>OY986435.1:124096202-124696202 GCA_963920525.1 Dichetophora obliterata
TATTAAAATTATGATTTCAATTATAATACTGTATACAATTCTTTAGTAAGATCACCTCTACAAAAAAAAACTATTCACATTGGGTTAGTTATCATATGTTGTTGCACTATCAATTTACCCTAAATTTACAAAAATATTCAACCAGTTGAAAATTAAATTGGGGATTTGTGATGCAAAAGCCATATATTGCATAAAATTTGTGGCATAATTTGATTAATCAGTTGAATTTTTTGAATATGGACCAAATTTAAATCCTCAAAATACTGAAAATATATTAAATTAATTTCATTTATATGTCACGGTGTGCAGGAAGGCAACTTTTTTTAAGTCAACCTAAAATATCAACGAAAATTGCTGATTTAGAAGTTACTAGAATCATCCATAGGTGCTTTAGTAACTTTAAAAGGTAAAGTTCTAATTTAAAAAAAATCTATTTTGTTTGTGAAAGCTCTATAGATTTCTGAGACGGCTAGTCTGATAGAAATCTAACTTTCAAATATTTAATATTTATTTATTTTTATTTTAAAGGATTTATACAATAATTAATTACTATATAAATGCAGATTTAAGCAGTAATAGCAGCTAAGGCTTTCGACTGACTGATAATAATATAGGAGTAAGATAATGTTAGAGTTTAATGAATTGATAAAAGGAAATATATAAGAGTATATAAATTAGGTTATTGATAATACGTATATTAGATTACGTGAAGCAAGTTACAATCTCTTAAAAATTATACATGTTCACAATATTGTTATATGGTGGATGTTTTAAAATGTCGTAAGGCCGAGTATCCAGAAGTGAAAGATCCTTTGGGCTTTTAGTCTAGGGTAGATGGTTAATTGATGCTGGGAAATTACAATATGGGCAGTTATTAGGGCTTGTACCGTTAAGAAGGTGCTCATGTGTTATCCTTATGTGTCCTAAGCGTAGACGTGTGAAGGATTTTATGGGGAAGGTTAGTGCTCCGCTTGGGTAAACTGGCTTATCACGATCACGAGAACATCAAGTGTGAATAATACGTAAAATGTTATATCTTCAAAATTAATACATGGAGTATTAAGATTGATGGCTTGTTGCACAGATAAAAGAATCCCTTTGTGGAACATTTTACCTTTAGCTAAAATCGACTTGTTAATTTTTTTTTTTTTCAAAATGTGTATTTGGATCTAAAAAACGCGAATAGTGAAACAATTAAAAGTCGCTCTCAAGACGTTTAAGAGTTATAGGGGTCCAAAGTTAGGAAAAATGGCCTAAAAAACATGCTGTAATATTTTAAATTTTCCTAGAAAAGTAAGCCTTATGGGTATCAAAAGAAAGGTAATACCTATTCAGCATCTATTCAACGAGGTATATTTACGAAGCTAGTTAAATAGTTGCATGAAGGATTGAGGAAGAAAGGGCCACACTCGAGAAATTTTTAAAACATTTACTGAGTAAGTTATACAGTTAAAAGCCATAAAATATTATTACTTTTTTAAGAATTTTTGAAATCTTTAGGAACTGTTAAATAAACGGTGGACAAATAAAGCGCCGCAGGTGAAAAATTGTTATTAAAATATTTACATAGTAAATTATATAGTAACATTAACGATGGTTAAAAATTGCCGCGATTTTAATAACAATTTTTCTTGTCTTTTAAGCTATCCTTAAATTTTTACATTCAAATTCATTGAATTAATCTTTGTCGTTTTTACATTCGAATTCATGGAATTAATTTTTGTCGTTTTTATTTGAATCTGAAATACATCTAAAATTTTGATGCAAAATAGTTGGTACATAAAAGGAGTTATATCTTAGAAAGTAATTATTGGAATTTTATGCTTAATAGCTTACTGAATAGTTAATAAAATAGCTTTACTTCTTATACCCATTTTGCTTAGTTTTGTTTATACATAGCAAAGATATAGCATGTTTTTTAGCCCATTTTTCAACTTTGAAAGCCCTATAACTTCTAAACCAGATGAGAACGACCATTAATTTTTTCAGATTTGGAATAAGAAGGCCTTAATACATTTGTTTCCCGAAAAAAATTAAAAAAATTCATTTTAGCTAAAAGTAAAATATGCCCACCTTTCTTTTGATACCAATAATTTTTGGTTTTTAGGAAAAAAATTAATCACGAGCTTTCCAGGCCATTTTTTACAACTTTGGACACTTATAACTTCTAAACGACTTGAGAGCGAGCAAAAATATTTCAAACATAAACACAATACGAATTGAATTCAACTTGACAACCGGATCATATATAAACAGCACATCAGTTCATACTATTCACGAATTTCCTCTCGATGTCTCACCAGGATATAAAATAAATGAGAAACTTCGAAATGTCATTTACTAACCCGTCAACTGTCAAAAAATATACAACATAACGATAAAAGTCTTAAATCAAGACGGTGACCTTATAAATTTTGGAGGAGAAAAAATTTCTATAAGACTTCAATTTAAGCCAGAGTACAAATACTGATAATTTACGCTATTAACACTTCAACCACTGCTAAACCTTACTGAATATAAGGTTTTATTTTTTAAATTTAAATAAAAAAATATCAAGCAAATATTATAAAATACTACATGTATAAAATACAAATCAAATACATGTAGATTAAATTGAATATAAAATATTTAAAAAAATATAAATGTATAAATTATTTCGTTTTGTTTTTATTTATGTCAACATAGTTGAGTATGGTCAAGAATATGGTTTGTATTATCAAGTTCAAGGTTACGGTGACGCTTTCGATCGCTAGCTTAATTTATAATTAACCCCCCGCCGCCGGCACCTTTGCTGCTTTCATACTTTGTCTTTCCGTTAGTCAACCAACTCAACTTAAAGTTATTAAAATGCTAAACATCTACACTGTTTCCTTATCTTGAACTTTCGGTTTTGGATCCGCTTATTACGCTTACTATGAAGCTTACGCTTATTACCTTAAACTTGTAACAAACCTGTTCTTCTCTAGCCGAGGTATATCTCGCCGGCGCCAGGGTTCGTTGCCAAAAATTTATATTTATCGGAATGTGTGGTGAATTTACGTTGAAAAACAATGAGACTAGCTTATACTTATTTCAACTCTTTTATTATATAAATAAGTACTCAGCTGCCGCTGCCTCAATCCTAATAAAGCTACTTTCTTGCGCGTTCGCCTCGTGGCACTCACTCTGTTGCACTCTCGTTGGTCTAGCATGAACTGGCCTTTCAACACGCGGTGTGGTTTTCGTTGGTGTACTTGCGTGGCCCTACGCTAACTTGAGCTGCGCTACCGATCTGCAGTGAGACCCCAGGTCGGCCTGCTTGCATGGTGTACGAATGTAAGTACACTACAATTTTTATAATTTCCTTAATTGTATTTGTTATAATCTTGTGCTTTTAACATTTTTGTTTATAAAAGATGTTTTTTTAGAGGACTTTGAAATAAAAAAAATTTATAAGATTACATATTTTCAAACTAAAATTTGTCTTTTACATAATTTGACATTAGTGTTATGCACGAATATATTCGTGCATGTGGCCACCGCGGCTGCCGCATATATGGCGTAATCTGCAGATCCGATTTTCGACCACTTTTTCAAGCAATGGAAGCCGTATCTTGGTCCCTGTCTCGTATCTTTAAAAAAACCGGTTTGTTCGCATAAACCAATGACTTTATGCAACTCCAGAGAAAATTATCTAGAGGCGTTTAATCGCATGATCTGAGAACGGTCTTATTTCGAGAAATAACGTGGTTTTTGCTAAAAAAATAATGCAAAAAAAAATTTGCACAATTTAAAAGTCGTCGACTGAGAAATCAAGTGTCTTTTTTTAATTTTATCGGTTTTGAGTTAAAATCGGTTCCTTACGTTTAAAGGATTTCTCTTTCGCTTGGTGTGTTCAGTTTTCCCGATATCTTAAGTTGTTTGCGAAATTCAGAGCGTTTCTTGTCATATGTTGAAACTTATTATCAAATTCGAAAATTAAATATCGTGTGTAGTAGCAAAACGTTTCATACGACATGCCTTCATACAGAATAAAGGGTCCGCCAAATAACTTTTTTTTTTTTAAATTCTATAAAAAAAACTACTAGATATTTTCTCAAATTTCTTTTTTTATTTGAAAGTACAATCCTTCCGGCTAATAATGGAAAATAATTTCATTCAAATGGCTGCCTCGGCTGGCCATGCAGTAGCCTACACGATCGGTCCAATTTTTAAGCACATTATCGATTGTGTGCAGCTGTATTTCACCAATGGCTTCACGAATATTGTTCTTTAAAGCGTCAATTGTCTCTGGCTTTTCGGCGTAACACTTATCTTTGAGGGCACCTTACAAATAATAGTCCAACGGTGTCAAATCGCAGCTCCGAGGTGGCCAAACGACATCAGCTCTGCGTCTGATAATGCGATCTTCAAAAACAGGGCGCAAAACATCGAGTGTAGCTTCGGCTGTGTGGCACGTAGCGTCGTCCTGTTGAAACCAAATGTTGCCAATATCCTCCTCTTCAATTTTTGTGAATAAAAATTCGTTCAACATGGCCCGATAACGATCGCCATTGACTGTAACGGCCACTCCTTGCTCATTTTCGAAGAAAAATGGCCCAATTATGCCTCTGGACCAAAATCCGCACCAAACAGTGACTCGTTTTGGGTGCAGCGGCTTTTCAATGTATGCGTGCGGGTTTTCTGTGCCCCAAATGCGACAATTTTGCTTGTTTACATACCCGCCAAGATCAAAATGAGCTTCATCTGAAAAGATGATTTTTTTGGCAAAATTGGCATCTTCTGTAAGTCGATCGCAGGCCCACTTAGTGAAGCGAAAACGCATTGTATGGTCAGTTGGCTTCAACTCCTGAACCAATTGGACTTTGTATGGCGTCATACCAAGGTCTTCATGCAAAATTCATCTCAATGATGTCTCCGAAGTGTTCAATTGTTGAGAACGACGGTGAATTGATGTTGATGGCGCTTCACGCACACTTTCTGCAACAGCAGCAATATTCTCGGGTGTAGGCACTGCTTTTGGCTTTTCACGCTTTGGTTTATCGATGAGGATGCCAGTTTTTTTCACTTTTTTCACAAGATAACGAACATACGGAGCTGACGGTGCTTCTCTTCTTCCAAAATCCGTACGCAATTTTCGCACACCTACTGCAACATTACCATGATTTTCAAAGTAATGTCGCAATATTTCCCAGCGTTGTTCAAGCGTATACACAACCATATTCGTTCAGCGGAAGATTAAGACTAATTACCTGTCAAATCAGACATGAGCTAAGTGTTACCATTCACGAAATAAGCACTAGTAAAAAAAAAAAACGTAAGATGGCGGACCCTGTATAAAAAAAATTATTTAGTTTTGAAATGTCGTATGTTTTTTTTATGTTAATATATGTGCTGTATTTGGCTTTACTTTGCAAGCAATTATATTTTCCTTCTAAAAAATGACTTTGTTTTTATAGTTACAAGTATCATTACTCATTTTGCTCTTAAACAAAACTATTTATCAAATAGTACAAACATTTTCAGAGCCGGGCATTCAGAAATAAGGAAATCGGGAGTTCGTCTTCTTTGATAAACAAATCTTCCGAGTAAAAAAAACAATAGTAGAATCATCTAAGTCTGTTTAAGTAGATAGAACTTTATGGAAATTACAAACTTATCGTTATTCACCCTAGTAATTTAAAGTTTAATATATAACAATGTACAAGCAATGCGTGGCTTTGAAAGTACGTGTTTCGAATAACATTTAAGACTTAAGTGTTTCGATAAAGGACTCGTGAGACTGAAAACCGTTAAGACCACTTATAAATTATACTAACTTTTTTGCTAATTTAAGATAAGCTTTTTTCTTTGTGTAATGTTAAACTCAAAATTATTGAAAGTGTGAACGATGATTTTACGTTATATTCCAACTATCTAATCAACTATGTTTTAAACAGACCCCATTTCCGAAGTTCAAATTCATAAAGTATGAGAAAAATATCATTTCTTATAAAGATTCTGTGAAAGATATATATATAAAATAGCAAATTTGGATAAAAATGTAATCGCTCGTTTTAGAAGCGTTTTTATAATTTTTCATAAACATTTTCATAATTTTTTTATTATTAAATACATAATTATTACGTATTATGAGATAATAAAAAATGTTGAAAAAAATTAAAGATATTGTTTAAATTAGAAGAAATCTTTACTTTTTTCAAAATAAAATAAATTTTTTTTTGCAGCAATTCACCAAACTTATTTATTGAATAAAGCCACAAACCAGCGCACAAAATTTTTCGAAAAAAAATCATTTAAGACACTGGAATCCACAACGCCCACTCTCAAAATGGGATAGTGCACCGAGCTTAGCACTACAATAGTTTTCCAAACTTTGATATTGTATTAACTCATTATATTTTTTTTATATATAAATATAGATTATACGTACGTTTTAAAAAACTTTTTGTCGTATGTTTCCAGGTTAGTTTAAAAAAGTGTGAAATTGCTTCATACGACAAACCAATTCTAAACAAATCGATCTCCCAATTTTCAAACTATATAGCCAAATCCCAAGTGCATGTCCTGTTTAAAATTGAAGAAAATCGGTTTGCTATAAACAAAGTTATTAGCCCTAAAACTTAATTTACTCAAAACTATCGAAAGCCACATACGACACTTAATTTCTCAGACGACGAAGTGCTGATTTGACGTTAGTCTATTCATGATGAAATGGCAACCTGAACTGAGCACAATTTATAATAGCGTGTCCAGATCTGACTAATTTGAGGCCGTTTAATCGTTATTGAAGAATGGAACCTATAAAAAATACCTTTTTTAACATTTTGTATATAATCGGACCCTATGAAGGAGGTTTGAATCCCGAAAATATCTTTGACTACGAGCCTGGTCTCGATATTTCAGCCAACTTATATGAATGGTTAATCAACTTTTTTCAAAACTGTAGTAAGGATGGTAAAAAAATATTATACTTACATTAAGTGGTAATGCAAAATAAGTGTCAAAGCAAATAAGCAGGATAAACATGGCGGTAATAAAATAGTATATAGTAGATGTTCTCAGTGAAGAAAACATATACGAGCTGAAAATGGATATGATTGACGCAAAAAGACCACCGATGTTAGAGCCAAGAAGTACAGCCCCAGTGTATTTAATAGGAAGCGTGGCAACCATGCCGTATATTGTATTTTGATAAATACCATTTGCCACTGAAATATATTAGTTTATTAGAGGTTGATTTCGAATAAATGTAACTTACTATTTAAGAGTATAACACTTGTTATTGTTATCCAAAAGAAAGTTCCGGGCCATTATGATGAGTCTAGCATTGCTAATACAACCGTTATTATTAAAATTATGATTTCAATTATAATACTGTATACAATTCTTTTAGTAAGATCACCTCTACAAAAAAAAACTATTCACATTGGGTTAGTTATCATATGTTGTTGCACTATCAATTTACCCTAAATTTACAAAAATATTCAACCAGTTGAAAATTAAATTGGGGATTTGTGATGCAAAAGCCATATATTGCATAAAATTTGTGGCATAATTTGATTAATCAGTTGAATTTTTTGAATATGGACCAAATTTAAAATCCTCAAAATACTGAAAATATATTAAATTAATTTCATTTATATGTCACGGTGTGCAGGAAGGCAACTTTTTTTAAGTCAACCTAAAATATCAACGAAAATTGCTGATTTAGAAGTTACTAGAATCATCCATAGGTGCTTTAGTAACTTTAAAAGGTAAAGTTCTAATTTAAAAAAAATCTATTTTGTTTGTGAAAGCTCTATAGATTTCTGAGACGGCTAGTCTGATAGAAATCTAACTTTCAAAATATTTAATATTTATTTATTTTTATTTTAAAGGATTTATACAATAATTAATTACTATATAAATGCAGATTTAAGCAGTAATAGCAGCTAAGGCTTTCGACTGACTGATAATAATATAGGAGTAAGATAATGTTAGAGTTTAATGAATTGATAAAAGGAAATATATAAGAGTATATAAATTAGGTTATTGATAATACGTATATTAGATTACGTGAAGCAAGTTACAATCTCTTAAAAAATTATACATGTTCACAATATTGTTATATGGTGGATGTTTTAAAATGTCGTAAGGCCGAGTATCCAAGAAGTGAAAGATCCTTTGGGCTTTTAGTCTAGGGTAGATGGTTAATTGATGCTGGGAAATTACAATATGGGCAGTTATTAGGGCTTGTACCGTTAAGAAGGTGCTCATGTGTTATCCTTATGTGTCCTAAGCGTAGACGTGTGAAGGATTTTATGGGGAAGGTTAGTGCTCCGCTTGGGTAAACTGGCTTATCACGATCACGAGAACATCAAGTGTGAATAATACGTAAAATGTTATATCTTCAAAATTAATACATGGAGTATTAAGATTGATGGCTTGTTGCACAGATAAAAGAATCCCTTTGTGGAACATTTTACCTTTAGCTAAAATCGACTTGTTAATTTTTTTTTTTTTCAAAATGTGTATTTGGATCTAAAAAACGCGAATAGTGAAACAATTAAAAGTCGCTCTCAAGACGTTTAAGAGTTATAGGGGTCCAAAGTTAGGAAAAATGGCCTAAAAAACATGCTGTAATATTTTAAATTTTCCTAGAAAAGTAAGCCTTATGGGTATCAAAAGAAAGGTAATACCTATTCAGCATCTATTCAACGAGGTATATTTACGAAGCTAGTTAAATAGTTGCATGAAGGATTGAGGAAGAAAGGGCCACACTCGAGAAATTTTTAAAACATTTACTGAGTAAGTTATACAGTTAAAAGCCATAAAATATTATTACTTTTTTAAGAATTTTTGAAATCTTTAGGAACTGTTAAATAAACGGTGGACAAATAAAGCGCCGCAGGTGAAAAATTGTTATTAAAATATTTACATAGTAAATTATATAGTAACATTAACGATGGTTAAAAATTGCCGCGATTTTAATAACAATTTTTCTTGTCTTTTAAGCTATCCTTAAATTTTTACATTCAAATTCATTGAATTAATCTTTGTCGTTTTTACATTCGAATTCATGGAATTAATTTTTGTCGTTTTTATTTGAATCTGAAATACATCTAAAATTTTGATGCAAAATAGTTGGTACATAAAAGGAGTTATATCTTAGAAAGTAATTATTGGAATTTTATGCTTAATAGCTTACTGAATAGTTAATAAAATAGCTTTACTTCTTATACCCATTTTGCTTAGTTTTGTTTATACATAGCAAAGATATAGCATGTTTTTTAGCCCATTTTTCAACTTTGAAAGCCCTATAACTTCTAAACCAGATGAGAACGACCATTAATTTTTTCAGATTTGGAATAAGAAGGCCTTAATACATTTGTTTCCCGAAAAAAATTAAAAAAATTCATTTTAGCTAAAAGTAAAATATGCCCACCTTTCTTTTGATACCAATAATTTTTGGTTTTTAGGAAAAAAATTAATCACGAGCTTTCCAGGCCATTTTTTACAACTTTGGACACTTATAACTTCTAAACGACTTGAGAGCGAGCAAAAATATTTCAAACATAAACACAATACGAATTGAATTCAACTTGACAACCGGATCATATATAAACAGCACATCAGTTCATACTATTCACGAATTTCCTCTCGATGTCTCACCAGGATATAAAATAAATGAGAAACTTCGAAATGTCATTTACTAACCCGTCAACTGTCAAAAAATATACAACATAACGATAAAAGTCTTAAATCAAGACGGTGACCTTATAAATTTTGGAGGAGAAAAAAATTCTATAAGACTTCAATTTAAGCCAGAGTACAAATACTGATAATTTACGCTATTAACACTTCAACCACTGCTAAACCTTACTGAATATAAGGTTTTATTTTTTAAATTTAAATAAAAAAATATCAAGCAAATATTATAAAATACTACATGTATAAAATACAAATCAAATACATGTAGATTAAATTGAATATAAAATATTTAAAAAAATATAAATGTATAAATTATTTCGTTTTGTTTTTATTTATGTCAACATAGTTGAGTATGGTCAAGAATATGGTTTGTATTATCAAGTTCAAGGTTACGGTGACGCTTTCGATCGCTAGCTTAATTTATAATTAACCCCCCGCCGCCGGCACCTTTGCTGCTTTCATACTTTGTCTTTCCGTTAGTCAACCAACTCAACTTAAAGTTATTAAAATGCTAAACATCTACACTGTTTCCTTATCTTGAACTTTCGGTTTTGGATCCGCTTATTACGCTTACTATGAAGCTTACGCTTATTACCTTAAACTTGTAACAAACCTGTTCTTCTCTAGCCGAGGTATATCTCGCCGGCGCCAGGGTTCGTTGCCAAAAATTTATATTTATCGGAATGTGTGGTGAATTTACGTTGAAAAACAATGAGACTAGCTTATACTTATTTCAACTCTTTTATTATATAAATAAGTACTCAGCTGCCGCTGCCTCAATCCTAATAAAGCTACTTTCTTGCGCGTTCGCCTCGTGGCACTCACTCTGTTGCACTCTCGTTGGTCTAGCATGAACTGGCCTTTCAACACGCGGTGTGGTTTTCGTTGGTGTACTTGCGTGGCCCTACGCTAACTTGAGCTGCGCTACCGATCTGCAGTGAGACCCCAGGTCGGCCTGCTTGCATGGTGTACGAATGTAAGTACACTACAATTTTTATAATTTCCTTAATTGTATTTGTTATAATCTTGTGCTTTTAACATTTTTGTTTATAAAAGATGTTTTTTTAGAGGACTTTGAAATAAAAAAAATTTATAAGATTACATATTTTCAAACTAAAATTTGTCTTTTACATAATTTGACATTAGTGTTATGCACGAATATATTCGTGCATGTGGCCACCGCGGCTGCCGCATATATGGCGTAATCTGCAGATCCGATTTTCGACCACTTTTTCAAGCAATGGAAGCCGTATCTTGGTCCCTGTCTCGTATCTTTAAAAAAACCGGTTTGTTCGCATAAACCAATGACTTTATGCAACTCCAGAGAAAATTATCTAGAGGCGTTTAATCGCATGATCTGAGAACGGTCTTATTTCGAGAAATAACGTGGTTTTTGCTAAAAAAATAATGCAAAAAAAAATTTGCACAATTTAAAAGTCGTCGACTGAGAAATCAAGTGTCTTTTTTTAATTTTATCGGTTTTGAGTTAAAATCGGTTCCTTACGTTTAAAGGATTTCTCTTTCGCTTGGTGTGTTCAGTTTTCCCGATATCTTAAGTTGTTTGCGAAATTCAGAGCGTTTCTTGTCATATGTTGAAACTTATTATCAAATTCGAAAATTAAATATCGTGTGTAGTAGCAAAACGTTTCATACGACATGCCTTCATACAGAATAAAGGGTCCGCCAAATAACTTTTTTTTTTTTAAATTCTATAAAAAAAACTACTAGATATTTTCTCAAATTTCTTTTTTTATTTGAAAGTACAATCCTTCCGGCTAATAATGGAAAATAATTTCATTCAAATGGCTGCCTCGGCTGGCCATGCAGTAGCCTACACGATCGGTCCAATTTTTAAGCACATTAT
This sequence comes from Dichetophora obliterata, assembly GCA_963920525.1. Taxonomy (NCBI): domain Eukaryota; kingdom Metazoa; phylum Arthropoda; class Insecta; order Diptera; family Sciomyzidae; genus Dichetophora; species Dichetophora obliterata. Next base: position 124,107,739 of record OY986435.1, read on the forward strand.
CGATTGTGTGCAGCTGTATTTCACCAATGGCTTCACGAATATTGTTCTTTAAAGCGTCAATTGTCTCTGGCTTTTCGGCGTAACACTTATCTTTGAGGGCACCTTACAAATAATAGTCCAACGGCGTCAAATCGCAGCTTTGAGGTGGCCAAACGACATCAGCTCTGCGTCTGATAATGCGATCTTCAAAAACAGGGCGCAAAACATCGAGTGTAGCTTCGGCTGTGTGGCACGTAGCGTCGTCCTGTTGAAACCAAATGTTGCCAATATCCTCCTCTTCAATTTTTGTGAATAAAAATTCGTTCAACATGGCCCGATAACGATCGCCATTGACTGTAACGGCCACTCCTTGCTCATTTTCGAAGAAAAATGGCCCAATTATGCCTCTGGACCAAAATCCGCACCAAACAGTGACTCGTTTTGGGTGCAGCGGCTTTTCAATGTATGCGTGCGGGTTTTCTGTGCCCCAAATGCGACAATTTTGCTTGTTTACATACCCGCCAAGATCAAAATGAGCTTCATCTGAAAAGATGATTTTTTTGGCAAAATTGGCATCTTCTGTAAGTCGATCGCAGGCCCACTTAGTGAAGCGAAAACGCATTGGATGGTCAGTTGGCTTCAACTCCTGAACCAATTGGACTTTGTATGGCGTCATACCAAGGTCTTCATGCAAAATTCATCTCAATGATGTCTCCGAAGTGTTCAATTGTTGAGAACGACGGTGAATTGATGTTGATGGCGCTTCACGCACACTTTCTGCAACAGCAGCAATATTCTCGGGTGTAGGCACTGCTTTTGGCTTTTCACGCTTTGGTTTATCGATGAGGATGCCAGTTTCTTTCACTTTTTTCACAAGATAACGAACATACGGAGCTGACGGTGCTTCTCTTCTTCCAAAATCCGTACGCAATTTTCGCACACCTACTGCAACATTACCATGATTTTCAAAGTAATGTCGCAATATTTCCCAGCGTTGTTCAAGCGTATACACAACCATATTCGTTCAGCGGAAGATTAAGACTAATTACCTGTCAAATCAGACATGAGCTAAGTGTTACCATTCACGAAATAAGCACTAGTAAAAAAAAAAACGTAAGATGGCGGACCCTGTATAAAAAAAATTATTTAGTTTTGAAATGTCGTATGTTTTTTTTATGTTAATATATGTGCTGTATTTGGCTTTACTTTGCAAGCAATTATATTTTCCTTCTAAAAAATGACTTTGTTTTTATAGTTACAAGTATCATTACTCATTTTGCTCTTAAACAAAACTATTTATCAAATAGTACAAACATTTTCAGAGCCGGGCATTCAGAAATAAGGAAATCGGGAGTTCGTCTTCTTTGATAAACAAATCTTCCGAGTAAAAAAAACAATAGTAGAATCATCTAAGTCTGTTTAAGTAGATAGAACTTTATGGAAATTACAAACTTATCGTTATTCACCCTAGTAATTTAAAGTTTAATATATAACAATGTACAAGCAATGCATGGCTTTGAAAGTACGTGTTTCGAATAACATTTAAGACTTAAGTGTTTCGATAAAGGACTCGTGAGACTGAAAACCGTTAAGACCACTTATAAATTATACTAACTTTTTTGCTAATTTAAGATAAGCTTTTTTCTTTGTGTAATGTTAAACTCAAAATTATTGAAAGTGTGAACGATGATTTTACGTTATATTCCAACTATCTAATCAACTATGTTTTAAACAGACCCCATTTCCGAAGTTCAAATTCATAAAGTATGAGAAAAATATCATTTCTTATAAAGATTCTGTGAAAGATATATATATAAAATAGCAAATTTGGATAAAAATGTAATCGCTCGTTTTAGAAGCGTTTTTATAATTTTTCATAAACATTTTCATAATTTTTTTATTATTAAATACATAATTATTACGTATTATGAGATAATAAAAAATGTTGAAAAAAATTAAAGATATTGTTTAAATTAGAAGAAATCTTTACTTTTTTCAAAATAAAATAAATTTTTTTTTGCAGCAATTCACCAAACTTATTTATTGAATAAAGCCACAAACCAGCGCACAAAATTTTTCGAAAAAAAATCATTTAAGACACTGGAATCCACAACGCCCACTCTCAAAATGGGATAGTGCACCGAGCTTAGCACTACAATAGTTTTCCAAACTTTGATATTGTATTAACTCATTATATTTTTTTTATATATAAATATAGATTATACGTACGTTTTAAAAAACTTTTTGTCGTATGTTTCCAGGTTAGTTTAAAAAAGTGTGAAATTGCTTCATACGACAAACCAATTCTAAACAAATCGATCTCCCAATTTTCAAACTATATAGCCAAATCCCAAGTGCATGTCCTGTTTAAAATTGAAGAAAATCGGTTTGCTATAAACAAAGTTATTAGCCCTAAAACTTAATTTACTCAAAACTATCGAAAGCCACATACGACACTTAATTTCTCAGACGACGAAGTGCTGATTTGACGTTAGTCTATTCATGATGAAATGGCAACCTGAACTGAGCACAATTTATAATAGCGTGTCCAGATCTGACTAATTTGAGGCCGTTTAATCGTTATTGAAGAATGGAACCTATAAAAAATACCTTTTTTAACATTTTGTATATAATCGGACCCTATGAAGGAGGTTTGAATCCCGAAAATATCTTTGACTACGAGCCTGGTCTCGATATTTCAGCCAACTTATATGAATGGTTAATCAACTTTTTTCAAAACTGTAGTAAGGATGGTAAAAAAATATTATACTTACATTAAGTGGTAATGCAAAATAAGTGTCAAAGCAAATAAGCAGGATAAACATGGCGGTAATAAAATAGTATATAGTAGATGTTCTCAGTGAAGAAAACATATACGAGCTGAAAATGGATATGATTGACGCAAAAAGACCACCGATGTTAGAGCCAAGAAGTACAGCCCCAGTGTATTTAATAGGAAGCGTGGCAACCATGCCGTATATTGTATTTTGATAAATACCATTTGCCACTGAAATATATTAGTTTATTAGAGGTTGATTTCGAATAAATGTAACTTACTATTTAAGAGTATAACACTTGTTATTGTTATCCAAAAGAAAGTTCCGGGCCATTATGATGAGTCTAGCATTGCTAATACAACCGTTATTATTAAAATTATGATTTCAATTATAATACTGTATACAATTCTTTTAGTAAGATCACCTCTACAAAAAAAAACTATTCACATTGGGTTAGTTATCATATGTTGTTGCACTATCAATTTACCCTAAATTTACAAAAATATTCAACCAGTTGAAAATTAAATTGGGGATTTGTGATGCAAAAGCCATATATTGCATAAAATTTGTGGCATAATTTGATTAATCAGTTGAATTTTTTGAATATGGACCAAATTTAAAATCCTCAAAATACTGAAAATATATTAAATTAATTTCATTTATATGTCACGGTGTGCAGGAAGGCAACTTTTTTTAAGTCAACCTAAAATATCAACGAAAATTGCTGATTTAGAAGTTACTAGAATCATCCATAGGTGCTTTAGTAACTTTAAAAGGTAAAGTTCTAATTTAAAAAAAATCTATTTTGTTTGTGAAAGCTCTATAGATTTCTGAGACGGCTAGTCTGATAGAAATCTAACTTTCAAAATATTTAATATTTATTTATTTTTATTTTAAAGGATTTATACAATAATTAATTACTATATAAATGCAGATTTAAGCAGTAATAGCAGCTAAGGCTTTCGACTGACTGATAATAATATAGGAGTAAGATAATGTTAGAGTTTAATGAATTGATAAAAGGAAATATATAAGAGTATATAAATTAGGTTATTGATAATACGTATATTAGATTACGTGAAGCAAGTTACAATCTCTTAAAAAATTATACATGTTCACAATATTGTTATATGGTGGATGTTTTAAAATGTCGTAAGGCCGAGTATCCAAGAAGTGAAAGATCCTTTGGGCTTTTAGTCTAGGGTAGATGGTTAATTGATGCTGGGAAATTACAATATGGGCAGTTATTAGGGCTTGTACCGTTAAGAAGGTGCTCATGTGTTATCCTTATGTGTCCTAAGCGTAGACGTGTGAAGGATTTTATGGGGAAGGTTAGTGCTCCGCTTGGGTAAACTGGCTTATCACGATCACGAGAACATCAAGTGTGAATAATACGTAAAATGTTATATCTTCAAAATTAATACATGGAGTATTAAGATTGATGGCTTGTTGCACAGATAAAAGAATCCCTTTGTGGAACATTTTACCTTTAGCTAAAATCGACTTGTTAATTTTTTTTTTTTTCAAAATGTGTATTTGGATCTAAAAAACGCGAATAGTGAAACAATTAAAAGTCGCTCTCAAGACGTTTAAGAGTTATAGGGGTCCAAAGTTAGGAAAAATGGCCTAAAAAACATGCTGTAATATTTTAAATTTTCCTAGAAAAGTAAGCCTTATGGGTATCAAAAGAAAGGTAATACCTATTCAGCATCTATTCAACGAGGTATATTTACGAAGCTAGTTAAATAGTTGCATGAAGGATTGAGGAAGAAAGGGCCACACTCGAGAAATTTTTAAAACATTTACTGAGTAAGTTATACAGTTAAAAGCCATAAAATATTATTACTTTTTTAAGAATTTTTGAAATCTTTAGGAACTGTTAAATAAACGGTGGACAAATAAAGCGCCGCAGGTGAAAAATTGTTATTAAAATATTTACATAGTAAATTATATAGTAACATTAACGATGGTTAAAAATTGCCGCGATTTTAATAACAATTTTTCTTGTCTTTTAAGCTATCCTTAAATTTTTACATTCAAATTCATTGAATTAATCTTTGTCGTTTTTACATTCGAATTCATGGAATTAATTTTTGTCGTTTTTATTTGAATCTGAAATACATCTAAAATTTTGATGCAAAATAGTTGGTACATAAAAGGAGTTATATCTTAGAAAGTAATTATTGGAATTTTATGCTTAATAGCTTACTGAATAGTTAATAAAATAGCTTTACTTCTTATACCCATTTTGCTTAGTTTTGTTTATACATAGCAAAGATATAGCATGTTTTTTAGCCCATTTTTCAACTTTGAAAGCCCTATAACTTCTAAACCAGATGAGAACGACCATTAATTTTTTCAGATTTGGAATAAGAAGGCCTTAATACATTTGTTTCCCGAAAAAAATTAAAAAAATTCATTTTAGCTAAAAGTAAAATATGCCCACCTTTCTTTTGATACCAATAATTTTTGGTTTTTAGGAAAAAAATTAATCACGAGCTTTCCAGGCCATTTTTTACAACTTTGGACACTTATAACTTCTAAACGACTTGAGAGCGAGCAAAAATATTTCAAACATAAACACAATACGAATTGAATTCAACTTGACAACCGGATCATATATAAACAGCACATCAGTTCATACTATTCACGAATTTCCTCTCGATGTCTCACCAGGATATAAAATAAATGAGAAACTTCGAAATGTCATTTACTAACCCGTCAACTGTCAAAAAATATACAACATAACGATAAAAGTCTTAAATCAAGACGGTGACCTTATAAATTTTGGAGGAGAAAAAAATTCTATAAGACTTCAATTTAAGCCAGAGTACAAATACTGATAATTTACGCTATTAACACTTCAACCACTGCTAAACCTTACTGAATATAAGGTTTTATTTTTTAAATTTAAATAAAAAAATATCAAGCAAATATTATAAAATACTACATGTATAAAATACAAATCAAATACATGTAGATTAAATTGAATATAAAATATTTAAAAAAATATAAATGTATAAATTATTTCGTTTTGTTTTTATTTATGTCAACATAGTTGAGTATGGTCAAGAATATGGTTTGTATTATCAAGTTCAAGGTTACGGTGACGCTTTCGATCGCTAGCTTAATTTATAATTAACCCCCCGCCGCCGGCACCTTTGCTGCTTTCATACTTTGTCTTTCCGTTAGTCAACCAACTCAACTTAAAGTTATTAAAATGCTAAACATCTACACTGTTTCCTTATCTTGAACTTTCGGTTTTGGATCCGCTTATTACGCTTACTATGAAGCTTACGCTTATTACCTTAAACTTGTAACAAACCTGTTCTTCTCTAGCCGAGGTATATCTCGCCGGCGCCAGGGTTCGTTGCCAAAAATTTATATTTATCGGAATGTGTGGTGAATTTACGTTGAAAAACAATGAGACTAGCTTATACTTATTTCAACTCTTTTATTATATAAATAAGTACTCAGCTGCCGCTGCCTCAATCCTAATAAAGCTACTTTCTTGCGCGTTCGCCTCGTGGCACTCACTCTGTTGCACTCTCGTTGGTCTAGCATGAACTGGCCTTTCAACACGCGGTGTGGTTTTCGTTGGTGTACTTGCGTGGCCCTACGCTAACTTGAGCTGCGCTACCGATCTGCAGTGAGACCCCAGGTCGGCCTGCTTGCATGGTGTACGAATGTAAGTACACTACAATTTTTATAATTTCCTTAATTGTATTTGTTATAATCTTGTGCTTTTAACATTTTTGTTTATAAAAGATGTTTTTTTAGAGGACTTTGAAATAAAAAAAATTTATAAGATTACATATTTTCAAACTAAAATTTGTCTTTTACATAATTTGACATTAGTGTTATGCACGAATATATTCGTGCATGTGGCCACCGCGGCTGCCGCATATATGGCGTAATCTGCAGATCCGATTTTCGACCACTTTTTCAAGCAATGGAAGCCGTATCTTGGTCCCTGTCTCGTATCTTTAAAAAAACCGGTTTGTTCGCATAAACCAATGACTTTATGCAACTCCAGAGAAAATTATCTAGAGGCGTTTAATCGCATGATCTGAGAACGGTCTTATTTCGAGAAATAACGTGGTTTTTGCTAAAAAAATAATGCAAAAAAAAATTTGCACAATTTAAAAGTCGTCGACTGAGAAATCAAGTGTCTTTTTTTAATTTTATCGGTTTTGAGTTAAAATCGGTTCCTTACGTTTAAAGGATTTCTCTTTCGCTTGGTGTGTTCAGTTTTCCCGATATCTTAAGTTGTTTGCGAAATTCAGAGCGTTTCTTGTCATATGTTGAAACTTATTATCAAATTCGAAAATTAAATATCGTGTGTAGTAGCAAAACGTTTCATACGACATGCCTTCATACAGAATAAAGGGTCCGCCAAATAACTTTTTTTTTTTTAAATTCTATAAAAAAAACTACTAGATATTTTCTCAAATTTCTTTTTTTATTTGAAAGTACAATCCTTCCGGCTAATAATGGAAAATAATTTCATTCAAATGGCTGCCTCGGCTGGCCATGCAGTAGCCTACACGATCGGTCCAATTTTTAAGCACATTATCGATTGTGTGCAGCTGTATTTCACCAATGGCTTCACGAATATTGTTCTTTAAAGCGTCAATTGTCTCTGGCTTTTCGGCGTAACACTTATCTTTGAGGGCACCTTACAAATAATAGTCCAACGGCGTCAAATCGCAGCTTTGAGGTGGCCAAACGACATCAGCTCTGCGTCTGATAATGCGATCTTCAAAAACAGGGCGCAAAACATCGAGTGTAGCTTCGGCTGTGTGGCACGTAGCGTCGTCCTGTTGAAACCAAATGTTGCCAATATCCTCCTCTTCAATTTTTGTGAATAAAAATTCGTTCAACATGGCCCGATAACGATCGCCATTGACTGTAACGGCCACTCCTTGCTCATTTTCGAAGAAAAATGGCCCAATTATGCCTCTGGACCAAAATCCGCACCAAACAGTGACTCGTTTTGGGTGCAGCGGCTTTTCAATGTATGCGTGCGGGTTTTCTGTGCCCCAAATGCGACAATTTTGCTTGTTTACATACCCGCCAAGATCAAAATGAGCTTCATCTGAAAAGATGATTTTTTTGGCAAAATTGGCATCTTCTGTAAGTCGATCGCAGGCCCACTTAGTGAAGCGAAAACGCATTGGATGGTCAGTTGGCTTCAACTCCTGAACCAATTGGACTTTGTATGGCGTCATACCAAGGTCTTCATGCAAAATTCATCTCAATGATGTCTCCGAAGTGTTCAATTGTTGAGAACGACGGTGAATTGATGTTGATGGCGCTTCACGCACACTTTCTGCAACAGCAGCAATATTCTCGGGTGTAGGCACTGCTTTTGGCTTTTCACGCTTTGGTTTATCGATGAGGATGCCAGTTTCTTTCACTTTTTTCACAAGATAACGAACATACGGAGCTGACGGTGCTTCTCTTCTTCCAAAATCCGTACGCAATTTTCGCACACCTACTGCAACATTACCATGATTTTCAAAGTAATGTCGCAATATTTCCCAGCGTTGTTCAAGCGTATACACAACCATATTCGTTCAGCGGAAGATTAAGACTAATTACCTGTCAAATCAGACATGAGCTAAGTGTTACCATTCACGAAATAAGCACTAGTAAAAAAAAAAACGTAAGATGGCGGACCCTGTATAAAAAAAATTATTTAGTTTTGAAATGTCGTATGTTTTTTTTATGTTAATATATGTGCTGTATTTGGCTTTACTTTGCAAGCAATTATATTTTCCTTCTAAAAAATGACTTTGTTTTTATAGTTACAAGTATCATTACTCATTTTGCTCTTAAACAAAACTATTTATCAAATAGTACAAACATTTTCAGAGCCGGGCATTCAGAAATAAGGAAATCGGGAGTTCGTCTTCTTTGATAAACAAATCTTCCGAGTAAAAAAAACAATAGTAGAATCATCTAAGTCTGTTTAAGTAGATAGAACTTTATGGAAATTACAAACTTATCGTTATTCACCCTAGTAATTTAAAGTTTAATATATAACAATGTACAAGCAATGCATGGCTTTGAAAGTACGTGTTTCGAATAACATTTAAGACTTAAGTGTTTCGATAAAGGACTCGTGAGACTGAAAACCGTTAAGACCACTTATAAATTATACTAACTTTTTTGCTAATTTAAGATAAGCTTTTTTCTTTGTGTAATGTTAAACTCAAAATTATTGAAAGTGTGAACGATGATTTTACGTTATATTCCAACTATCTAATCAACTATGTTTTAAACAGACCCCATTTCCGAAGTTCAAATTCATAAAGTATGAGAAAAATATCATTTCTTATAAAGATTCTGTGAAAGATATATATATAAAATAGCAAATTTGGATAAAAATGTAATCGCTCGTTTTAGAAGCGTTTTTATAATTTTTCATAAACATTTTCATAATTTTTTTATTATTAAATACATAATTATTACGTATTATGAGATAATAAAAAATGTTGAAAAAAATTAAAGATATTGTTTAAATTAGAAGAAATCTTTACTTTTTTCAAAATAAAATAAATTTTTTTTTGCAGCAATTCACCAAACTTATTTATTGAATAAAGCCACAAACCAGCGCACAAAATTTTTCGAAAAAAAATCATTTAAGACACTGGAATCCACAACGCCCACTCTCAAAATGGGATAGTGCACCGAGCTTAGCACTACAATAGTTTTCCAAACTTTGATATTGTATTAACTCATTATATTTTTTTTATATATAAATATAGATTATACGTACGTTTTAAAAAACTTTTTGTCGTATGTTTCCAGGTTAGTTTAAAAAAGTGTGAAATTGCTTCATACGACAAACCAATTCTAAACAAATCGATCTCCCAATTTTCAAACTATATAGCCAAATCCCAAGTGCATGTCCTGTTTAAAATTGAAGAAAATCGGTTTGCTATAAACAAAGTTATTAGCCCTAAAACTTAATTTACTCAAAACTATCGAAAGCCACATACGACACTTAATTTCTCAGACGACGAAGTGCTGATTTGACGTTAGTCTATTCATGATGAAATGGCAACCTGAACTGAGCACAATTTATAATAGCGTGTCCAGATCTGACTAATTTGAGGCCGTTTAATCGTTATTGAAGAATGGAACCTATAAAAAATACCTTTTTTAACATTTTGTATATAATCGGACCCTATGAAGGAGGTTTGAATCCCGAAAATATCTTTGACTACGAGCCTGGTCTCGATATTTCAGCCAACTTATATGAATGGTTAATCAACTTTTTTCAAAACTGTAGTAAGGATGGTAAAAAAATATTATACTTACATTAAGTGGTAATGCAAAATAAGTGTCAAAGCAAATAAGCAGGATAAACATGGCGGTAATAAAATAGTATACAGTAGATGTTCTCAGTGAAGAAAACATATACGAGCTGAAAATGGATATGATTGACGCAAAAAGACCACCGATGTTAGAGCCAAGAAGTACAGCCCCAGTGTATTTAATAGGAAGCGTGGCAACCATGCCGTATATTGTATTTTGATAAATACCATTTGCCACTGAAATATATTAGTTTATTAGAGGTTGATTTCGAATAAATGTAACTTACTATTTAAGAGTATAACACTTGTTATTGTTATCCAAAAGAAAGTTCCGGGCCATTGCGATGAGTCTAGCATTGCTAATACAACCGTTATTATTAAAATTATGATTTCAATTATAATACTGTATACAATTCTTTTAGTAAGATCACCTCTACAAAAAAAAACTATTCACATTGGGTTAGTTATCATATGTTGTTGCACTATCAATTTACCCTAAATTTACAAAAATATTCAACCAGTTGAAAATTAAATTGGGGATTTGTGATGCAAAAGCCATATATTGCATAAAATTTGTGGCATAATTTGATTAATCAGTTGAATTTTTTGAATATGGACCAAATTTAAAATCCTCAAAATACTGAAAATATATTAAATTAATTTCATTTATATGTCACGGTGTGCAGGAAGGCAACTTTTTTTAAGTCAACCTAAAATATCAACGAAAATTGCTGATTTAGAAGTTACTAGAATCATCCATAGGTGCTTTAGTAACTTTAAAAGGTAAAGTTCTAATTTAAAAAAAATCTATTTTGTTTGTGAAAGCTCTATAGATTTCTGAGACGGCTAGTCTGATAGAAATCTAACTTTCAAAATATTTAATATTTATTTATTTTTATTTTAAAGGATTTATAGAATAATTAATTACTATATAAATGCAGATTTAAGCAGTAATAGCAGCTAAGGCTTTCGACTGACTGATAATAATATAGGAGTAAGATAATGTTAGAGTTTAATGAATTGATAAAAGGAAATATATAAGAGTATATAAATTAGGTTATTGATAATACGTATATTAGATTACGTGAAGCAAGTTACAATCTCTTAAAAAATTATACATGTTCACAATATTGTTATATGGTGGATGTTTTAAAATGTCGTAAGGCCGAGTATCCAAGAAGTGAAAGATCCTTTGGGCTTTTAGTCTAGGGTAGATGGTTAATTGATGCTGGGAAATTACAATATGGGCAGTTATTAGGGCTTGTACCGTTAAGAAGGTGCTCATGTGTTATCCTTATGTGTCCTAAGCGTAGACGTGGGAAGGATTTTATGGGGAAGGTTAGTGCTCCGCTTGGGTAAACTGGCTTATCACGATCACGAGAACATCAAGTGTGAATAATACGTAAAATGTTATATCTTCAAAATTAATACATGGAGTATTAAGATTGATGGCTTGTTGCACAGATAGACCCTGTTCTCACTCGCCTTAAAAAAGGCAGAGTAATGGCGTTATTTTGACACTATGCATCTGTCAGGTGTTCTTACTACCGACTTTTTTAAGCCCGCCTTATTTTGCATTCCGAGAACAGTCCATAAATGTGGTGTTAAATTTCGGAGAATTCATTACTTTGTAAGTCTTAAATTAAACAGCAACGCAAACAGAAAACCCAACCAATGCAAAACAAAATTTATTTGCGCTAAAACATAAGAGAACCACGAGGAAAATGAGGCACAATGAAACTTCAAAGTAACAGACGTCAAAATGAATCGCAAAATTTTTAAAATTTTTGAAAATGCTGCCTCACGTAACTTGTCACCTTCCCACTTCCCACCTTACCTGTAGACGTCAAAATTAATCCGATGATCCGCCTAACGTAAGGCGCGTGAGAACAGGCTCATAAAAGAATCCCTTTGTGGAACATTTTACCTTTAGCTAAAATCGACTTGTTAATTTTTTTTTTTTTCAAAATGTGTATTTGGATCTAAAAAACGCGAATAGTGAAACAATTAAAAGTCGCTCTCAAGACGTTTAAGAGTTATAGGGGTCCAAAGTTAGGAAAAATGGCCTAAAAAACATGCTGTAATATTTTAAATTTTCCTAGAAAAGTAAGCCTTATGGGTATCAAAAGAAAGGTAATACCTATTCAGCATCTATTCAACGAGGTATATTTACGAAGCTAGTTAAATAGTTGCATGAAGGATTGAGGAAGAAAGGGCCACACTCGAGAAATTTTTAAAACATTTACTGAGTAAGTTATACAGTTAAAAGCCATAAAATATTATTACTTTTTTAAGAATTTTTGAAATCTTTAGGAACTGTTAAATAAACGGTGGACAAATAAAGCGCCGCAGGTGAAAAATTGTTATTAAAATATTTACATAGTAAATTATATAGTAACATTAACGATGGTTAAAAATTGCCGCGATTTTAATAACAATTTTTCTTGTCTTTTAAGCTATCCTTAAATTTTTACATTCAAATTCATTGAATTAATCTTTGTCGTTTTTACATTCGAATTCATGGAATTAATTTTTGTCGTTTTTATTTGAATCTGAAATACATCTAAAATTTTGATGCAAAATAGTTGGTACATAAAAGGAGTTATATCTTAGAAAGTAATTATTGGAATTTTATGCTTAATAGCTTACTGAATAGTTAATAAAATAGCTTTACTTCTTATACCCATTTTGCTTAGTTTTGTTTATACATAGCAAAGATATAGCATGTTTTTTAGCCCATTTTTCAACTTTGAAAGCCCTATAACTTCTAAACCAGATGAGAACGACCATTAATTTTTTCAGATTTGGAATAAGAAGGCCTTAATACATTTGTTTCCCGAAAAAAATTAAAAAAATTCATTTTAGCTAAAAGTAAAATATGCCCACCTTTCTTTTGATACCAATAATTTTTGGTTTTTAGGAAAAAAATTAATCACGAGCTTTCCAGGCCATTTTTTACAACTTTGGACACTTATAACTTCTAAACGACTTGAGAGCGAGCAAAAATATTTCCGGAATTGGACTAAGAAGGGCTTAATAGATATGTTAAAAAAAATGCCAAATTTGAGTTTTCATGTGTTATTATGCTTAACTGCCAAACGTAACATATGTTTAATTTTGACTCGAATTTTTTTATCTTTACCTAAAGTCGTGATGGCTTGGAATAGATAAAGTGACTGTTGTATTTAACGTCCGAGGTCTCCGTGCTTTCCGCAAGGAGAAGAGAGACCAAAGACGGGAGAAATTAAAACGATTAAGTTATTTGTTTTTTTGCTAGCGTTTAAGCTAGTTTTCTTTATTTTAGTGTTTCAAAAAGGCCCGCTGTCTAGGCGAGGCTGCGACCTTTGTAAAACTCGTTCAAATTAGCTCTGCCAGTTTCTGGTCGACCCAGGGGTTTATAAAGAAAGTTTTTACTTTCCAATGATGTTCTTAGTTTCCCGACATTCCTATAATTTCCAATAAGTGGAAATTATTTACCAATACATAATTAAAAAAAGTGCCTACTCAATATGTAAAAGTAAATTTACATATTGTCATTTTACTTTCCCCTTAGCAGTACGCGATCACGCACACTTTGCATGCTAGGGTAGGTAAATGAACGGCTTTATGCTGACCGTGCAAGCTGATGCCGATGCACCCAACAGTGCAATGTCTTGGTTTTGTTGCCGCCGACGTTGTAGTCAGAAACACTTGACAACTAAAAACAAAGCATTCGTTTTGTTTGTTTGGTAATTTAAGCGAGTGCGCTTAAATTAGGTCAGTCTTTTTATTTTCATGAACGCCGGCAATTTGAGTCACCGTACTCAAATTGGGTCTCGGTCGTTCGTTCATAATAATAAACAAAAGGTTGTTTGTTATTTATGTACTTGTAGTAAGAAATCTGCTATACGGTGACGTACAGGGTTGCCAATATGCCCATCTGGCAACACTGTAACTTTCCGCAGTGATGCCAAATCGACTAATGACATACCGCGTTTGAAGCGTCATTCCAAGCAAATGTTTACAATGGAACAGAACACGCCACGCGAACGCTCTAAAATTGTTGAAATTTACATTCAACAAAACAAGTCAATAGTGAAAACTCAAGTCAATGAGCGATGAAGCTCATTTTCAGTTGAACGGAACGGTAAACAAACAAAATTGCCGTATTTATGCCACTGAAAATCCACAAGAGATTCAAGAGGTACCTCTTCACGATGCAAAAGCCACTGTTTGGTGCGGCGTTTGTGCTAAAATGCTCATTGGGCCGTTCTTTTTCGAAGATGATAATGGCCACAGAGTTACTGTCAATCAGGAGCGTTATCGCGATATGATAAAAAATTTTTTCATGCCAATCGTTCGTCGAAAGCGTATCAGGCACTACTGGTTTCAACAAGACGGTTCGCCACCACACACAAGCCGCACTACAATCGATTTTTTGAAGCAATTGTTCCCTGGCCGTTTGATGTCAAAAAATGGTGATTTCGATTGGCCGCCAAGATCACCAGATTTAACGCCTCCAGACTTCTTTTTGTGGGGTTATTTGAAATCAAAGGCTTACGTCAACAAGCCAAAGACCCTAGAAGAGCTGAAAACCAACATCCGTCAAGAAATAACCGCCATTCCCATCGAAATGTTGAAGAAAACCATGGAAAATGCTGCAAAACGGGCACAATATGTCGTAGAGGCCAATGGCGACCATTTACGAGATATCATATTCAAGAAATAATGTAAGCAAATCTACTTGAACCCAATTAAATGATATTCATGACGAACAGACAAAAAATTGTGGTTTCTTTGATTTATTTAAAAATAAAATGGGCGCTTCGAATATTGGCAGCCCTGTATAGATTAAACAGATTTTTTGTACCGCATTCTAATTATGAAAAGTATTATGTATTTTATTGGTTTTTAGTTAAGTGTTTTTAGGAACATCTTGTGTGGTCGGGGTGTACAAAGTGTACAGGCGAATGTTGTGGGATACAACATGACAAATATAAAAATAAATATTAAAAACAATATGTTACTCGTTGTTTACTCTTCGGCAGCTAAATATAATGAAGTCCATCCAACGTCCATCCAACAAGTATGATTTGTGTAAGGGCAACAAAAAAGTCCCGTTACCTTATCGAACTACATGTTATAAAGTGACAAATATGAAAATAAATGTAAAAAACAATATGATTACTCATTGTTTACTCTTCGGCAGCTAAAAATAATGAAGTCCATCCAAAGTCCATCCGACAAGTTTGATTTGTGTAGGGGCAACAAAAAAGTCCCGTTACCTTATCGAACTACATGTATATCCGACATGTAGACTCTTTTGAGAACCCCTATCCAGTGATGTTCCTCGACGCGTCGTCTTTAATTGTCGACGTTTTGGTGCCGATAATGTAGAGAATGGTCGACAACGCAGACAATGTCGACAATTGTGTAAGCAATGTCAATAAAATGCAACACTGCTAAAACAGTTCCTTTGAAAATTTCGTTTATATAACAAAAATTAACAAATTGAACAAACAGAAAATATGTCTGGAATGTGTAAAAATAACGAATACTCTGAACTTGGACTCAATTTAATAAAATACCATAGTAATATGCAGCCTCTGATATTAATTATCAATACGTCGTTAAAAGCAATTGTCTTCTCGACATTGTCGATAATAGTATTGTTAACATCAAGTTGTCTAAGCAGCACATCACTGTTCCTATCGTATCATGATGGTATCGATTTATCGTCCATTTCTAATTTTGTTAATAACATTGATAGTATGGAACATTCAAGTGAGAAAGAAATTCCTAATGTGAAATTACGTCGTTTAATGAAAGAATATCGATCAAAATCACTTAAGCAAGAAAACTCAAAACCACAGATTAATTCACCATTAGCCAAATATCCTTTTTACAATACAGAATAACTAGGTTGTTTACAAACACCTACTTTTATTGTTTTTTCATGTATGAATTTAGCGGAACATATCAAGATTAGCGACCTCTTAATATTTTTTTGGATAATACAAATTTTGGCCCCTCGCAATTGGTTTAGAAGTTAAAGGTTGTAAAAAATTACATAATATAGCTAGTTTAAGTTTTCGAACAAAACTCAGAAATTTAATGCTAGTATCTGTTAAACGAGGTTCCAAACAAAAATCCATGCATAACTTTTTAAAATATAACTTATTATATTTAGAATTGGAAGGAACATTTTATCTTTAGCTAAAATGGACTTTTTTAATTTTTTTGTTTATTTGGAGCTAAAAAGCGAATAGAGAAAAAATTGGAGGCCGCTCTCAAGACGTTTAAAAGTTATAGGGGTCCAAAGTTAGGAAAAATGGCCTTAAAAACATGCTGTAATTTTTTAATTTCCCTAGAAAGCATTATGGATATAAAAAAAGGTAATACGAGCACCTACATAACGAGGTATTAAACATCAAAATCCACGCGTAACTTTTTAAGATATAACTTCTTTTATACTTCAATATTTTCGTTTTGTAGTGTTCAAAAACAATATTCCGTACTAGGACAAAACACTTAAGCTGGAAGTCCAAATTATATAAAAAAAGGAATAATTGCAATTTAAGTAACTAAGGTCCCAAAGGGGAAAAAAGCACTCCGAAAGGCCTTTTTGAGTGCTTGCAAGTCAGATGAAAGCGCTGACTCCATGTATGACACACCATTGTATTTTTAACATTACATGTCATAGGAAAAAAGCACTTCAATTTAGCTTACATTAAATTGCTTCAAAAGGCCTTTCATGGAATGCTTTGGGTCAGCAGTTCGTTGCACTCTTTTTTGTTTTGCCTTCCAAAGGGAAAGGGATAGAGAGAGAGAGAGAGAGAGATTTTTGAATTCGTCCAAAATAATGGTTAGAATAAAAAATCGATACTGCTTCAAAAGGCCGCGCTTGGAAAGCTTTGGGTCAGCAATCAGCTTTCACGTCAACTTTCATGTCAACTTATTCGCACTTGTATCAAACAACTGATTGAAAGTATGCCATTCTTTGTTTCTTTTGTTCGTTTTTTTTGTTTTGTTCGTTTTTTTGTTTTGTTCGTTTTTTTGTTTTGTTCGTTTTCTTTAGTTCGAACAAAATGAGTACTTCAATGTACAAATGATGTACAAATGTACAAATTCAGTACAAATGAGTTTTCACAGTAACAAAATGAGTACTGGCGTTTTACTCCTGGAGTCAGCTGCTGACATGCCGGCCCGTTGGGGTATAACTAGTTACATACACGATGTAACATACAGTCACACAGACATACACGTACATACGTACACGTACATACGTACGCCCTAAAAACTTTTTTCTGAGTATAAGCTTTCCTTACAAAAAAATTATATAGGACAAATCTGTACTTAAAATAAATTAAAACGATAAGTAAAAATTTCAGAAACAAATTATTTATAAAAAAAAACAGATTTTCATTTTTCGCAATACAGAAAAGTATACATACTTCTTACAAAATGTTGAATGGAAACAAAAATAAAGAAAAATTTAGTATTTTGTTGGTCCGCCATTGCTCTCTAAAACTGCGCTCAATCTGTTTTTCATCGAAAATACTAGTTTTGTTTTTGTTTGCATTGTAATTTTCGACCATTCTTTCATAAGTGCATTTTTAAGATCATGTTTGTTTTTTATTGTCCTTTTTCGAACATGGCGGTCCAACTCATCCAACAAATTTTCGATGGGGTTCAAGTCCGGCGACTGGGGAGGAGAATGAAGCTGCTTTAGTACATTGTACAGCAACCACTCCTTAACAACAACCGCTGTGTGCTTGGTGTCGTTGTCTTGTTGGAAGTATCAGATTTCCGTAAGACCCATTTTATGCATCAATTCTACAAACTTTGTTGGAGTAGGTTCAAATATACGAATCGATCCTTGGTTATGTCAATAAACACTAAGTTTCCTACCCCAGTTGCCGACATGCAACCCCATACCAATACCGATCCTCCTCCATGCTTTATTGTCGGAATTAAATTTTTCGGAAGGAGCGCCTCATAATTTTTGCGCCATACCTTCTGCTTGCACAATCACATCCGAATAACTTGAATTTGCTATCATCGCTGAACACAACGTTCTTCCAAAACGTTTCATCTATATCAATATTCAGCTTTGCAAATTTAATCCGTTTTTTCATATTATTAGCACTAATAAACGGTTATTTCGCGGAATGCGGCTATGAAATCCACTTTTCATTAATACACTTCGCATTTTTTCCGGGTGTACAATCACAATTTCGGCATTTTCCTTATCTTTAGCTATTGCTGTTTTTTTTCTATTTTTTCGGATTTAAGTTATTATAAGGTCTCTTCGCCAAATAAGGCCCAAGATTGAATAAGGCCCGATTTCTAATACGCACATTTTTTGCATTCCCTGCAAAATAATTTTTTGCACGTTTAAACATGTTCATATCTGCATCACTATGCAAAAAAAATTACTTCGATTGCGCATCTGTGAAGCGAGTGACAGTCGAACGAAGTCAGCGGTAGCGTCAATAACGTGGTTGATGTAATATTGTGCTCGCAGTAAAAGTCCGTTATTCTACGAATTAACTATTGCCTATGTCCAGCTTTGAATTAAAAATCAAGAGAGGTATTTTAACGAAAACAAAATGGTTAATTGATCAAATCTAACTGGTTTATTCCGAGAAAAACTTGATTAATGAAATTATATTGAGAGCGCCTAAAAAGGCCCAAATATTTTTTTCTTTCCGGCTTTCTTTTTTCGATCTCATGTTCACACCTAAATTTACCTGGCAGAAAAAAACTACGAAAAAGAAAGCCCTCAACTATAAAGGTCAGTAAATTACTAAAATTTTCTTTAAAAAGCCTGAGTAACTTTATTTTAATTTTCAAAATGAACTTTTGGCAATAAAAGTATTTTTTCGAAAAAGTTTTTATAAAAAAAAGCTATGAATTCAGCTGGCAACGCTGTCATGAGCGAGTAGACGCATGTTTTTGATCGTCGATTGACTAATTTTTAATTAATTTCTGTACACCGCCATTTGTGTCTAAATAATATAAAATCGCGTGCAGCTGATAATTTATACATCCTGCTCAAGTTGGACTGCATCGTATTGGATTACATAGTCTTTTCGAGGCTTTTTAGACATCTTGCCGTTGGCACGAGGTAACACCTATTTGTTCTGCTGTTCCGTTGTCTGTCAGCACAGCTACTCGTTATTATTCTGCTGTTGTTGTTGTTGCTGTGCCTTTGGTTTGTCTGCACAATTTGGACTACTTCGCATTGGAATACACCG
Source organism: Dichetophora obliterata (assembly GCA_963920525.1). Taxonomy (NCBI): domain Eukaryota; kingdom Metazoa; phylum Arthropoda; class Insecta; order Diptera; family Sciomyzidae; genus Dichetophora; species Dichetophora obliterata. Next base: position 124,127,059 of record OY986435.1, read on the forward strand.
CAACTCGAAGCTATCATTTTCGAGGCCATAAATCTTTGCTGAAAACTTTTACATCCGCCTTAATTGGAGCGCACTGCTTTGTAAACATTGCTTTTCGAGGCTTTTTGGACATCGTTGTTGTTGTTGCTGTGCCTTTGTTTTCTGACGGCCATAAATCTTTGCAGGCTGCGATGGCACCTTTATTGGATTCTTTACAATGCCCGTACTGCTCAAAAAACATCACTAAAACCCAGTCCAGCGTTGGATGTGGGTTATGTGGAGTCTGGTTCCACCTCTCTTGCGTAGATGTCTCTACTGAAGAGCTTTCACTCCTTAAAAAGAATCGCTCCCTCACTTACACATGCTCCAAATGTTCCAGTGTACCCTCGCGCTCTGAGGCGGGGTTTTCGGCAGAACTTAAGAAAGCGATGGCTGACATTCAAACAAAGTTCGACAAAATTCATGAAAAATTTGACAAGATTGCTGATGACATAAGGCAAGAACTTGCATCAAATGTAAAAAACTTGCAGCACGACATGGAGCAATGCAATAATATAATTGAACTCAACAATTGCGCCACTAACAAAAAAATCCAGCAGCTTAAGTCCGATAATAATGCTCTCCTCCGACGGTTAAATCGGTCAGATATTGTTATTAATTCTCTGCCAGCTGGCATCAGTAATCTTCATGAGCTGCCTTCTAAAATTGCTTTCTTCTTTGGTTTTGAGTTGTCACCACATGACGTCCAGCACTGTTGCTATATACAGAACAAAAAATCGGTGCTAATCAAATTCAATTCGGTCCGTCTTCGCGATGATATAATGCAACGCTATTACAAAACTCAATCGTTACGACTTTGCGATGTTCTTGGTGGAGACATACAGTCAAGAATCTACTTGAATGATCACATTTCACCTTTAGCGAGCAGGCTTAAATATATTTGCAGAAAACTTCGAAAAGACAAAAAAATTCTTAAATTCAAACTATTGAATGCTGACATTCCCATTGCTAAGATTATTACTATGGAAAACACTGAACTGTCACTCGATTTACAGAATTGCATCAGTATGTTTTCGTCCACGGAATACAATTTGGCACCTGGCTCGCATCATTCATAGGATTGGCTTAGCTACGTTATAATTACTTTTTGTGTCTTTTGGCACTAATCATTTTCTTACTTATTTTGTATTATTATTTTAGTATTAAATTAGTGTTCTGTACTAGCATTGGGAGTGGTAATAGAATATATGATAATATAATAATAATATTTTTTGTTATTACTCTCGGGTGCTGGTGCAGAATACTAATTTTTCTTAATTTTTCTTAATTTTCTTTTTCTTTTCTTTTTTCAATCGACGTTCCGTCAGACAAAAATATGAAATCAAATAATCATTGTATAATTTCTCTTATTTTTTCATGGAATTTATTATTCCCTTTATTCACGTTTTTATTCCTAAATTTTTATAATTACTACACTTTTTTATATTGTTGTTCGATTCAGCCACTCAGTCTCTCTTCGTTGTACAATTTTTAACTTGCGCTGACACTTAACTCAAATCTAGGCCCCATAGTAAGTGATAATTCTTTCCTTCGCTCTAATCTGTTACACCGCAATTTAAATCTTAACGTAGGGCATATCAACTGTCAAAGTTTGAGACCTTCTTCCTCCTCGTCCAAACTAGATGAATTGAAGGTTATTCTGCAAGGTGGTTTTTTAGACATTATCGGTATATCTGAGACTTGGCTCAAACCGCATATTTCTGTTGAGGCTATTAACATACATGGCTATCAATTCTGTGGAATTGATCGCCCTATTAATAGAGGGGGTGGTGTCGGATTTTATATATCTAGACGGATCTCTTTCCGAGTTGTGTTTGAAGGTTCTAATTTTGGTGTCTGTGAATCATTATTCATAGAAATAGTGCATAACTCTGTCAAAATATTACTAGGTGCTGTTTACCTTCCTCATGGCGATATTACTTCAATGGAAGAATCGTTAGGTGACCTACTGATTAAATATCCTTCTGCTATAATCGTGGGTGACTTTAATACGAACCTATTCAACTCAATTAAAGCTAAAACTGCTCGCGATATGTGCCAACGCCTTAATATTAGTTGCAGTCACAACTCACTTCCAACCCATTATGATGTGAGAACTAATTCCACTTCTCTAATTGACTATTCTTTGTTAAGTGACCCAAGTTTGCAATGCTTTTCGAGTCAAATGCAATGTCCAGCTTTTTCTCACCATGCTCTTATCTTCATTTCTATAAAAATACCCATTATTAAAAATGATGAATTCATTGAATTTCGCAATTATAAAGGTATAAACTATGATACCTTATTCTCTGAGCTGAATAATATTAATTTAGGAAGCATATTATTAACGAACAACACTGACCTACAACTTAATATCATCAACTCAAATTTATGAAAACTTCTGGATTCTGTACCAATTGCTAAACGCAAAGTAAACTATTCCCATGATAATTGAACTATTCCCATGAACTCAAGGGAAATCAACTATGCAAAATCCTTACGTGACTTAGCTTATAAAGCTTATACTCTGAACAGCAATGACACTAATTGGCGTATCTTCTGCAAGTATAGAAATCGCGCCAAAACTGTAATCAGAAATGCTAAAAAACGTGCCCATTCCAGGCTGTTTGAGGGCGTTGATTATAAGCGAATGTGGAACATTCTGCGACATAATGGATGCTTAAAAACTGATTCTCCAATTGATGACGTTGATGTTAATGAGTTAAATCGAAGTTTTCTGTCCAAACAATCCCCTTCTACAGTTAATTCGTTCAACTTTGATTTTAACTCCAATCATGACAATAGGTTTTCTTTTCGAAGTGTTAGCCATGATGAGCCTTCATTAAGATAAAATCTAACGCAGTTGGTTATGACAATATACCATTAAAATTTATTAAAATCATTTTTCCTTATATTCAAGATTACTTACTTCACTTCATTAACTCTATTCTTATGACGTCTATTTTTCCCTCCGCTTGGGAAATCGCCCGTGTTGTTCCAATTAAGAAGAAAAGGAATTCGAGCGCCATTGATAATTTGCGTCCTATCAGCGTCCTTCCTATCTTATCAAAAATAGTAGAAAATCTATGGATTAACAAATAATGGATTATTCCAATCAATATAAGTTAATTAATAGTTACCAGTCTGGTTTTCGACAGGGTTACAGTACCACTTCTCTCTTGCTGGGGCTCACCGACACCATTAGGAGCTCCCTCAACCAGAATAAACCAACAGTCCTTTTATCACTTTATTTGTCCAAAGCATTTGACTGCATTAATCACACTAATTTGATTACTAAATTATCCACTAAGTTTATGTTTTCGAAATCAGCATGTGAGCTTATCTCTTCCTACCTTTCGAATCGCAAACAATTTGTCTCCTTTAATAATGAAATCTCAGCCCTTTTAAATGTAACAAATGGTGTACCTCAAAGCTCAGTTTTGGCTCCTATGCTTTTTATGTTTTATGTTAATGATTTTGTTGATTGCTTAAATTATAATTCTTGCACTCCTTTCATCTTCGCGGATGATATACAACTTCTGTTTAAAGGTGATATGGAATTTTTGGATGTTTTTGAAGCTGTTATCAATTATAATATACTAAGGGTATGTGACTGGTTGAAAAATAATTATTTCAACATTGTAGTATACCTATACATATTATTTAAATTACATTAATGTATTTCATTATAAAACAAGCTATAAATACTTTTCTTAAAATAAGTAATAATATAAAAACCTCTACTGTAATAATTTTCGAGAACATGCATTCAAACAATAAGAACATATGTTCATTCTAAGCACTACTATCTATCTCATTCACCCATATGGCTGAATACAAAACATATGATATTATATTATACTTTTTACTCCTACACAAATATGTTATTGTATATAAGTCTACTCACTCACACATATTAAACTATTAATACTTAATTACAAATATGTATTACGATATTCTACTATTACTCTTACACTAATTAAAGAACATATGATTCTATTTACATTCTAAACTACACAAACAATTGTTAACTAGTTTTAAGACAAAATACCGGTATGCTTATTATAAAAGGATGAACATATTTGAAAATAAATCAATTAGTTTTTGAGCTTCTCAGCTGCCAGCTAATTCCTTGTTTTATTTTCAAAAGTCTCTGAGCTTTTCAAAAGCTGCCAACTTAAGAAAATTTTAAACTAAAAGCCTTTGCACTCTAAGTGAACGGCTAAAAATAAAAATACTTTAGAAGCCCGTGGCGAAGTTTTCGCTGGCTAATATTCATAGGCAGGTCCTTCAAATTAACTTTTTTTTTAAATAAAACCGTACTTACTACAACATTAATCCGGACAAAACTAAAGCTATGCTTTTCGCTAACCGGAGAAACGCCAATATTGACCTATGTATTAAAATTGAGTAGAATAAACTTTGTCGACGAGCTAAATTGCCTAGGGGTTCACTTAGATAACCGTTTATCCTTCGACATACATATTAATAGGCTGAGCTCGAAGATACATTTTATATTGAAAAAATTGTATAGCCTTAATTTGCTGTTGCCCTATCATGTCAAACACAAGTTAGTTCATTCCCTACTACTTTCCAATTTAATGTACTGCTAAATACTAAAGGTATTCACTGGTACGCTTGCATATAACGTTAAGAAAATTATTCTTTTATTTAATAGGGTAGTTCGTTTTTTGTATAATCTACGACCACGTGATCACGTCTCCGCCCGCACGCAACAATTTCTTGGGTTCTCCTTTCTTAGTTTTATTCAATGCAGGCTGATGTTATTCTTTTTTAAAATTATTAAGAACCAACTGCCGTCTTACTTGGTTAATAGCTTCAAATTTTCTCGATCGACTAGAAATCCTCAAATCCTGTTTCCAAAAATCTCTACGTCATTATACGAGCGATCATTTCTAATACGTACTGCTAGAATCTGGAATAAACTGCATCCAAGTCTCAAATCTTTTTCCTTATCGCCTAATGCATTTAAATTACACTTTTTAGCGCTTACATAAAATGGACTTTGGCTTTCCTTTGCTTTACTTATAACTATCACTTAGATACTATGGGCTAGTTACTACTTCTACTACTATATTTTGCCGGCTTTAATAATATTTATTGTTGAGGGCTTAGTGAGTGAATCGATTATACAAAAATTTCATTATATATATTCAAATTTCAATTATACGTAATGTTATTAATTTTTTATTACTAATTTTAAGTTTCTTGCTCGTTTTATCTGCTTGTAATTTGCTTTATTGGCCTTTGTGGCTTTTGAATTACACATGAATCAAAAAAATAAAAAAATAGCATTTATGTTTAGTATAAATGTAAACCAACATTTGCAATAACAATATGTGTTCTTATTTTGTTATTTTCTGACTGTTTTGTTATGTTTCTAAAACCGTTATAATTGGGCCTTGTTTAGACATGGTGGTCCTAATATGGCAAAAATCAGACCTTTTTAAAACCTTCTGAGCTGGATATATTTTTTACTTTTTCATGCTTTATTTTTGTTTTTGAAAAAAGAATTGAATAAACAAAAATACAAAATTCCAAAAATAAGTTTTAAAAAAGCCGTTTCTCTTCTGTCTGGTAAAAAGCGGTAGGTTGGCCTTATTTGGGTAACTTACCTTATGTCTTTTTGCACGTGTGTCAATTTTTGGAGGGTGACCGCATCTGGGTTTGTTTTTCAGTGATTTGGTTGCATTATAATTTTTAATCACTGTTTGTACACTCGACTTTGGACGTCCAACTATATTTGCGATTTCCCGTAAAGATTTTCCATTTTTTGTTTGCTTAATAATTAGTTCACGCACGTCAAAACATATTTCCTTAACTTTTGGACCCATTTGCAAAAAAACTAATTAGTACTTGATCAGAAAGTGGTTAATATAAGACTAGAAGTCATAACTGTCCATTAAAAAATATACATTCATCATGCGATCGCTTTCCCTTTAAATAACAGTTAAATGAAACTCTCGTATGTATACTTTTCTGTGTTGCAAAAAATTATGTTATATAAATTTAAATAGTAAATGACTTAACCCAACTATTTTCCAATACCTTTTATTCAAGTTTTTTGCAAAAAATATTCCTGTAATTTTTTTTTTAAGGAAGTTTAAACTTTGGTCAGAAATGAGATTTTGAGGGGGGTACGTATATTTATCTGTGTGACTGTATATGATGGAGGAATTTTTACAAAGCAAGTTAAATAGTTACATGAACGATTGAGGAAGAAAGGGCCACACTCGAGAAATTTTTAAAACATTTACAGAGTAAGTTATACAGTTAAAAGCCATAAAATATTATTAGTTTTTTAAGAATTTTTTAAATCTTTAGGAACTGTTAAGTAAACGGTGGATAAATAAAGCGCCGCAGCCGAAAAATTGTTTTTTACAACAATTTTTTTAAATATTTACATAGTAAATTATATAGTAACAAACGATGGTTAAAGACAGCGCCGCAGTCAAAAAATCGCGTCGATTTTTATAACAATTTTTCTTGTCTTTTAAATTTTTTTTAAATTTTTGCATTCAATTAATTTTTGGAATTAATTGAATTAATTTTTGGAATTAATTTTTGTCGTTTTTATTTGAATCTAAAATGCATCTAAAATTTTAATGCAAAATAGTTGGTACATAAAAAGAGTTATATCTTAGAAAGTAATTAATTGATTTTTTTTTATTAATAGCTTATTGAATAGGTAATAGAATAGTCTTTCTTGTAATACTCATTTTGCTTAGTTTTGTTTATATATAGCAAAGATATAGCAAGTTATTTTAGCCCATTTTTCAACTTTGGACCACTTGAGGCATTGAACATTCTTTCATGGCATTCGATATGTTCTTGAAGCATACGATTTGAATGCAAGACAATTTGCATGCTGGCCAAAGCTTCATGTCGGCGACACCTTCCAGCGCACGTTTCTGATAAAATGGCCAAAACATTCGATGACGAACTTTTAAATCGGCGAAGACAACTGCAATTACTTTTTGTCAACACAATACAATTGCATTAAATATTTATTTATACTTAATTCACACAATAAACTATAAAAACTATAGCGCATCATCTAACAACTCAAAAATATGACAACTTTTGTACAATTACTGACAAGATAGTAGCGTAGACTGGCTTTTTTCTCACGACCGGCGATGGGTAGTTGTCAAAATTAGCTGTTCATGCAATTAATCAAAGAAATGTGAAAAAATAAGCAACGACTTAAGCGTAGGTAGTCAATCGCAGCAAACTAAAAACATTCCAATAAACTTCGCTGACAAATTTAATGAATCAAAGAAAATTAAAAATAAGCGCACAGCTAGTCAACAGCAGCAAACTAAAACTCCTTTAATAATCGCCAAAAAACTGTCACTGCTACCTTGTCAAATAATTATACCATGACGACAACTATCAACAGTTCCGCTCTTTCGCTCACAATTTTTTGACAGAAGCAAAGGAATTCATGGTGTTGTTAAAATCTCACTAACACCTCTATTTCTTACACCATGCTGCAAACCAGGGTTGATAAATGACTTTATTTTTGGTATACAAATTTAAAAAAAATTTTACTAAATAAAAAAAAGCACAATTACGATTTCCGTGGCGCCGCGATTTGAAAGTGTTTTCTGGTAGAGAACAACAAAAAATGTTTGGCAGAACAAAAAATCGATTACTCAACTAGTTATCGAGTTATCTATTTTTTAGTTTTTTTTCTTTGCTGAAAGATATTAAAAAAACATACATTTCTTTGCCATTATCCAATGGATCTAAAAGATTGGTATGCCATTAAATTACCTTTTCAATGATATACAAAACTTATATCATTGTAAGCGTATTTGTAATTTTATAAGCAAAACTATCATATTTGAAATTTGTATTTAAAAAACCGTTATTTTCTACTAAATTTACGTTATTAAAGTACTAAAATTATATTTTATTTTTAAAGTTTGCAATTTAACCTTTCATTTGATATACTAATATATATATATATATATTCTTTACAATGCACACTGTATTACATAAAATTAATAAAAATTGCTATTGCATTGTCCAAAACTGATCAACTAAAAACTTAAAATTTTTTTCGCTGGCTAGAAAATCCTATTCATTCATATAAATACTACAGCTACAATGTTGCCTTAAGAACAGTTATTTATTGTAATGGTGGTATAAGAAAATACGGAATAAGAATACAAAACAACTAAGGTAAATACGCTTGAATTTAATATATTCAGGCTACAGGTCCAATTTTGAAAATAATATAAAAAAAAATAGTTTATCATAAACTATTTTTATTTTTCAACAATATTTCGACTTCGGAAGTCATCTTGAAGGTATTTAAAAATATATATACACAATGATAACAAAATAATCACGATACTTTGTGAACAATTTTAACTTACATTACATTATAGGAGCTATCGCGAATTTTTTTTTTTGGGAAGAGAAAACTAAATTTTTTTTTCATTATGTGATGGTGTGGCTGAGTTCCTAATGCAGTTCCTTAATGCAAAAGTTGTACAGTTTTCGTAAATTAGCTTAGCACCAAATCAAAATAAAACACACTGATGCATTGCATAAATGCATTTTGGAACTCTGTTGATTTAAGTGATGAGTAATATTGTCAAATAAATTGTAGTGTAGGTCCTTTGTAATACTTCAGTAAGCCCTGCCTAACTATTGAATCCGGCGCTTAAAAACGCCACCGGCGGGAAATAATAATAAAAACCGGCACTTAAGAGTGTGAAGATTTCCCTCTTTTATAGGCATCCTTAAATCTAAGACATATTAGAATTATAATTAGTCTAAGTAGAAACATATTGTTAATTAATTAGTGTAAGTAGTATAGCAATATTTTTAGTACTTAACTAACATTAATTTTTAATTGTATTTGTTGTTTTAAGTCTGAATTCAGTGACTTTTAATAACGATATTTTTTCAGTGTTGGTGAACGTTAATTTAATCTTTGTGATAGCCGTGCAAGCGCGCACTAGCGCACAGAGGCGATGAGATTTGCAGTGTCAATTTCTCTGTTTTTTAAAGTTAAAGTGTTAAAGTTTAAATTTAACTGTATTAAGATGGTTTTATTATATTTTATATATATTAACTACAAAATAAATACAGTGCAGCTTCGTTTTATGAAAATTGTTATAAAAAACGTGCTGTTTTAAATATAAAAACGTTTCTCTTGAAAAGTTATACATAGATTTACAGTGTTAATACTTTGTTGAATAGATACTCGCACTACCTTTCTTTTGAAAACCATAATTTTAGTTTTGTTGAAAAACTGAAAAAAACAGTTAGATTTTTAGGCCATTTTTGCAACTTTTGAGGCCTAGAACTCTTAAACCAATTGCAAGCGGCCCGAAATTTTTTCCGATCTTGGATTTAGAATTTAAAAGACCATATAATCAGCAAAAAATTTAAAATTAACATTAAAAATCCTTGGCCATTACAGATGTAACTTACAAAGTATTTATTTTCACCAAATAGAGCAGTTAACTCTTTTAGACTACTTAACAGTTTGTATGATAAATAAAATAGATGATAAAGAGTATAAAATGTAATTTATAGTTGAAAATTAACAGAGGCTGAAGGTAATTTTTATAAGGACAGAATAAATAAGATGGGAGGTATTTAAATTACGCATCGAGGCTCATGAGGACATTTATAGATATATTGATTACGAGAGTTATGCTATATTCACACAGAGCTAAATGCGCATTTAGAGGATTTAAGATATATATATATATTTGTCCCTGTTACTCCTACAACGAGTAAAGGGCCGTTTGTAAATGTGGATTTCGTAAATGCGCAGTTAGCTCTCATTGTGTTAAAAATTGCTTGCTCAATGCATATTTAATTGCTTCGCTACGACTACGAAAAAGGAATCGGCGAAAGTAAAAAGCAAATGCGAAAAAAAAATAAAAGATAATTTTGTTTCAGCTAACTGCGCAGAAGGTTCTGCTTACGAAGTTAGCCGAATGAAATGCTTCGAAACGGATTGTAGCAACTGCCAGCAGTTAGCTGTTGTTTTCGTTTTCTTTGCTTTGAATTTATTTTTGTCGCTCTAGTTCTTGCAGACGAAAGAAAGATTTAATGCAGAGTTTGAACTTTTTGCTGTGCTTGCTTAACTTATTGCTGTGGTTTGTTGCTTCAGTCATTTAGTTTTTTGAGGCTCGATCATTTACGAAATTGAAATTTTACTCAATAATTTTTTTGTTTACACTGGGCACTGTGCGCTTTTTTAAATTTGAGGATGACATTGGGTTTTTTTTTGTTAAATTTTATAAAAAATAATTTTATTCGTCAGATTATAAAACATGTTTTGTGAATGTGGTATTCAAATCGTGATGTTTTGTATGGATTTTTATAAAATTCGTCAAAGTTGAAACTTTTTGACAAATAGCCCAATAAAACCAATTAAATTAAGTCAAGTTTAAACAATAATTACTTCGAGCATAAAGTACATTTCAAGGTTTTGTTTTTTGACTTTTTTATGTCTTAATCGCTATTGAATTTGTTATAAATGTTAATAAATAAAAATAGAAAAGTCGTTGAAATATGTCTGTAAATTTTTCAAGGAATGAAAATTTAAGTAAAATTTATTAGACGATATTTAGCCAATAAAGCATTATTAAAGTCGGAAGGCTATAACTATCATAAAATATCGTTCTTCTACCTTCTGTTTCTGTAAAAGCCTGCTGCATCTAGCTGCTATTAAGAAAAACCACTTCATTTGAAAAAAGTCTTAAAAATCAAATTTTGCCCTAAAATACACTGATTTCCAAGACAATTTGTTGGTATTCTTAAATTTAAAGAATATAAAGTAGAATTCGTATTTTAAAACAAGTTGTGACCTTATTTTGCATTAGCAACCATTTTTAAAAATTTCTTTTTTTAAATTTCGTTAATTTGGTAATATTATTTTATAGGAGATATATCTAAAAGTTATCCGATTCGAAATATTTCTGACGACGTTTAAGTGAAGTTAAATAAACTAAATTTACTCTTTAAAAAAATAAATAAGCTATTTTAAGCTGGTTTTTTATTAAAAAATATGGTTTGTATAGGAGGTAAGCGATGCAGTTGACCTAGAATTCTAATTTTTTTTGTGCTGTTGCTTAATTTAGGCTAAAACTCATTTTTACAACTAGGTTTTATAGTTTCTGAGATAATGCAAATGTCATTCTGAAATCGAGTAGACTTCTGGCAACTCTGTGCAAGTGATTGCAATATTTTTTGCTCCGCATTACATTTTTAACTTTTGTGCAAAAACATTAGAAATCGCGACTCTGTTCAAATTAAAAGTTTATATTTGTTTTCTTCCATTAAATAACATCAATAATTATTGAATTATTTCATTTAAAGCTAATATTTAAAGACATGCTTTGATCGATGCTGTTACGTGGGTTTTTTTGTTATTGCTGTAATACCTGTTCTGCTGTGGTAACCTGCAAATATTGCATTAAGCAAAATGGAGTTTACTGTGGTCTTAGACTCTGCTGCCCTCGTTGTCTGCTAATAGTTCATCGCCTATGGTTCCTTAGCAAAAAACCTGGTATGTTTCTGTTTACCTGCAACAACTGCAGTACTATTAATGCCGTTCTACCGGACGCTGATGCAGATTCTGATCAGGGTTCGCATTTGTTCATTCATGAACTGCTCATTTCTGCTTCTATTCATTCATTTAAGAATATGAAGAAAGATCAAAGTGAGCAGCTCATTTTCGTGAAAAGCTGATCAAATTTTTTTTTTTTTTGTTCATGAACTGAAGAAGAGGAAACCAGTTTTTGAACAAGAATATTTTTTACTCTTGCGAAGAAACTGTTGCTATTCATCTCTTCTTCAATTCTGCACTTGTCGTTCGTTGGCTCTTTATTTATGAATTGTTCATGAAGTGCTAAAGGAAACGGATGATACTCACTTGTTCACTGACAATAGATGGTTTGTATCAGAGAAGGAATTCGGTGCTGGCGCGAACACTAGGTAAAAATGGGTCGCTAAATCCGCATCCGTTGTCAGAATTTCAAAATTATTTAATTATTTATAATAGGGTTGCCACCTAATAATATTTATTTTTAATAGTTTTAAATATAATTTAACAGTGTTTTAGGGGTCGCTGATTTCGAATCTGAAGTCAGAATTTTAAAATTAAAGTTAGTGGATTGTATTTTTAAGAATTTTAAACATAATTTAACAGTGTTAGGGAGTCGCTGATTTCGAATCTGAAGTCAGAATTTTAAAATTCAAGATGGTGGATAGGGTTGCCACCTTAATTTTTTATTTTTACGAATTCGGGGCTGGCGCGAACAATTGGGTAAAAATGGTCGCTGAATCCGAATCCGTCGTCAGAATTTCAAAATTATAAAATTTTGAAATAATAGGCTTGCCACCCCAAGTAACATTGTTGGAGCAACTAGGTGCGAGTGAGTCCTAAAAGTGTTCTATAGGTGTATAATATGCGGTTAAAGCTTTACCGCAGCTTTGTTTGCTGCTAGTTGCTTTTAATTTTAAAGAAAATGCTCTAAATATGATTTTTTTACCATTTTGAGCTTTAATATTTTATACAGCTCTGTAAAGGATTTTATCAAATCTGCAAAAGAGCAAAACTCTAAAATTTACTACTTGCTCTGTAAAGGATCTTTTAAAGTAATAAAAATTACTATACAGCAGTTTTAAAACTCGTAGATTGAGTATAATATTTGCTTTAATGTGTATTTTTGTATTGCATTTTTAAAGCGAATAGATATAAAATACTGTAAATTAATGCAATAAATTTTTTGGGAATAACAAGTGACTAAAAAATCTGATAAAGAGCTTCTTTGAAAAAAATGGCGATCTTATAAAAAATAGAAAATCTTCGGAGTTGAAGCAAGCTAAATATTAGTGTTTACAATAATATTTAAAACGAAATTGATGATTTCTATGATACATATATTTAAGAATAAAGTACTTAAATCATTTTTAGTTGATCTTAAAGAATGTTAAAAATTTTCCAACTATTTTTAAATAATTAACACTTCTTAATTTTAATTATTTGTTAAGCCCGTTGTAGTTTTTCGAAGTACTACATTCACGTTTCCGATAAATTCAAAAGCGCACCGAAATTCGCATCATATAACGAATACACGAACATGAGTCTGATATAATAATCACTTTATTATTTCTTTAATTTATTTGTCATTCTTATCATCACAAACACTTGTCAAATTTTATATATTTATTGAGTTTATTTTTAACACATACATACTTAAACGAATAATAAAAAAGAGCTTTGCAAGAGCTCTTATTTGGGTTTGACAGGGACTCTTTTAAAAGTTTACAGCTACTTCTACTCCTCATATGAAGTAAAAATAGTGCTTTTAAACTCAAGAAAGTAGCCTTATATATTCTCTGCAAGAGCTTTAGTAGCGCGACTAAAGCTATAGTTGAAGCTTGCTGCTATATAAGATAGCACTATAAGCTCTGCAAGAATGAATATATGGCTAATATTGTTACTTGGGACGTAATATAAAATAAAAAATATAAAATTATAAAATTTTGAAATAATAGGCTTGCCACGTAATAATATGTATTTTTAAAAGTTTTTAACATCATTAAACAATTTTATCATAGTCTAACACTTTAAAATTTGTATTTAAATCATAAAAAATCAACAAAATAAATAAATTTTTTAAAAAAACTTTAATCAAATAATAGAGCACGACCAAACAGAAACAAGCTGAAAATATATCAGTAAAAATCTCAAAAACAACTTCAGTAACCATGCTTTGTTAGTGGAAGACTTCCAGCAGACTGTTGGACGCCATAATAATAACATAAGCGTAAAGACTTAAGTAAAGCAAAAATACAACAACAAATGTGAAAATACGAAATGAGAGAAAAACTGAGAAATTGACACTTCAAATCTCATCGCCTCTGTGGTGCATTGCGCTAATGCGCGCTTGCACGGCATATCACAAAGATTTCTGATGAAGCCTTTAGCAGGGCCGAAATTGCAATAAAATCAGCTATTGATTTTTTCCTTCTCATATTGAAAAAACGTTGTTGTTGTTTGTATTTCTTTGGAAAGATTCGTTAGAACAATTAATTGTTCTAACTTTGACCTAAAGCTCAATAAACGATTTTAAACTATCAAACAACTAGAATTTATATTTAAAATCAAATATGATTTAAACTATCAAACATTTAGAATTTGTATTTAAATCATATAAAATCAACATAATAAATAACAAGGTCATTTAGAAAAAACTATTGTAAAAATTTTAAATTTTTTCGATTTTAACCACCCTGTTTGAAAAAATGCGTTTTCAAAAATGTATTAAAAACTAATTTAATACTATTGCTTGCATATTAGATACTTTTTTTAAAAATTTTATTTCTTATTCGTACACAAGAGGGAGAAGCATATTAAGAGGATAAGAAATGTGAAATTTTGAGTTTAATATCTCTTGGACCAAGAAGCTCAAGTCAAAAAACCATTTTTATTGTGACTTTTTATAGCATATTTCACATTTATTTTTTAAGCTATTTAATTTTACCTCATGCACTCCGTCAAACTTAAATTTTTTTTTAAATAAATACCATACACGTAGGCATAATTTAATGAAGATAAACGACAGAGTTTGTTTTTAATCGAAACATAAATTTTTTATAGTAACATAAACCAAACGAAATTTATAAAAAAAAATATAGTACTTAAGAAAGTATTGTCAAATAACACTTCATGTGAAGTCTAAAAAGCCTAAATTGTGGTTTTTTGATAAGGAACAAGTTTTTTTTTATGTTTTTATGAAAGTAAGATTTGACATATTTTAAATATACTGTCAAAACGTAACGATTATGGTTTCTTATATATAATTTTGATTAAACTATTTCTCAGAGAATGGAAAAAACCGTTCCTTATACGCCACGCCTCCAAAATTAATCTAAGAAAATTTTATATTAAAACAGACCATTAATTTTAGTATTATGAATATGCAAATAATAAAAAAGTTGTGCAGTACTATTTAAAATATGTGTGGAAATTTTTTTGCATATTTATAATACTAAAATGTATGTCTTGTTTTAGTATGTATCAGAGAACTGCACAAGCCTACTTGAAGTTCAAGCCTTTTCAAGTACTTGAATTCAAGTATGTATCCAATCTTGAAAAAGCAAGCTTTAGCCAGCTTGCAAAAATACCAACCAGATACAAGCCATATTCATGCTTGCTCGTTGGCTTGGCTTGTTTCGGCTTACTTTGTCGGGCAGAAAGTTGAAAAGCTTAAAACGATCGGCAAAAGCTTGTAAGCTCGCAAGTATCCAAATTATTGAATTAAAGCAAGTATCCAAAAAATTCAATTACTTTTGAGCCCTATTATTTCAAAATTTTATAATTTCGAAATTCTGACGACGGATTCGGATTCAGCGACCCATTTTTGGTGTACCATTTTTTTTTGCCAGCCCCAAATTCATACAACTACAAAAAATTAAGGTGGCAACCCTATCCACCATCTTGAATTTTAAAATTCTGACTTTAGATTCGAAATCAGCGACCTCTTAACACTAATAAATGACGTTTAAAACTCTTGAAAAGATATATTATTAGGTGGCAACTCTATTATTTAAAAATTTTATAATTTTGAAATTCTGACGACGGATTCGGATTCAGCGACCCATTTTTGGTGTACCATTTTTTTTGCCAGCCCCGAATTCATAAAACTACAAAAAATTAAGGTGGTAACCCTATCCACCATCTTGAATTTTAAAATTCTGACTTTAGATTCGAAATCAGCGACCCCTTAACACTGATACATGATGTTTAAAACTTTTAAAAATACATATTATTAGGTGGCAATACTGTGGTAAAAATTTAGGTGGCAACCCTAACCTCCATCTTAAATTTTAAAACTGTGACAATATATTCGAAATCAAATCCGTTGTCAGAATTTCAAAATTACAAGAATTCGCAAAAATACAAAAAAATCTAGGTGACAACTCTATCCGCCATCTTAAATTTTAAAGTTTGACAGCATCTTCGAAATCATTTACCCTAAAACTTCACACCACGGAGTCCACAGAATCCTTAAAAGTCCTATTACGCTTAAGCTCTCTCTAAAGAAGCTCATTGAATTTTTTGGATACTTGCTTTAATTCAATAATTTGGATACTTGCGAGCTTACAAGCTTTTGCCGAAGGCATCAAGCTTTCCTTTACTTGAAACTTCGTGCCGTTCGCTTGTAAGCTAGAATACTTGCAAGCTGTGCGTGGGCTTATTTATATTCAATTACAAGCTATACTTGATTCAAAATTATCAAGCTCAAGCTAGCTTGAACTTGTATTTTAAGCAAGCGCTTGAAATAGACTTCAAGCAGGCTTGTGCAGTTCTCTGGTATGTATGATACTAAAGTTAGAAAATTAAATTTCATAAATTTTCCAAGACAAATTTTGGAGGCGTGGCATATCCACTCATGACTCATGATACTGCAGCTGTATACACCTTCCAAAAGAAGCTTTTAACCTCCATTAAGGTGCTATTTCCTAATATCAAATAAGTAATTTATTTTTCCGATGGTGCAACTGGACAATATAAAAACAGAAAAAACTTTTTCAATCTGTGCTATCACAAAAAAAATTTTGATCTCGATGCCGAATGGCATTTTTTAGCCATATCCATTGAAAGGAGGGTGCATGCGATGGTTCATTCAGGCGGACTTGAAGATAAGGCTAGTCTGCAAGTCAAAACAGTTCCTCAGATGCTGAATTTTTGTATAGATAACATTCCTGGAATAATATTTTTACATGTTGATAGGAAAAAAATATAAAAACATTCAATCTACTTTCTACTTTCATTCAATCTAGCACAGATTCATGGACGCTGTAGTATTGACAAAAATAAGACAAAACATTGCTTTGTTCCAGTAAGTATTTCCAGTAAGCATAAATTAGGACTTCTTTCACATCCGGTTCACACATATGGGAAGAAGAAACAATTGTAAACCACAACAATTAAGCGATCAATTTTATTTTCGAATCCGTATATCTAGTTATTTTTTACGCAAATTAAATAGCTTAAAAAATAAATGTGAAAGATGCTATAAATAGTTTAAAAAAAATGGTTTTTTGAGATATTGAACTCAAAATTTCACTTTTCTTATCCTCTTAATATGCTTCTTCATATTTTTCCTCTTGTGTACGAATAAGAAATAAAATTTGAAAAAACTTATCTAATATGCAATAGTATTAAATTAGTTTTTAATACATTTTTGAAAATGCATTTTTTCAAAAACAAGGCAAAACAAACTCTTAAAATTTTATCAGTGTATTGCAAATTAGTGATACTAAAAATATAAAAAATAAAGATTTTTAAAATTTGCGTCTTCGGAGGATACAGGGTCCGGTAGTTGACGCATTTTTCGTAAATTCATATTTTTAAAGCATAACATTTGCAAACCTGTAATTGTTTTTTGCAATTTTTTTACGTAATTTAATTAAAGAGTGCAGATGGCAACCCTTTTTAACATACGTATACAAATTTTTTTCTGTCAATGAAAAAAATATGTTAGTTTATTGATTCAAAATTAGTTGATTGATCCCAATTCTGTTGAAAATCTTATAAAAAGGGTCCAAAAACATAAAAACATATTTGAAAAAGCTAATTTAACAAATTTTTTAAAGAATTTTTTAACTTTTTTATTATCACGAGTTTCGCGTGGCACCACTGGCTAACGGTAAAAGAAAAAAAATTTAAAAAAGTTTTTTGTTGTAATAACGGGGTTGTTATAATGTTGTATATTCACATATATTTTTGCCAATTTTTTTCTAGGTGGTGGGGCGACTTTGTTTGTTTTGGTCGAAATCTGATGGAATGAGCCAATATTCTGGGTATTAGTCATTTATACAACTTGCCGGTGTCACATTATATTCTGTAATCACAATGCTCTACGATCCCGTTTGAGGGAAATCTTTCTATGACCGAGCTTTTCCACAGTCTGAACGAACGAAGAATTCATCGCGAACAAAACGTAGCAATCTTCGTTCGCTCCAACCGCACCTCGAACACAAGTGGAGAACATTGGTAAGTTGCCATCTTGTTCGTTCGTGCAATGGAAACACTTAAATTCAATGTTTGCGATATTGAAAACTTAAATTGTAAGGAGACTTCACACAAATAAAGCAATGTTCTTTTCTTAAGTTTTTAATTAATTTTGAAATCTTCACTCGTTAGTGCTGAAAAAGTGTTTCCACTGCACGAATAGCGTTCGCGAGCATTTTGAAAAAAGCCAATGTTTCGAACCTTGGTTCGCACCAAACTGTTTCCACTGCCTGAACGAACGATTAATTCTTCGTTGGTTTGGGCAGTGGAAACGCTCGGTAATGTAGAATCAATAGGATAACTTTTTTGTATTCTTGCACGGCTTGAGTACATTTATAAAAGTTATTGCGTAAATTGCAGTATTTGTTCATTTTCAGGCGCCTATAAGTTAAGAACTACTGATTTGGCATATTGATTCTTCGGGCTGTCATGAACCTTCTCATATTAGATTTATTCCAATAATACGCACATCTTTCATTAATTCGTAAATTCTCGTAGTTCAGACAATGTTGTTTTTTGAATTCCCAGTATAAACCCCAGTTCATCTTACAGTGGTACGATTCTTTAGAACAAAATTATGTAATTCTGTTTATTTAAACTCAGAAAAGCCGATGGATTCCGTATATCTTATGGTCCAATTATGATCGCGGAACGCAACGTGGCCGTAGCAAATGGCAGATTGTACGTAGATAATTTCGTGTTGATTATGCAGACGTACATCTACTTAAAAAACTTCAACTCAGCTGGTTTTGTTTACAAAAAGTAATATGTTTTTATTGGCGGAAAATTATATCTATTAGCAAATTTACCGCACTAAGAACAAAAGACAGAACAAAAAAATAATTGTGCGTTAAAAGACACAATGCATAAGCAAATTTACCGCACATAAACTGTTGCTATGAAAATGCAGCCATAACAAGTGTTGTCACTTTAAAATTTTAAATAGTGTAGCAACCAAAAAAGTGGTAGATCTACCACAATTGTGCTAAAGTGAGAACACTGGTTGTCACAAGACCGTAGAGCCGACGTAAGTTCAAAATGAAATTGAACTTTTTATTTGTTATACGTTTATCTTAAGGTTGTGAGATAAGATTCTATTTTTATCTATACTGTTCTAAGCGTCGTTACGTGGTGCATAACCAGATACACACAAAGCCCATACAACAGAAATTCACGTGGCATTTGCTACGGTCACCTTGCGTTGCGTTACGCGAACATAATTGGACCATTAGATTTAGTCAATATTTTTCCCGAAAATCAATTGACAACTCGATTCTACTTAATATGCAAGGTATCGTAGAATAGCCCATATATTTAGACAGTTTGTTCAGGCTGAAAACAAATCAAAAGAAAAGATTTGAAAAATTATAAAAAGTGTCTCCTGTTTACAATAAGTTAAAATTTTTGCCGAGTTAACATACGAGTTAAACATTGAAATAACCTAAAAATAAAAATTTTATTAAAAATATGGATTCAGGCTAAATAATGAACTAGCTGTTCAACTCCACATTTGAATATTTGTTAAAACACTAAACTTGATAACAACTTCAATTTAAGCAAAACTATATCATGTAAAAAATTGTTTTTCTTACATTATGCATTACATATGATAATTTAGGAAGGCTTCAATGCATTATTTGTAGAATTGTTATTCGTAATGGGAACGTTTGGAGGGTTCACTTAAGCAGCAAAGCACATAAGTTGAAAGTGGAATCTATGAGAAAGCAGAAAGATACTTTAATTTCAAACTCTTCAGATCGATTCAGTTATAATACGACTAGAACACCAGAAGATTCAATCATATCAGAACTTTCTCGTATATCCCACTTACGTCAAAATTCTGAACAGCCATTTGAAATCGATAAATGTGATTTAATTACCATTGCCTCAGATGAGTCTTTACCAGAGGGATTCTTTGATGATCCTGTAAAGGATGCAAAAGCGCGAAATACCGAATTTAAAGATCCTAAAGACGAAGAGTGGGAGAGGTTTCAACGCGAAATAAAAAAACAGTCTCATTTTTCGAATGCAATTATTGCTGATGAACAAGATGAGGCATCGGTCGATCGGCAATTGGAGGAAATAGACGAACAAATTGAAAAATGGTCAAAAGTGATGAACTTGGAAAAAATGAAAGAAATAGTCACTAAACAAAACAAAGTCAAAAGAGAGGTGCATTCTTTTGAGACTATGGAAACATATTCAAGTGATGATTGCGATTCTATCGATGAGTTTTCAGATTGGAGATCAAAAAAGTCATTTGAATAACCTTTGTGCTGTTAAATTTTAACTAAATAATCTTTAATATCATTAACATCAAAATATCTATAAATAAAATTGGAATATAAATATTCGAAAATTATTTGTATGTATTTATTTATTTATTGATTCATTTGTAGTACAAAAACCTTATTGTCCAATTACTACCCAGTAGTTCAAGTCTCAAATAAATGTTAAATGAATCATGCACGATTTTATTTCATCTTTGACGAAGCATGCTTATTAGCTATGGAATAGTGACGTATGGAGATTCTAAATATTGGTTTTTTGATACGCGGGACCTTTTATTTTGTTAGGTTTGATAAAAAAATGCATGAGCCAAAAAAGAAAGGGGTTGGGAGGGGGGTAAATGGCGTCTCATAAAGGTCAAAATTAAAAAAATTGTGAGGTTTTCAGATAATTTTTTTTCAGATAAGCTTTTATGAAAATTACTCCCAACGTACCCCCTTTCTCCACCCCTTTCGGGGGCTTCCATACAAAACAGACGTTTTTATGAAAATTACTTCCAACGATCCCACTGCTACCAGGAAGCCCTACAGGATTCAAGTTTAACACTCCTTAATTTATTCTTCTGAATATACTTACCCCCTATCTCCATCCCTTAAGGGGTCTCCCATACAAAATACATGCTCCAACCTTTCCACCGCTTCCATTGTTTCGTAAAAGAGTTAATTTGTATCATCGACCCACATTAATTTTTTATTTCTTATATTTTTTTAGACATACTTCCCGCCGTTCTCAACCCCTTTGTGGGGCTTCCAGACGAACGGGATGTTTTTATGAAATTTACTCCCAACGCTCCTATTGCTACCAGGATGCTCATAGAGGATTCAATTTCAATTTTAGGAGAACCTGAATATACTAACCCCCTATCACTACCGTTTAAAAGATCTCCCATACGTGTTCCAGCCTTCTCACCACTTCCAGTGTGTTCTAAGAGGATTCATGAGTATCACTGACCCACATTAATTTTCCATCCCCAACATTTTCTCCAAATACTTACTCTTGTCAACATACAAATATGACATTTTAAGTGCCATTTATTGAAAACACACATTTCTAACTAAAAAAATATGCATTTCGGACTGCGTGGTCTTTATCATATCCAAAATTGTCAAAGTCATGGTGTAAGAAATAGAGGTGTTAGTGAGTTTGACACTTCTCTCTCAAAATGATAAAATTATGTTTCCCCGCTCTTGTCAAAAACAGGTGATGGTGGATTGCAATGAAAAAAAATTTTGTTAAATTCGTGGCTATCTGCAAATTTATAAGATTTTTACTGAGATTAAAGTGAGAATAAAGTGATATGGAAAACAATAAAAAATATATGAGACGCTGTGCGTTTTGCAAAAAAAAAACGATGTGAATGCAAGACAATTTGCATGCTGGCCAAAGCTTAACGTCGACGGCACCTTCCAGCCCACGTTTCTGATAGAATGGCCAAAGCATTCAATGACAAGCTCGGCAAATCGGCGAAGACAACTGCAATAACTTTTTGTCAACTCAACACGGCACAATTAATTGCATTTAATATTTATTTATACTTAATTCGCACAATAAAAACACATCATCTAGCAACTCAAACGAATAACACAAATTGACAACTATCAAAAGTTCCGCTCTTTCGCTCACAATTTTTTGACAGAAGCCAAAAAATTCATGGTGTTGTCAAAAACTCACTAACACCTGGTTTTCTTACACCATGGTCAAAGTCAGCTTTTTGCGAATGAGAACAAAAGGAAATCAATGGCCGCATTCAGCGGAGTCAACAGTTGGTAACTGGCTGATATGTTAAAATTCGCTGAAACACTGAAATAACTCTGCAAATTTGAGTGAGAAAACTTTGCAATTAAATTATTTACACAATTAAATTATGATAATAATTAAATTTAATTGTCAACTTTTCTACAGTATCGCTACCATAACTGTAGTAGAATGCCTGTAATAGATTTTATATAAGTTAAGCTATTTGTATAGTTGCCTCACTCTTTAAGATACATTTGTAAAAGTAACAATAAAAGAGTTTTGATGTCAGCCGCCATCACATAAAGTTTTAATACGTAACATAATACATGGCAGAGATAAAGAGATAGGAAACTTAAATTTTGTGACGTCAAAACATATGATTTCATTTTGTTTTATGTACTTTGGTGAAACTCGTTTATTGTGTACGCGAGTTCACCTCATCAGTGTTGCCGCGACGATTCTAAAATAAAGTATCTATGAAAAGGATCACAAATGTATCCACTTCAGAAAAAAAGTATCCTCATATTAAAGTAATGAAACCCAATTTTTTAAGATTTAATAACAATTTTATTTATTTAATTTGAAGACTAACAAATAGCTTTGTAAAAATATAATAGTAAGAAACAAATCATGTACATATATATAGTAATAACATTAAGACCTAGTGCTTGAATATTTGAAGTACTTTTGGATTTATTTTATAAAAGTTAAAATAATGAACAATGATATTTAAACTTTAAAAGTATATTGTAACACTCATAAAACAATTTTGATTATGTTCAAAATGGTGCTCAATGTGAGCTTTTCAAAGAGCTTCGGCGCTGTTGATATTTACTCTTCTATTAATCTTAAAAACTAAAACTAAGAATATAATTAATTACTATGAGTTCAGCTATGGCCGGGACTTGAAAAAAAATACTGAAAAATGGCAGAATGACGTGTTTTTGAAATGAAAGTTTTAAAAACAGGGCTTTTGCCGGTTATTCAGTGTAAAATTCGGCTGAATAGTTTTTGTTTTCGCTAAAACACATTGCCGAAAAAAGTAGTTTTGAGATAAATGAGTGTAAATAGAGTGAGTATGGCATTTGTGTTGTGCGCTCGGTACCTGCTAAAACGACTGTAGATGCGGAGATAACGTCAGTATTCTTAAAAAAAATTTAACAGCATATTCTCAAAAAACTACGTTGAAATATAAAAAAAGAAAAAGAAGAAAAAAACAGCTGTTAAATTGCGTTTACGATTAGTAACAATTCGATTATATTTTAAAATCAAAAAATAAATACGACTACTTGGAATTACGAAAATAATCGAAAAGAATCAAAAGCTATCAAGAAAAAATTATCCGACTAATTTTAGAAATTATTTTTGATTCTGTTTGAGGTCGACTCGCATCGTTTCAACGGTGAGGTTGCGAAGTGAAACCAGTAATTTTTAATTTAAATCGCTCATACGCTGATACGGCTTTTTCAGTTAACGCAGTTATACGAAAACTTAATTAGCTTAATTAACAAAAGTGTTGGGAGCTACAGTATGAACTTTGGGTTCATGGTTCCTTTTTTGTAACTGCCACTAATGCTATACATGGCTTGCATAGCATTAATTTATAAAAAGAAGAATACTTGACACCCTAAAAGAGTTGAAGCGAGCTGTAAATTATATTTCTGCCTAGACGCTGCAATTGGATTCAACGGAACAGCTGAATTTTATTAATGATTATCGTATTAATATTAGTGATCGTAGTAATAATATTAGTGATTTAGTATTTAATTTTTTTAGTGTTTCTGTATTTTTATAATTCTATATGAACGTAAAATGTGCATTTGATATAATTTATCAAAGTGTATGCATTTACGAAGTAGTACTACTACTCAATAAAGTACTACTACTACTTCGATTCTGTTTGATTGGTTTAGGCATTTTATTTTAAAGCACGGAATATTTTTAAAATTGTATTCATAAATAAACATAGAAATGTATATAATCATTAAAAAGATTTTCCAAAAACAAGAAAGAAGAAACAAAGTGCTTAACAAAATTAACAGAGAAAATGTTAAATATTTTTAAAATTGTATTCATAAATAAACATAGAAATGTATATAATCATTAAAAAGATTTTCCAAAAACAAGAAAGAAGAAACAAAGTGCTTAACAAAATTAACAGAGAAAATGTTGTAATGCATTTTTCTCGTTCTTGTTTTTGGACAGTCGTTTTTTTAATAATTCATATCTATGTTTGTTTATTAATAAATTCTAATAAAACTTTTAGTATTTTAGACTGTAATTTTTGAAATAATCAAAAAGAATCAAAAATAATTTTTAAAAGTAGTCGGATTAGTTTTCTTGATTACTTTTAATTTTTATATATATATATATATATTGTAATGTCGATTAATTAAAGGCTCAATAAAGTACTACTACTACTTCGATTCTGTTTGATTGTTTTAGGCATTTTATTTTAAAGCACGGAATATTTTTAAAATTGTATTCATAAATAAACATAGAAATGTATATAATCATTAAAAAGACTTTCCAAAAACAAGAAAGAAGAAACAAAGTGCTTAACAAAATCAACAGAGAAAATGTTGTAATGCATTTTTCTCGTTCTTATTTTTGGACAGTCTTTTTTTAATAATTCATATCTATGTTTGTTTATTAATAAATTCTAATAAAACTTTTAGTATTTTAGACTGTAATTTTTGAAATAATCAAAAAGAATCAAAAATAATTTTTAAAAGTAGTCGGATTAGTTTTCTTGATTACTTTTAATTCTTTTTGGTTATTTTCGTAATCTGAAGTGATCGTAATTATTTTTGATTGTTATTATTATATTACGATTACAAACAGAAAAGAATTGTACTTAATCAATTATTTCACATTTTTTAAAAAATAATCGAATTGCTAATGAATACGATTAGTTATAATTTTTTACAACTGTGATACAAAATAATAATATATACATAAAAAAGTATTTTAATAGTTTATTCAGTTTAGTGTAATATAAATTAAATGGGTTGCTATTGCCCTTTATTAATATTAAATTTAAAAGTTAAAAATTATGCGTTTTTAAGTATTTTGCAAAACAATATACTTTTACCTATTCCCAAAAAAAAAATCTACTAGTCTTATCGTTTAAAGTAAGCTTTAAATTAGAAAAAATTCATTCAGCAGCAGCTGTGCTATGAGGCAGACTTAATATATTTATCAGAAAATTGTAAAGTTTTTTGAAAAAAGGTTGCGTTATGCATTTTTTGATAAATAAGTACTATCCAAAAATGTCTCAATATCAAAATTTTTCTTAACGTTTTTGTCGAATTAAAACGAATGCTTACTTTTTTATATTTTTGCAAATAAAAACATATAAAGGGTTTTCACGAGGACCAGGGTATAAGAGTAAAAAATTAAAGTGTAAAATAAAAATACTTTCCAACAACAAAATGCTTTCAATGACGGTTTGCACTTTTACTCAACCTCAACAATCGTCTTTAATATTTTTTTACTCTAGTGTAATAATACGACAGCTTGTTTTTTATCTGACAACATTATCGCGAGCAGGTCAATCACAGGGACGCTATACAAAAAACATATGACGGTGTGTATTTTGTTGTATGCGTGCACAAATTTCAAAGAATGAACTACTGTAAACACAAACAGCTGTGAATATAATTTAAGTTAATCAAAATTGAAAATTGATTTCAAAAGTATTTGTTCTGCATATTTATTTAACTTAATTAATTTACAACATTAATTTTGCATTTAGTGTCCGTATCTGGAAAAAGAAAGCGCGAAAGGCCAGTACGAAAGTGGTCCGACGACGAAATTAGCAATATACTGGACTATATAGTAGACCACGGCCCCGGGAGTTTTGAGGTAAAATACTTCTGCTTTAGGTTACTTTTATGTTAAAAAGTAAATATTTAGACACCGACAGCACAAATTTTTTACAAACGGTTGCTTGAAGTTTTGGACATAGACGCGTCTTGGGATTTGCTTAAATTTAAAATGCGTTACTTGCGGAAAACCCACACAAAAGCAAAAGATTGGTGCAAAACAACCGAAGCTGGAATCCAGGACGATGTGGGCATGATAACGGTCAAAGGCGATTCCCAATTTACGTAAATTAATTATATTATAAAAATGTATAAATATTCTTATATCATTTGCAGCGAAAATCACAAAAATGTGCCCGCACTACGACAAATTTTCAACAATATTTCATGCGGAGAAGGAAGCTAATGTTGTGACTACTGAGTCGTCAGCCATACCAGGTGAGGAAATGTGGGCTGCGGTTATAGATGACTTTCTTCGGAAACACTTCCAAATGAAAGCTCACTTGAAGATTCAGTACCAACTCCAGGACCATCACGACGTCCAAATATAATCAAACATGCGTCCAAATCATCATTGTCAGCTCTATTGAAAATGGAAAAGAAACGTGACGAATTTCGGAAATCTAAACTGCTTTTTGAAAGGGAAAAATTTGATAAAATGTTTGAATTGGAACAGAGAAAGCTGGCTTTAAAAGAGAAAGAATTAGAATTAAAATCAAAAGAAGTAGAACAGAATAAGGGAAACAGCTATGTATAGTTTAAATAAGATTTAACTAATGTTAAAAAATTTATTATTAAAGAAATAACTAATTAAAAGTACATATTTCTAATCAAACATTAAATGGTACAAGGCTTGTCGTTTGTTCTCTGCATTAGAACTATCGGTAAGTAATCCTGTGTTGTTTTCTTCAATTGTAATCATTGTGTCGGTGCTAAAATCAGCAGCAATATCTGTGTCTTCCAACAAAATATTGTGTAACATACAGCAAACTAATATTCATTCACAACATAAGTTTTGACTTTCTTTGTCCCTAAATAGCAGTCGTAGCTCTTTTAAACTTAAAAATTTTTCCTTATGAATACCGATTGCGTGTTGGACCCGTACTCGATATTGACTATGGCGTTTTATAAATTGTGCACGACTTTGGTGATTCATAAGCTGGGAGTTGCTTCTGTATGGTGTAATAACATTGTTTAACAATGGGTATGCAGAGTTTCCCGCAATCCATTCCATTTGAAAAAAGAAATGCTGCTTATATTTAAACACATTGCTATTTTTCAACATTTTATCATCATGGTAGCTTCTCGCACTACCAACAAAAGCATCTCTTATGCGAAGACGATAATCAACAATGACTTGAAGCTTAACAGAATATATGTGCTTGCGGGAGAAATATACTTCTGGATTGTCAACAGGCTGCTCCGCTAACATAACCTCAGTACCATCAATGTACCCAATACAGTGAGGCAGCTCCTCGAAAGTTTTTCGTACAATATCTGCACGTTCTGTTGCGTTAGGCCATTTAAGATATTGTGGTAGTAAGCGTATAAGAGCATCAAATACTCGGTGCGTAATTTTGTCGATGGTTCCGCCATCACCAATCCCAAATAATGCCGCAATTTTTCCAATTGATGCTCCTTCTCCAGATGACCCTAAGCGAACAATACAATGGACAATTGAAGACCAACGGGAAATTGCAAAAAGTAATTTGGACCCATAAAATTTCGGTCATTTTCCATTTTGGCAAGAAGAGTTTTGAATTTATCTCTATTCAGACGCAGCATAAGACAGAATCGTTCTTCATCGATGGCAAATAAAATATTAGTGCGCCAATCAGCGGTTTTAGGAACAGTTTAGTTGATTCCCCGACGATGTGATACCACCACTAATAAATCCTCATGCATCTCATCTAAAATCTCGTCCACAGCTTCGTCATAGTCACTTTCAGAATCTGCGGATTATAAATTTAAACTGATAAATATAAAAGACGTCATTTGTACTTACCTTCGACTAATTTTATATTGTAAGGCACATTTTGAATTAAAAAATTTACAATCTTGCTTTTTTCACTAGTTTTCAACAGAAGACAAAAGAAAATGTAAAGATTGCAATTTTATTAGATCGTATTGGGGATGATGGCATTGATGTCTACAATTAATTTGAATATGCAGCAGAAGCTGAAAACGCTCTAAAATTAGATGTTCTGTGTAAATTTGACACTTATCGTACGCCGCTCAAAAATATCACCATGGAGACATTCAAGTTTCATAATATTCGCTAAGAACTGGGGCAGTCGTTGACAAGTTCCTCACTAAGCTTCGCAATCAGGCGCAGCTATGTGAGTTTGTGTGCACGTGCAGATTGTCATTCACAATTAATTGTAGCTATTGCTGATAAAGGATGTCAGGAGAAGCTACTGAGGGAGCCGCATTTGTCTTTGGAAAAGACGTTGGAATTTTGCAGAATTGTTGAATCCAATAAAGTAAATGCAAATTTGTTGGAGTCGATGTCAGACAAAGCAACTAAGTCAGTGGACATTTTGCGCAATGGAGGCGCAGCTAAAAAGCGTGTGAACGCAATAAGATCTCGATAAATAGCGACAAATAAACAATTACAGAAAATAAATAAAACAGAATGATGAATGAATCATAAATTAGCCACTGACCAAACGCGAATGGCCACTTCAGTTTGAAAATAAAAATAATAAAAGATAAGATCATATTATAGTGTGAACGTGGGTCAACATTGAGGAAAGGTGTGGAAATAAAATTTAATAAGAATATTTCGATGGAAAAGGGCATCTGATGAAATGATTGTTTTCATAACTGTTATTTCTTAAATCTTGAGATAACAATATAAGATCAATCAGAGTATATAAGAAACACTGAGAATTCTAACTATGTCATTTAAAAGTGCATATTTCAGCATTTCTGCCATAACCAAAGAATTGTAATTGGTTACAAGAATATACAGAAACTAAAGTTTGGAAAGTGACTGGAAAGTGGCTTAACACTTGTTATTATTTATTATTAGACACACAAAGAAGTAAATCAAAGTTACAAATATGCTTCAAATGTACTTAACTCGATGGATAAGAAAGAGACAACAGCATTCAAGTGGTAAAAAGCAAAACGAAGCAAGAAACTGTGGTAAAAAGCATGGGGCATGTGGTGCGTTTGGGAAGAACTGCTTTAAGTGTGGGGGCAGAAATCAATTTGCTTAGTTCTGCCAAACACAAAATATCAATTCGGTCGAACAACAAAGTGAAGCAGATTTGAGTATTTACACGTTGGTAAAAGTTGGTGCTGTGAAAGGGTGTGTTGACAGGGATGAATGCCGGAAGGAAAACATTTGGATTGATAACAAAGAGGTTGTTGTTAAACTGGACACTGGATCTGAAGTCAATGTGCTGCCAGTAGCGTATTTGAATAAAGGTGTCTAATAATAAATAATAACAAGTGTTAAGTTACATCCATATGGAAATCAGTTATTGACCCCTCTGTTATGCTTGTTTTCATATTTTTATAGTAGAAACCCTATTGTTTGACTTTTAAGCGAGCCACGCTAAAATTGCAGTTAAAATAAAACTATAGACTGATTGGTTTTAACTCCAGGTGGGAACTTTCTTCTATTATTCTAAAAGTCTCACTTATATCATAAATTTCCAAATTATTCTTACACATAAAACACACCCACTTTCCAGTCACTTTCCAAACTTTAATTTCTGTATATTCTTGTAACCAATTACAATTCTTTGGTTATGGCAGAAATGCTGAAATATGCACTTTTAAATGACATAGTTAGAATTCTCAATGTTTCCTTTATACTCTGATTGATCTTATATTGTTATCTCAAGATTTAAGAAATAACAGTTATGAAAACAATCATTTCATCAGATGCCCTTTTCCATCGAAATATTCTTATTAAATTTTATTTCCACACCTTTCCTCAATGTTGACCCACGTTCACACTATAATATGATCTTATCTTTTATTATTTTTATTTTCAAACTGAAGTGGCCATTCGCGTTTGGTCAGTGGCTTATTTATGATTCATTCATCATTCTGTTTTATTTATTTTCTGTAATTGTTTATTTGTCGCTATTTATCAAGATCTTATTGCGTTCACATGTGCTCAGCATTTCAAGGTTCTGACCTTGGTTGTGACTAGTGTTTTGTTTATATTATTCTTACACGTTTTAATGCTATTGTTTATTTATTTATTTGTTATGCACACAACACCTCTAGGTGTTATCTCACGCTTTTGACCAAAAATAAGAATGTCTGTAAGAACTTAGATTTTGTAATTATAAAAGAAAATCTTGAGCCATTACTGTCGGGAAAATCATGTATTGAATTAGGCTTTATAAATGCGTTTGAATATGTCGATGTCAGCGTACAGCTCATACAGTTCATCATTCCACCGTATTCGGTACTCTCCATTGACGCAGATCGGTCCGTAGATCTTACGAAGAATCTTTCTCTCGAATGACCCTAAAGTCTTTTCATCTGAACTGCTCAGCGCCCAGGTTTGTGATGCATAAAGTAGGACGGGCATGATGAGCGATTTATAGAGCGTGATTTTCGTTCGTCGAGAGAGGGCTCTGCTTCTCAATTGCCTACTGAGCCCAAAGTAACACCTGTTGGCAAGAGTTATTCTTCGTTTGATCTCAATGCTGATGTCGTTGATTGAGTTAATGCTGGATCCCAGATAAACGAATCCTTCACAACCTCGAAGGAGAAATTGTCAACGGTAACGTGGGTTCCAAGACGCTGGGACTGTTTGTTTATTGACACCAAGTATTTCGTCTTATCTTCATTCACTGCCAGACCCATTCGACTTGACTCTTTTTCTTATCTGGAATATTCTGCACTGACTTCGCGCGTATTATGGCCAATGATATCGATGTCATTAGCATACGCAAGCAGCATAACTCTCTTGTAGAATATTGTGCCACTACGTCTCAGATCAGCAGCTCGGATGATCTTTTCCATCATTAGGTTGAAAAAGTCGCACGATAAGGAATCACCTTGTCTGAAACCTCATTTGGTAATAAATGGTGGGGAGAGGTCCTTCCCGATTTTAACTGCGCTGCTGGTGTTGCTCAGTGTCATCCTACAAAGTCGTATTAGTTTTGCAGGAATACCAAACTCAGACATGGTGGAGTACAGGTGCTTCCTTATTGGGCTGTCGAAGGCGACTTTGTAGTCGACAAAAAGATGGTGGGTGTCGACTTGTTCTTCTTGAGTCTTCTCCAAGATTTGTCGTAGTGTGAAAATCTGGTCGATGGTGAACTTTCCAGGTCTGAAGCCACACTGATAAGGTCCGATCAGTTCCTCGTTTACAATGGGCTTCAATCTTTCACATAAAACGCTCGACAGGACCTTATATGCGATATTAAGAAGGCTTATCCCACGGTGATTGGCACAGATATTGGGATCGCCTTTCTTGTGGATTGGGCAGAGCACACTGAGATTCGAATCGTTCGGAATGCATTCTTCCGACCATATTCTACATAGAAGCTCGTGAATGCATTTAAGTAGAGCTTCGACTCCGTTCTTAAACAGCTCAGCAGGTAAGACATCAGCTCCCACGGCTTTGTTATTTTTAAGCCGAGCTATAGCTGTCAGAACTTCATCATAGTCGGGCAGCAGAACCTCGACGCTGTCATCCGCAATTGGGATTTTGGGAATATCATCTCTATTGGCGGGATTGTTGTCAGCGTCGCCATTTAGAAGCTTAGAGAAGTGTTCCCTCCATAACGTCAGTGTACTCTGGACATCTGTCACTAGATTCCCGTTTTCATCCTTGCAGGAAGAGGCTCCGGTTTTAAAACCATCGGCAAGGCGTCTTATTTTTTGTAAAAATTTTCGGGCCACATTCCTGTCACCATACATCTCAATCTTCTCCTGCTCGCGCTTTTCTGCCTCTCTTTTTTTCCGCCTGAAAATATGTCTCTCTTCCCTCCTCTTTTCTTTGTTTGCTCCTTAGCAGCGCGCGTTACAACCGACTGCAGGGTGGCTTTGTAGGCGGCGTCTTTCTCTGCAGTGGCGTCGCGACACTCCTGGTCGTACCACTGGTTTCGGCGAGGGCGTTGGTAGCCAATCACCTCTTCAGCAGCCGCACGCATGGAGTTGGAAATGTGTGTCCACTGCGCGCATATATCATCGATTGGAGGAGTGCTTTGAAGCAGGAGTGAGAGTCGAGTGGCGAAAGCATCGGCTGTCTGTTTCGATTGCAGCTTTTCAACGTCTAGCTTTCTCTGTGCAGGGTTGTGTGTATTCTTAGCTGCGCAAAGACGTGTACGGATCTTGGCTGCAACAAGATAGTGATCCGAGTTAATGTTTGCACCACGGATCGTGCGTACATCCAATTCACTGGAAGAGTGCCTTCCCTCGATCAAAACGTGATCAATTTGATTTTTTGATCAGGAGACATCCAGGTGGCTTTATGAATATTGAGATGCTTGAATCTAGTGCTACTTACGACCATGTTTCGTGCTGCGGCGAAGTCAGTCAGCCTCATTCCGTTATCGGAGGTGTTGTCGTGGAGGCTGAACTTTCCGAGTTCTTTAATACTCCATTTGGGAGGTATAAATTTAATAGGATGCCTTTTGGGTTATACATCGCGCCAGAGGTTTTTCAAAAAGAAATTTTGCAGATATTTGGAGATATAGAAGGGGTAGAGTTGTATTTTGACGATATGATAATTAGCGGTTTAACGGATGAAGATCATGATCTTGCGTTAAAAAAGGTAACGGAAAAAGCTCAGGAGTTTTATGTTAAATTCAATGCAAAAAAAATGTAATTTAAATTAGAAAGTGTTCACTTTATGGATAAAAAAATGTCAAAAGTTGGTGTCAGGCCTGACGATAAACATGTCGGGACAATTCTTGTAGAATCAGCCGCTCTTGACGTTCTGGGCATATCGATCCAATGTGATCTTCGTTGGAATGATCATACTTTCGATGTGTCGAAAGAAGCAGCCAATTGTCAAGGTTTTTTAAGTCGGTGCAAAAATATTTCACTTCAGGTGATCTTCGCATGATCTACACCTCATATATTAGGCCGAAAATGGAGTACAATTCGCACATTTAGGCAGGGGCTTCAAGATCTTATTTGGAGCTTCTGGATCGAATTCAATGTCGTGCGATATATTTCTCTCTCAACTCTCTTGGGCATCGGCGCAATGTTGGTTACCTAAGCCTTCTGTACAGGTACTACCATGGGAAGTGTTCAAGGGAGATACATGGACTGACGCCACCAGCTCGTGTGTTTCCCAGGTTCACTTGGGCAGTTGTTCAAGCTCACCCCTTTACCATTGCCTCGATGTCCAACAGAACCTCGCATTACCGAGATAATTCCTTTTTTAGTCACACGGTAAGGTTGCGGAATAGTCTCCCTGCGAGCGTGTTTCCCGGCAGTTTTGAGTTGTGTAAATTTAAAACAAATCTTCACCGATACTAATCCATCTATCCACCCTCCAACTAACTATTACCTATCTTCCGAATCAACACAATGCTTATGCATTTATAGGGGGGATTTGACCATTTACTTTCGACTTGACCATTTACTTCGCTGCGCTGAGAGGGTGTAAAGTATATTTCAATGCCCAACATTTTAATGAAGTTCAGAATTATTGGGCTTATAAAACTGCGCTCATTGTCAGTGACCATGATCTTTGGGACAGAAAAGAAGCGTAAGACTTTAATTAGTTTTTCGCGAAGATGTGAAACAGATCGGTCTTTAATATGGAAGAACTTAGCAAACTTTGAGAATTTATCAATGCAAGTGATATATTTCTCATTCTGAATTTCCATAATATCGAGATGGAGTATTTCTGTAGGATATCTTGGTATAGGGGTTGGTTGGAGTTCGGGTTGTACAGGTTGTCTGTCATATTTGTTGGCCCTGCAGATTTCACAGTTTGAGGCATATTCCCTAGTCAAAGCATTCATTCGTGGGAAATAGTAGCGGTCAAGAATTTGTTCTTTGTTTTCACTTGCATTTCGATGCGCTCTCCTATGTTCTGTCTCAATTATGTTGAACCTATGCTCTTCACTTCCAACATCTTCTACCATCCTCTGTGTCACGCGTATCCTGTACCTGTTAAAATTTGATAAATAGATTTCTTGCAGCAAAGCCGGCGTATCTTTACGCCGTTAACCAGCTTGGGGTTGAGTTTTTCTCTTAATATGCTTGTTAAGTCTTTTTTTGTAAAGTTTGGTTTTGAAATATAGAAGCGGTTAAATCCGGGGTGAGGTGTCTCTTGAGAAAATAGTTCTGAATTTTCCTGGAATACTATTTGATTTCGAAACACATTTTTGGGCACTTCAACGTGCGGTATGAGATCAGAGGAATCCTGGTCTGCACGGTTCCACAGTCTGATTGAAGATCCTCGTCAATTTCTGGCTGTCCGGATTCGCTTGCTGTTATAGTGTTAGAATTTCCTTCGCTTGCCGTGTCTGTTTCAGAGTTTGCTTCGCTAGCGGTGTCGGTTGTCTGAAGCCTTGAAAGAGCGTCAGCCACTGAGTTTGATTTACCTGGTTTGTAAATCAACTCGTGATTGTATTCCTCGAATCGCACCTTCCATCGCTTCAACTTAGCATTGAAATTTCTATTTCCCAATGCATTAGTGAGCGGTTGGTGATCTGTGTATATATGAATTTTTTTGCTCCATATAGATATGACCGCAGGTTGTCCAGCGCCCACACTATAGCCAGCATTTCTTTCTCATTCGTCGCGTAGTTCTCTTCAGTTTTGATTAGAGAATGAGATATAAACGCGATGTGCTTCTTCTGACCTGTCTTGCCCTGCGAGAGAACAGCTCCAATCGCGTAATTTGACGCATCCGTTGTGAGATTAAATAGTTGCTCGAAATCTGGAGACGCGAAAACTTCGGATGATGACAGTAGCGTTTTCAAGGAATCGAATGCGTTTAGCGCATCCTTGGTCAAAGTTATTGAGACTTTTTTAGATTGGTTTGCCTTAACTTGCGAATTTTCTCCTCTTGTCAGATTCGTCAGAGGCTTGGCTACTTTCGCATAGTCATGAATAAATTTCTGGTAGTATGACTTCATCCCTAGGAATCGTTTTAAATCCTTCAAATTATCAGGTGGGGCAAGGGTTTGAATAGCTATCACCTTCTTTGGATCTGGTTTGATTCCGTCAGGGCATACTATGTAGCCTAAAAACTCGACCTCCGTTCTCATGAACTGAGTTTTTTCAATATTAACCTTTAAATTGGAGTCAGAAAGCCTAGAGAATACCGTATTCACGTTACGAATGTGTTCCACCTCATCGCGGCCAAATACTATGATATCATCGATATATACAAAGCAGGTTTTCCCCATATATTCTTTTAACACGTCGTCTATCATTCTCTGAAAAATTGCCGGAGCATTTTTCGGACCGAAAGGCAACCTTAAAAATTCAAATTTCCCATTCATTTAGCAAGAGAAAAGGCTGTTTTTTGTATATCTGTAGGCTTCTTATGGATTTGGTGGAAGCCCGAAGTAAGGTCTATTGTTGTGAAGTATTTTGCTTCACCCAGGCCAAAAAGAGGTGAAGTTATATCGGGGATCGGATAAGCATCAGATGCAGTTACTGCATTTAAGCGCTTAAAGTCGACTACCATTCAGTACTGTTTTTCGCCAGTGGGTTTCGGCTTTTTTGAAACTATCCGAATTGGAGAGTTATAAGGGCTTTTTGAAGGGCGGATAATTCCCTCCGACAGTAACTCACTTACTTGCTTCTCCACCTCTGCCCTCATGCATGCCGGATAAGGATAGCTTTTTGTGTAGATGGGGTCTTGCGCTGTAGTTTTAATTTCAGCTAGTATTTTCGTTTTAACTGATTTTCCACCTTGAATCGGGTCAAAAAGAGATGCATACTTTTTAACAAGATTACCGATAGCAGCTTTTGCATCAACTGCCATTTGGTCATTTAAAAGTAAATTCACTTGTTTCGATAACATTGCTTTAAGAGGAATTTTGGAACTTGAATTAAGATATAACATATTCTCTTTGCGATCAATAATTGCCTCAGTTGTTTGAGGGTATCATCGCCAATGATACCATCAAAGGACTCGAGGCCAGGTAAGACGTAAAAGGTGATAGATTCATTATTACCGTATCTTTCAAAGAATTGTCCTACTACCTTACGATTAATGGAGACATTGCCGGCGGAATGACTTAACGAAAGACTTAACGAAGAATGATTTTTGCAGGGGAAGGCTTCCTGTTGCTAGGGATTAAAAAGTTAAGCTTTTCTATAAACGTATTCTATATATGGAAGGCTTGATAGGCTCCTCCCATAAAATTCAATTCGCCTTGAACATTTTCGTCTGCCACTTCACCGTAAGTGGCCTCGTCAGTATGAGGACTGGATTCAAGGTTATACAGCTTTTGCTGCTTGCGTTCGTAATTCCCCCAAGAAGAAGCTTTGCGCTTAAACCCGTTGATTGGTCGGTTCATATAGTTAACCTGTCTACTCTGTATTGTCCTATCGATGTCATTCTTTCATGCGGTTTTGGCCCGGTCGGCCGAATCGGAGCTCCCGACTGATAGGGTCTGCTTTCTAGTTGGCCCCTGGCCATTTTCATTCGTGGGTATCTAGCTTGAAACCGGTTGAATGGATTCGGATTCCTGATGAATGGACGCTGTTCTACTATCGCCGCAGGGAAAATAGACTACACGCTACCAAAGTCGTTTAGACCCATTAGCCTTACCTCATTTGTACTTAAAACAATGGAAAAGGTAATAGATAACTATATAAGAACTGAGATTCTGGAGAAGGCACCAATGCACCCCTGTCAACACGCGTATAGGGCGGGCAGGTCTACAGAATCTGCTCTATACCAGTTGGCTAGCAACATCCAGTCAGCTTTCAAAAACAAAGAAACCGTACTCTGTGCCTTTCTAGACATAGAGGGAGCCTTTGATAATACTTCTCACGAGGCTGTGAAGAAGTCTTTACACAAAAAAAGAGTAAATGATATGCTCAGCAGATGGATATGCCAAATGTTTAGCACTAGAACTGCAGAAACAAAAGTGGGCAACACCACTATAAGAATCAAAACAACAAAAGGCTGCCCACAAGGCGGAGTCCTTTCTCCACTGCTGTGGAGTCTTGTTGTGGACGAATTATTAACGATGCTAACCGAGATTGGCATAAAATGTCAGGGTTACGCAGACGAAATCGCCTTAATAGCGAGAGGGAAGTTCGAGAATACACTCTGTAACCTGATACAGAGAGGACTGTCAGTAACAAAGGAGTGGTGCAACACGGTGGGATTAAGTATCAACCCAGCGAAAACCACCATAGTACCTTTTACTAACAAAAGAACCCTGCCAAACCTCCGAACAATGAAAATGAATGGCACTAAAATTTCCTTCAAAGGAGAAGTAAAGTATCTGGGACTTACACTAGATTCAAAGCTTCTCTGGAGAAGACATGCAGAGGTAACTATAAACAAAGCATTGCGCGCACTCATGGTATGTAGGAGCTTGGCGGGGAAAAGCTGGGGTTGTAACCCAACAATTCTCCGCTGGATGTATACCATGATGGTGAGACCCATCCTCACCTATGGTGCAATAGCATGGGCTGAGAGAACCAAGCTAACCACAATGAGGAATATGCTAACAAGGGTGCAGAGACTGGCCTGTGTATGCATCACAGGGGCCATGAGAACATGCCCTACAGCAGCACTAGAAGTAATTCTGGACCTAACACCCTTACACCTTGTCATAGAGGGAGTAGCCAAGCGAACTCTGTTGTGCATTGCAAAAGAGGGGACAGGTTTAGGTAAAACTATCAGCTGTAGAGAGAAGGAGGATATTGCAAAGCACACTCCCTACATCGATCTACCAAGAGACGATATAGTAAAAAGGTATAACTTCGAAAAACACTTCGGAATTAAGCTTAGTACCAAAAAAGAGTGAGACAGCGAGATGATATCGCAAGTTAAGAAACCACATAGTATAGCATGGTATACAGATGGGTTCAAGATATTGGAAGGTATAG
This sequence comes from Dichetophora obliterata, assembly GCA_963920525.1. NCBI lineage: Eukaryota > Metazoa > Arthropoda > Insecta > Diptera > Sciomyzidae > Dichetophora > Dichetophora obliterata. The sequence goes on from OY986435.1 coordinate 124,165,039, forward strand.
GCGCAGGGGTGTACGGGCCAAGAACCAAGCACTTTGAACCTATGGGGCAACACCCAGTATCTTCCAAGCGGAAATCCTAGCAATACAGCTGTGTGCACAATTCAATCTGGACCGTAAATACAAAGGTCAGGATATAGTTGTGATGTCAGACAGCCAAGCAGCAATCAAAGCATTAGTTTCCTGTGAGATATCATCGAGAATAACATGGGAATGCCTAACAAAACTCAACGAGCTAGGCAAGAATAACACTGTTACTATACTTTGGGTCCCAGGACACAAAGGAATACAGGGTAACGAAGAAGCCGATGGTCTAGCACGACAGGGTGCAGCCACAAAATTTATAGGACCGGAACCATTCTGCGGATTGGGCACACATTCTATAAAAGAAGAACTAAGAAGGGAGGAGAGGCATAAACGATCAAACCTTTAGAAAAGCCTCCCAAAGCTAAGACAATGCAAATTGTTCCTCAGAGATTTTAACGATCGGAGAGCAAAATTGTGCATAAGCTTAGGCAAACCGAATCTTAGGATTCTAACGGAGTTCCTTACAGGACACTGTAAACTGAAACACCACCTGATGAAATTGGGCATAGAGATCGATAGTAACTGCCGTTTCTGTGAAGAAGCAGAGGAGACTCCAATACACCTTCTTACAAACTGCGACGCTGTGGCTCGCAGACTTAAACTATCACTGGGGAATTATGAGCTGAGTCTAGAGCAGGTTTCATCCCTTGAACCTAAGATTATTCTCAAATTCATTAGAGAAATAGGGCTGGATGAAATTCTGTAATCCGCAAACCCAGCAGAGCTTTGAGAAGGAGGTACAATAGATCTCATTTAGGTCGTAGTACGCATCTCCACCACACAACATTAACATTACTATCGCCATTTCATTGACGGGCACGGTTATTCTATTGGGCATATTGGTATGGATGCTGTGGTTTCGAAGACTGAGGTTTTGAATTTCCAAGCAGGCTGAGTAAGCCTCTGGCAATGTCTGGGGTCTTTGGATGACCAGCATTCTAGACAGGTCTCCGCTTAGACCGCGGACGAAGACATCTAAAGCACGATTACGGTACGCCTCTACTAGAGCAGTCACGGTTTCGCCAGAATAGTTAACGGTTTTAATTTTATTTATTAAGAGCGATAACTAGTGGTTCACCGCAGCATAGAACTCGTCCAACCTTGTGCCCTTTTGAGTCGATTGTCCCAGTTGGTGTTCGAGTGTGCGCAAATTGCGCTTGTCTGCATAATGCAGCGAAATTACCTGCTTGATTGCAGGCCAATCACCATCAAGGACATTGTATGACACCAGTGCATTGTTAGCTCCACCCCTCACTTTCTGCGTTATATGCTGGAGAATCGCTCGGTAAATTGGTTTGCTACGGACTATTTCGTAGTGCTTCAATATAGTTTCTCCGTTATGTATCCAGGATATGTATTGAGTGGGGTTCCCCTCAAAAACCCTCAACTCTTTGACGCAGTCTGCAAGTTTACCTATCTCCCTTAAATCCTCTTCGTTGGTTGGACCCTAAAGGGCAGCCTCCGGCACAATGACGGCCGGAGTAACTGCAAATTCAACCTGTTTTAGCCTCTGTGGGTTTCACTTTTCGTTACTCACACCAATAGCGGATGCATCTGTTAGTTGTCCTTAGTATAATTTGATGTCTATGAGCTGTCCTTAGCTTTGTTTCTTTTTTCTGTAAATATGAAACCAGCTTTAATAATCACGTAATGAAGTAAATTTTTGCATTAAGGGTCGGCTTCGGAAGGATCGTGTTTTTCCCGTTTAGTCACTGGTGTAAATAATTACCGGTGACCTACTAATGGCACGATGGACCTCACAAGTGTGTCCCCTATCCTAGGGTGATCTCCATCCTGTTCTCATGGGAAGGATGGAATTAGTGTGTGCACATGAATGAATAGGTACCGTGTTCCCATGGTAACGGCACCGTGCATTCCATAGAACGTACAATCACTTAAGCGCACAATCACAGGAAAAAGGAACAGACGTTATGACCGACCCATTATATCACAGTTAATACTGGTGAAGCATAATCAAAAATACTTGATAGAATATATTCTTATCTTATGATGTTATATTTTGTTTTAACTTTTTTCTTTCTTTTTCTTTTTTCTTGTTTTCGGCCTTAATTTTGGTGCCAAGAATTCAAATATTTTTATCTTGAATTCTTCATTTAATTTTATTTATTGCATCTAGTGACTGTGGCAATGGTGCAGTGCACTCTTAGAGTTGCTATTAGCATATAAAGTTTCTGCATATTTTTTAACTAGAACCAGTTAAGGCCAATCTTTTGTTCACTCATTGCCTGCATAGAGTTTTTTCGTTTTGAAATTAAGTAACTGGGAACAAAAAATGTGTTTTTCTGAACTTAAGGGTTCTTTTCTTATATATTTTTTTATTTTGGATCTTTCGTTTCACTTAATAGTTGACTTAATTTCTCTCTATATTGATTTTTTTGCATAAGTTAACAATCATGCAGCACTTTGCTATAATCACAATTTCCACTTAACACCATCGTCCACTTATCACTGAATGTTCCCTTATTTTTGAAGGCCTGTAGCGATTGCTTTTTCTAGTGTGGAAGTATTTGCCAAAAATAATCTTATTTAAGTACACTTTATTTCCTTTGCACTTCATTTTTCACTTGCCACACAAGACATTAATTTATTAATGATTTTACAGCAATACTCCTACAGGTCCCTGCTCGGGTGCCAATTAAGGTTATTCATTAGAAGGAACCCAAAAAAATATTCGCAGCTCCAACTGCGGCTAGTAAAACTCACTTCTGTTCTATTTCACAATTATGATAATTTATTCCAAGGATAATATATTTAAGATAGATATAAGTTTGACTTAACACAATCAGCTCCAAAATAACATTGACTTAAGGTATAATAATAATCTTACTCAAGACTTAAAGGTACCCCTGCATATCTGCTGCGTCGGCATGTAGGCGAGTCCCAAGCGACGTTCCCATGATGAACCGGTATCAGCATATGCAAATATGTGTGCGCGTGCAGGTAACCAGACGCTTGGTCAGCAGTTCTATAGAAGTACAGTGACTCGATTTGGATATGCAGCCGGTCACTCGTCTTAACTACCATAATACAAAAGCTAGCGACTAATAATATTATAGTGAACAATAAATAAAGCAATAATAAACAATCATAAATAAATATGATAAGGATTGGAATAATTTAATTATTCATTAATTATTCATTACTTAAACTTTTTATTTAGGTATATTCATTACTTTAAGACCTTGGAAGGTCTTTGACCTAGCCTCTATTGATCAATTGTGTTGTGCGTGTTATTAAATGTTTGATCACAAATGACCGAGAACTGGACCTACGTGTTTAATGCCGACTCCGAACGGATTATGTTCTCAAGAAGCTTTACGTGACAATTTTTACTCTCTGAGGTTTGCCATTGTTTGCAGAGAGGTGACGACCGAACAGAAAAATTAATTAAATTAAAAAAAAACTTTCTGTCTGAGCTGGAATTTAACCCGGGCTACCGCGTTTCTTTGGCTTAGGGGCCACGCACTCTACCCACTAGGCCGCCACTTTTTATCATTAATATCAGTAATAAAATATATTTGAATTAAGATATCATGACATTCTCTATCTTATTCTAGTTAGGCAGGAACCACTTAGGCATGCCAAAAGGGATTGTTACATTTTTCCCACAGAGGTGTTGGAAACCATAAACATATATGGTGAAATTCCATATAATTATTGCATCAGCAAAACTTACTGCGTAATTAAAACAACAGCTATACTATCAGAAGATAATTTGTTGTATTTGTTTTCATTGCATGTAACAACGGCACCATCGTATGATGTGTATGAGAGATGAACACCTGAATGAAATCAAGCATAACACGAGGGTACATAAAACTAGAATCGAGACGAAGAAGTCAGTCTTGTTTAAACCGTGAAAATGAGAAGTCGAAGTGAAATACAGTATACTTTAAACCGCGAAGTAGGACAGTCCAGTCCATCGAGTGAAGAGAAGACAGCAACCAGCACAACTTAATTTGTAACAGCAACGACAGCTACGCTAAGACAGATATTTCAATGATATTTGGGTTGGCTCTTAAAATTATCTATTTGTGGAGAAAGTGTGAAAAAGCTGCAATAAGTCTATTGTTATTGCATTTTTTTAAATTTGTCTTTTTCGGTATTGAGTATCGGTAACGAGTATTTTAGAGTGTCAAATATAAAAAATTTATACCAAAAAATTCCCCATCACTAATTGTAAGTGTACACAGTGTTAGTGTGTTGCATACAAGTCTGTGTTAGGCATGTGCAACTGCCAACAAAAGTCAACTTCGACTTTTTTAGCAGTTAAGCCCGGGTTATAATAGACGGAACGGAACGTTGTAGGACGTTGAAAAATGTCACTTTAAAATCTATAACATGCGCTTCTTATCTGAGTGTTTATAATAAGTCGGAACGGAGCGGATTGCGACGTTGAGATATATAGATTTTTGATATTTCCGTTGCGTTCCATTCCATTGTGAATGAACAGCTGATTGTGACATATGCTGAGATACATTTTTCAGTTTTGTTCCTAGCCTTTAATATTAATTTTTAATAATTTGGCTTAAAATTCGAGCAAAATAAGTTTAAGTGGATGACGAGAAGTTAATGCAGTCGGTAAAGGATCACGACGCCATTTTTAACAAAAAACGTTCTGGATACAAAGTAATTGAAATAAAAGCCAAAGCATGGTAGGAAGTTGCTACGATTGTTGGAGCTCCTGATAAAAGTGTCGATTTCAAAATAAATTTATGCAATAAAAATTTGAACTACAATAAATCAGCTTATTTTTTACTCATTCAAAGTGGAAGAGTGTATAAAGCGGTGGTCTTCCCTGCAGGAAAGGTTTGTACGTGATGTGGGAACAGCAGTACATCAGCAGTGATGTGGGAACTTTTCGAGAGCATGATGTTTTTAAAAGATCACACGCAGCTACGAAAGTAAGATTTTTTTTATGTTATATTTCCTCTCAATATATATTATTGTATTTTAATGGAGTGACTATGATAGAACTCAGATTTAAACAAAGTTCGAAGGGTGAGTACACCTTCGCTTACGATAACTACGCCTGACTTAGAGTAAACAACGTTCGAAGGGTGAGGACACCTTCGCTTAAGATAACTACGCCTGAGCTTAGAGTAAAACTATGTTCGAAGTGTGAGTACACCTTCGCTTAAGATAACTACGCCTGAGCTTAGAGTAAAACTATGTTCGAAGGGTGAGTACACCTTCGCTTAAGATAACTACGCCTGAGCTTAGAGTAAAACTATGTTCGAAGGGTGAGTACACCTTGTTGGATGGATTGAGGTTGTATTTTCATCACAATTTATGGTGGAAAGCACATCTAAAAGAGTTCAACATAAAATATAATAATCAGTCCATAGCATGATTGAAATAATTATCGTTACCTTCATTCAATACAACATCGTCGTCATACAATGCTTCAAAGCCGATCATCTTCTGCTCACTGTCGCATAGTTGCATTATGCTGTTGTCGATAGCAGTTACAGCGGATTTTGGTTTTGGTCCACCACCTGTTACATATGTGTGTCGCTTGTCCTCAGCAAAGTTTTTCTTTGCATTTTATGTATCAACGTTGGTTGTAACATGTATCAACGTTGGTTGTGGGCGGACGTGTTTTAAATTCGCTACAAAAAAACAAAACATACATATTAAGTTGTGCTTTAAATAAACAAAACAGATGTGTTAAAGAAGCTTAAATAAATAATCTTAAACAATTAAACTTGCTAAACAACAGAAAGAAAAAACAATAAAAAAATAGTATTAGCTGAAACAAAACAAAATATAAACATTGAAAACTATTAAATATAAACAAATAAATAAATCTAAAGCTGCGCTTAAACAGGTTTCGTCCCCTTCTCTTCGCATCAAGTGCAATCAACATCATCGAATGCTGAACTTGCGATGAGTAACCTACAAAAGCAAATGAAGACGCAGAAGGTGAGCATAATAACTGAGCTAAGGTCGGCATTATGTGACTCTGAGGAAAGAGTAATGCAGAAACTTAGCGAAACAGCTGCGGAAGTAATGAACATGAAATCTATGATTATTTGAAAAAAGGTTGACGGCTGTCGAAAAATGGTATACGGATACGAAGGCAGTGAAAGCTGAGTGTATTGAGCTGCGTAACTGTGTCCAAATTCTAGATAAAAGGACTTCGAGGGATGTACTGAATCTGCAGGCAGAAGTTGCAGAGCTCAAGTCGCAAATTGCAAAGCAAGACAAGTGACCTGCGTATTTGTGGTGTTCCATACAACCCACAGGAAGACGTAATGGCTTTATTCAACACCATCTGCACCTCAGTTGGCATTAACACTCCTAAAGTAAAAAGTGCGTTCCGTGTGAAGTATAGCAATAAGCAAAGCACTACAGTTTCTCCACCAATTCGTATACGACTCGCAACGCCCTACGACAAAAACTTCTTATTAAAGTCTGTTGCTAAGCTTAGGCGGGCTAATAGGGACTCTCTTTGTCTGGAACACGCTTGTATCGACTCAAAAGCTCCAATTTACATCAACGAATGCTTGACTAAGGAAAACTATAAAATAATGATAGCTGCAATCAGCCGCAAAAAACAAAAACAATTGTCAGCTGTGTTTGTTATGCGGGGTTTGGTCTATATCAAAGAAGCAGAGAATGGAAATGCAACAATAGTTGAGTCAGTTCAGCAATTGAACTCTTTTTTTGGGGCAGAAGTCTCTGCTGCATCTGTCTCTTAATATTTATAATTTTTTTTTGCGTCATATAAGCAACTTTATTCTCATATGCTTTTCTTTAACATTTTGTGTCTCTTACTTTTCTATTCTGTTTTGAACCTGTTAATTTTCAACACTCTTAGCATAAGCCTTTCATCTCTTTATTTTTCTAAGTTCAATACTATACTTTGTATGCATCTATGTAAAGTAAACTGGCTAAAAAAAATATATCTTACCTTTTTAGCTATTGTTTTGTTGTGTCTAACTTCTATGCTCCCTGTCTTGTTAATGTCTTGTTCTAATATAAACCACTGTGGTGTTAATAAAAAAACGCTTGTGAATATTTTATGTGGAAGGCACTCGGGCTAAAAAATAGTTCATTTCAACGCATGGAGCTTAAATTTAAACAAACTTGACTATATGAAGTATGTCTTTCAGGAATCGTCTGTTGATGTGATATGTGTGTCTGAAACGTGGTTTTGTAATGATGTGTGTGATTCTGTTTATAACATAGATAACTATAATATTTTTAGAAATGATAGGCCAGATAGAAGAGGGGGGGGGGGACAATAGACAGATAGTGGCTATCTATTGTCGTAAAAATCTGAGGGCTAAGCTCTTAAAAAGGTCAATAAATTGCAGTGTAGAGTTTGTTAATATATGTGTTTATGACAATTGCTTTAAGTTGTTCGTGTCGTGCGTATATAACCCCAGCAAATATAATAATTTAGAAGCTATGTTTTCTAATAGAGTTGGGTCGTTCCGGACCTGCATAGTTCATGGAACTATGTTCACTCTCGGACATAATTCCAAATTTTCCATCTGAACGATTTAAGCATGTCCAAACAGTTCCGATTGCAATAAAATTTTTTTAATTGAGCAACATAAGCTGACATCTCTTTCGCACTTACATAACTTAATCGAGCTGTTTGAGCTACGAAAAATAAGCCAATTATGCATGTGAAAGAGAGTGAAAGAAATAATAGACAAAATTAAAAATGATATATTTTCATTTCAGTTGTGCGCATTGTTCAGCATTGCTGTTTATTTTCGCTTTTAACATAAAAACAGAACAATCACGAAATGACATTGAACATGCTTTTGTTACTTTCATTCTTATAAAGAGAACTGCTGGAACTATATAGTTCCGCGAACATGCTTAAAGTTGATGAACTATAAGACGCAACTGAGTTTTGAGCTTATGAGGAACTGATTGCAAATTATTTTTGCTCGCTTTTCAGCAACTTTATAAATTTCGTGAACTTTACTAAATTAAATTATTTACTGAAATTATTGACTAGTCAGAGCGATGTGTTGAAAATCTAAATGGACCTTTACACATTTTCTCCGCAGTTCAACAAGCACACAATTCAAATAAAAGCTTTAAATAGTTCTGTAGTTAAAATAAACAAAGGAACTAGATAGTTCCTCGGACATGCTTCAAATTCCCTCTGTAGTTCAACAAGCAGACAGTCCAAATGGTCTGTACAGTTCAAATAAGCAAAGGAACTAGATAGTTCCGCAGACATGTTTCCGTGAACTAGTTCCTTTCTTTAAAAGAATCGTTCGATGTCCGTTCCGTCTCTGGAACTGTTAAGCACAAGCCTCTTTTCTAAAGTATCTGACGTGTCAATAGACTATAACTATTTTGTAATATGTGGTGACTTTAATGTGAACCTCTTGTGCAATGATAATGTCACCAAAACATTGTATGAAAGTATCTCGTCTGTCGGTCTGTCCGTTGTTTATAATGTAATGCCAACTCGGTTTTCTATAAATGATAACCCCAGTCTTCTAGATTACTTCATAGTATCTGATTTGTCATCTGTCTCACTATTTGACCAAATTTATTTCTTGTCTGACCACGATTTAATATTTTTTACCCTTAATATTAACTTTATGCGCACTGTGTCCTCAAATACATATTCGTATTATGATTTTAAAAATATAAATCAACCTGTACTTTCTCAAGAGCTTAGTTTAACTCAATGGAATGATGTTTGGAATCATGATACTGTTGATGAAAAGTTATCTTTCTTCTGAAGCATAATCAATAGGCTTTTTGTTAACCATGTTCCCTATCGTACTGTTACCATAAAGAATACATCCTGACCCTGGTTCAATAGCCGAGTACAAAATGCTATTAATAAGCGCAACAGATTACACGGCTTTTGGAAAAAATATCAAACAGCAGAAAATTGGGAAAATTATAGAGCAGCAAGAAATGAATCAATTCTTATTACTAGGAAATTTAAAAAACTGCATTACTTATCCAAACTTGAAACATCTCTTCCAGCCAAGACTTTATGGAATAATGTCAAGAAACTTGGTATTGGCAGCAGTACTAAGTCTGAATGTCCTATTGACCCTGATTTGCTTAATAATTACTTCCTGCTAAGCACGCAGAACCTTGGCAATATAAATCCTGAAACTACAAGATATCATATTGAACAATCATTTGAGTTCTCTGCGGTAAATGAAATCGATGTTGGAAAATGCGTTCAAAAAATCAAATCAAATGCAGTTGGAGCAGATGGAATACATATAAGATTTTTTAAACACATTCTCGTATTTGTTCTTAGTCCACTAACTCATATTTTAAACCATTGTTTAACAACATCCTGTTTTCCTAGCTCATGGAAATCTGCAATTATTCTTCCAGTTCCCAAAAATACTGCAGCGAGCGAACCCAATGATTTCAGACCAATCAGCATACTATCGTCCTTAGTATGATCCTTATCAAAAATCTTTGAATCCCTAATGGCCAATCAAATATCACACCATATTTCTCAAAAAAAAACTTTTATCTCCATATCAATCAGGCTTTCGCGTCGGTCATAGCTGTTCAGCTGCAATGCTCAAGATTTTAGATGATATACGATACTCGTATGATAATGAACTAGTAACTTTGCTGTGCTTACTTGATTTCTCTAAAGCATTTGATACGGTGAATCATTCTCTAAAATGGAATGGTGTAAAAAGGGTAAGTATGAACTGAAATTCAGTGCGTTAGCAATTTTCGATATTTTAGCAAGGAATTCGATAAAGAGGAAAAGAGTTATGCAAAACATAATGATACTGACGCGAACATCGCGCCCGCCTTGCACTTGTGCAAGTGATTACAGCATATCCTGCAGCCTCTCCAGCACCTTTATGGCCTCGTTCAAGCATCCTCGCGGATCTTACGCCTTGATGCCCCTTAGCCTCGCGCTTTGATAATCGTTTCGATGGCTGTGCACGCTGCGCTGCTGCCTTTTTGCAGTCGACGCGCCTTGCTGGTGTCGGAACCAAGTCGTACACAATCCGTGGATGCTTATCCGGATGCAGCAGGGTACGGTGTTGGAGACCGCACACATGGCACTCGCGGGAGGTGCACTTCCAGATGTCGTAGGACCGTGCCAGGTAATTAAAACAATATTCGTGTTTTCTAACGAGTTGGCTGCCTCAAATTGAGACGCACTTAGGCCAATAAGGCCCGTTGTGGTACCACAGGGGTTGATCTCCCTTCTCTATTCAAACCAGCTTGAGCTGTTCACAAAGCTTAGGATTCGGTATATCGATATTTCCGAGAGTTCTTCGAGGTCTCTGAGAAACCAGTTGTTTAGGTGAAGAAAACGTTTTTGAGCCAGCGCTGGGCATGTGCAGAGAAGGTGTTCTGTAGATTCCACCTCCTCCTCATCTCTACAGCTTCTGCAGAAGTCGTTGTGGGGTATGTTTAATCTTAGAGCGTGCCTGCCAATAAGGCAGTGCCCTGTCAGGATCCCTATCATGGTGCCAATGTGATCTCTACTAAGAGATATGAGTTCTTTTGAACGCTTCAGATTGAGTTTGGGCCAGATTTGCCGTGCTATATTACAAGTGTTACCTGCTGACCATCTATTGTTGGTGTTAATACAGGATAACTCATGTGTAAGGAGTTTACATGTGGTGAGAGGAATACCAAGGTTTGTCTTGTCTGAAGATAGGTGTTTGGTAGTACCTGTGCGAGCGAGTTCATCTGCTCTGCAGTTACCTAGAAAGTCCCTATGTCCAGGAATCCAGCATAGGATAATTTTGAGCTGCTCTGCTATCTCGTTTAGAGATCTGCGGCAGTTGAAAACTGTTTCAGATGTTATTTCAACAGTTCCTAGAGCTTTCAGAGTGGCCTGACTGTCAGAAAGTATGCATATATCCATGGAAGATATATCATTTTTCTGAAGCCAAGTTAGCGCTTCATGTATAGCAGTGATTTCAGCTTGAAATACACTGCAATGGTCAGGGAGCCTGAAGGCTATATTGATGCTTAATGCTTCTGAGTAGACTCCTCCACCTACTTTGCCATCTAGTTTTGATCCATCCGTAAAGATCTCAATGACATTGTGAGGTGAATGGTTTTCTTGTTCCCACTCTTCTCGAGAGGGAATGGATACATCGAACTTCCTCTCAAAGAGTAGTTTTTGTGTGATGTAGTCAATGAACCTAGGTAAAGGAGGGAGAAATTTTCTGATACAAGAATGTCCTAGTGTACCTTCTTTCCACTGGGAGGTGGCTACTAGGCGGATGGCTGTATTAGCGGCCATCTGTTTAGCTAGGATATCAAGTGGTGTAAGATGGAGCATTGTGTCTAATGCGTCTGTCGGAGTGGTTCTTAGGGCTCCGCTAATGCACAGTTCAGCTGATCTTTGAACTTTACGGAGAAGGTTATAGTGAGTCTGTTTTTCGAGTGCATGCCACCAGACAATAGCACCATATAGCAATATTGGCCTTACAACTGCTGTATAAAGCCAGTGAGTAACACTTGGCTGTAAACCCCATTTGCTACCCACCGCCCTTTTGCAAGAGTATAGGGCAATGTTCGCTTTTTTGGCTCTTTCGAGCAGATTGGGCTTCCAGTTTAGTTTCCTATCCAGTATAAGGCCCAGGTATTTTGCTTGATCTGAGAAGATAAGACTTGTATTTCCCAGTTTAGAAGGGCTAATTTGAGGTACATTGTGTTTTCTTGTGAAAACTACTAACTCAGTTTTATTAGGATTAACGCTGAGCCCACAGCTGGTAGTCCAGTTGACAAGAGTATTTAGGCAGTTTTGCATAATGTCTCGGAGAGTAGATATATATTTTCCAGAGGTAACAATAGCAACGTCGTCGGCATATGCTATCACCCTGCACCCCTCTAGTTCTAGTTTACTTAGCAGTTCATTCACTGCTAAATTCCAGAGTAGAGGCGATAGAACCCCTCCCTGAGGGGTTCCTCTTGGTACAGATCTTAGCGTGGATGCCACTCCAAATTTTGCACTTATAATCCTGCCAACTAGCATTTGGTTTATGAGTGCTATCAGCGCGGCATCCACCCCAAGCTCCGTCAGCGCACTGGTGATGGCCCCTGCCTCGACGTTATTAAAGGCTCCTTCTATATCAATAAAAGCTATCATTGTATATTCCTTCAGATAGAGGGATTTTTCAATGATGGAGATTATGGAGTGGAGAGCTGTTTCCACTGATTTGCCTTTGGTGTAAGCATGTTGAGCTAGAGATAATGGCTTCTTCTCAAGTGAATATCAATTAATCTCTCGAGGATTTTTAGAAGAAAAGATGAGAGACTAATTGGTCGAAGGTCTTTTGGGTTTACGTGTGAGCTTTTTCCTGCCTTAGGTATAAAGATAACCTTCACATTACGCCATAGCTGGGGAATGTGGTTTAGGTCAAGGCAGCTTTGGTAGATCAGCAAAAGCCGCTCCTTAATGATGCCATACGACTTTTGGATTTCAATGGGGGCTGGTCCTGGTGACTTAAATGGTTTGAAGCTACTGATTGCCCATTCGAGCTTTGTTTGCGAGAGTATTTCTAGAGATCTGTTCACAGGTGGTAACTGATATTCCTGAACTGGATCGTTGTATATCTCTGAACATCCCGGAAAGTGGGTCTACTAAAACGTTCAGAGATTCTTCACTGCTTGTGGTCCAAGTACCATCTTCCTTTTTCATGAAGCTTGGATTGGAGGGAGCCTTAGCTAGAATTTTCCTGAGCCTTGACGCCTCAGAGGTCTGTGACATATTTTCACAGAAGGTCCTCCAGGACTGTCTTTGTGCTTTTTGTAGTTCATTTTTATATTCCTTGAGGGCTATTTTATAAAATGACCACGTATCTGTAGATCTTGTGGTCTTTGCCCTGTTGAAAAGTTTTCTGGTCTTTTTCCGGAGATCTTCTAGTCCCTTATTCCACCAAGGAGGCTTTTGCTTCCCCCTCAATGTTTTTATCGGACAAGCAGTATCTAGAGCTTTATTTAGCGATTTAGTGAGACTATTAACTAAGTTGTCTAAAGATTGTTTATTGGAAGGACGATTAGTTGGTCCAATTGAGAGATCTGTATTTAAGGAATTTATATAAAGATCCCAATTGGTTTGTTTAAGATTGCGAAATTCGCATGATCTCGATTCAAAGTTATCAACATCAAAGAGAATATATCTATGGTCTGAGAAAGAGTGTTCATTAGAAACTCTCCAGTTTTTTACCCTATTAGATATATGGTCAGAGGCAAGGGTAATATCTAGAACTTCCTGTCTATTACTTATAATAAAGGTGGGTTCATTACCTATATTGCATATATTAAGATTAGTTGTGAGGACGAAGTCAAATAGAAACTCACCCCGTTTGTTGGTGTCTGAGTTACCCCAGATCACATGATGAGCGTTTGCATCGCACCCGATAATTAGGCCCTTTGCTTTTGATGCTGCTGTGGATACCAAATTTTTAACGTTGTCTTCTGGGAGGACTTCGTGGTCGTGCGCGAGGTATGCTGAGACGAGCCACAAGCTGTTCTGGCCCATCTCGACGCTTATAGCCACAGTGTCTTTGTTACTGAAATTAGAGAGAGTAAATACACTCAGGTTTTTCTTAATTAAAATACACGCTCTTGGTTTACCTTGTGATTTAGTATACACAAGCGTATATGCTGGAGTCCTGAGTCCGCATACCAGGCCACAGACTACCCATGGCTCCTGGATCAGGACGATGTCATCTCCATCTTTGCTGAGACGGATTATCAGGCTGGCGGACGCAGCCTTGGAGTGGTGTAGGTTAATTTGTACTACCTTCAGCATTTGAGCTTCTAGTAGCTAAATCAACCTCCACCACAGTTGTGTCAGAGTCATCGTCTGATTTAAGAAGGCTATCCTCCAATGAGGATAGCCGAAATGTGCGTGCCAATTCCATCACGGAGCTTACGCCCTCCGGTTCTAGCACAAGGGGGCAGGTTTGAGAGGATGGTGCGTTTTTAATTGCTTTGGAAGCCTGCTCTTCCTCCAATAACGCCTCATCTTTTTTATAGACCCTCAGTTCTATGGATGAGAAACCATAGTCTACCACGAAACCTTTTGATGACAAGAGAGCCAGGGACTCCTGGTTGATAACAAATGTTACCGACCTAAAGTCCCCCTTCGGCTCATCAACCCGTGTCACCTTCCAGTTTGCCGTTGGTAGGCCATGATTTCCCAACCTTATTGTCTCAAGGATTATTTGAGGGTCAGAGTGTTCGGCTGGGGCCCGGGAACGCGCCCTTGGTCTGTTAGGGATCAGATCCCTATACAGATCTAGAGACCTTTGGTCAGCACATGCGATCAGTTTCACATGGCCTTGATGCCATCCACTGTCACGACAAGAAGGGCCTCTGCCGGGAAACTCCTTCATAATCGGAATGAAGATAGTGGCCAGTTTTCCCACTACCTTCGTCCATTTTTCAGGCGAGATTCTGCCGTCTGGGTCGCTTCTGTCAATCACCGCAATGGTAATTTGTCCAGCCGCGATTTCACTAAATAGTTTAGGAGTGGCTGTGTTACCACAAATTTTCTTGGCGCCCGGCATAGGGACCTCCTCTAGAGATCGCTGACGCTTAGTAGGCACCGGTTTGGGTTGTGGAGAAGCTTGTGACTCCTCCAAGGTGCCTACCGCCCACTTCCAGGACTTCCACTGAGCCTCGGTACGCTGGTTCTCGGGAATTTTCGCAATGCGATCCCTTACCCTTAGCGCTGATTTCCGAGAATCACGGCCTGTCCTTTTGGTGGATGGCGTCTTTGTAGCCGGGCCCTTGTTGCTACTTCCACATGTGCCAGGTTTGGTAACCACTGCTGCACTAGCGTCCGCAGCAGAAGCATTAAAGAGACTGCGCGTCTGCAGGCTGTTGGCCAAAAGGAGCGTTTAAAGACCGCGTGTCTGGTGTAGCTGTAGGCTCCACTTGGTTGGCATTTAAAGATTGCCCATCTGTCCGTTTCTTTTTGTTAATTGTATTCATCTTGGTCGTGCGACCACCCCCTTCCCACCAAGATGAAGAGAGTTAAACCGACAGGCCCTGTGACCATTCCTCGGACGGGATCGGGTCCGCATTCAGGGAATGAAAGATCCCCGTGTGCAGCCCCGATTCAACCCGAGATTTGGCTCAGAGTCTTTCAGTAGAGTGATCAAAAAATAGAGAGGGGAAAAAGATGTCGACCGCGCCCTAACCCCAATGCCGCGGTAAGGCCACAGTTACACTCTGAGATGGCCAGGTATCAGAGAGGCTCCGTTAAAGACTAGACTTTATTACATGGACTTCCAGCCTAGCAAATCCTCAGCACGGGTCGCATTACACCTTGATTCAGCCCACACCCCGTCCGATGGGGAAGATTCTTACCATGCCATACGAGACTATTGAAGAGTCAGAATACGGTAGGAAGAACCCCCCCTCTGCTAACCGCCGTCTTAAGATTAAGAACACTGTAGAGGTTATTACCAGCCGGCACCCACATGGAGGGTTAGGTAGAGGATTTTTGCCAGCCTGAGTGAGTGGTACTCACGACAAATTTGGCACTTCTTGAGACTGGAAGAAGAAAAATTTCATTAGTAATTGGAAAGTGCGATTATTGGATAGGTCAAAAGAAACCAGAATATGTAGTGAGGTATATGAGGGTATAAGAGTATATGCGTAATTGACTATGGAATGTGAGAGTGTTTGGTTGGATGAGTAATAAGTTAGTGAAAAAGGGAGTGAGATCCTAATTAATCAGAGGGAAGGATACATAATTTTACTATGGGTCGAGTTATGATTCCGTTCTGAGTTTTTATATCCGCTACTCTAACTCGAGTATCGGTACCGCGATACGTTTAAATGATGCGACCTAGACGCCATTCAGTTGGCGGGAGCAGTTCGTCCTTAATAACGACAAAATCGTCGATGCTGAGGTCACGTTGGGGGTGTTTCCATTTATGCCTTTTATTTTTATCTTTCCATCGACGGCTAAACTGATGATGTAGGATTTTAACTTTTTCCCATCGATTAATTAGCGAGAGATTTTCCTTAGGGGGCTCGGGTATAGCTATCAGTGGCGCACCTCGGAGAAAATGGCCAGGCGTCAATGGTAAGAGTTCGGAAGGATCTTCGCTTAGTGGAGATAGAGGTCACGAATTTAGAACGGCTTCGATTCTAATGAGAAGAGTTGAGAACTCCTCAAATGTAAATTTTTGTAGCTGTGCTACTTTTTTAAAATGGATTTTAAAACTTTTTACTGCTGCCTCCCAGAGTCCACCCATATGAGGAGCAGTTGGGGGTATAAACGACCATTCAAACCCGCGTAGGCTGAACTGTTTGGATAGCTCTTCAGCAGATTTTTTAACAAATTGGTCATACTCTTTTCATAGGGCTCGATCGACCTAACGAAAATACGGCAACGAAACGAGAAGCACCTAATGTCACCTGAGAAGAAAAAGTTTTTTGAAAGGGAGTTTGACCACATATCGACCATCGGTTTGACGAAATGTGGTGCGTTTATACAAACTCTCGCAATACGCATCTTCAGCTGAGACAGCTTTGCAAGTTGGTACCTCTTCTAGCTCCCAAAACTGACGTACTAAGTCACTTAGAGAGGGTTCGGTGACGCATGAAACTTGAGTGGAGAATCAGCAACTACCGAAAGAGAGCGGACCACTTAGAATACATCCAAAAACAGTGTTTTGGGCTAGAAATCCACCGAAAACATTTGTACGCAAGCCTTCGAGAAGAAGACTTGAAAGAACATCACTTCCAATTAGCATATCAATTTGACCTGGCAAATAGAATGCATGTCGTGACCGCCGGACAAGATATCGTCGACGTAGGTTTCACGTTTTAGTATGTGATAAGCTAATGGAAAATCATCTTTGCAATCTTCTGCTAGCTGATGCAAAGTTCGAATGGCCAAGTACGGGGCACAATTAACACCAAAAGTTATTGTTTTGAGACAATAATCTTTAATAGATTGAGACGGGTCGGGACGGAAGAGTATCCGTTGATAGTCTTGATCATCTTCATGCACCATTATTTGACGATACATTTTTTCAATGTCACCATTAAATACAAAGCGATATAACCGCCAATTGAGAATAATAGTCATGATGTTATAGAAAATAGTCATGATGTTATAGAAAAGAGTAGCAACGATCGGACGTGTTTTTGCATCGGTCCTACTTTTGATTTAAATAAACGCATCGCATAAGTTAAGTTGATAAAGTGTACCGGCATAAACTTTCTAATCACACCATCGTTTCTGCATCAAAAATTCTTTAAGAAAAAGTGTAAACAAAAGTATACACTCGGCCATAAATTTGTTCAATTTAAAATATAAATTAGATTGAGTGGCTCGGTCAGCACAACTTTTCCGATTTGTTGTTGCGTGTTTCTACACTTTTTTCTGCCTACTGTTGCTGCATTGGACAACTACATCGATCAACTGCCTAGCTGTATCGTCTTCGTCATCGTCTCTATCTCTATTTCTGTGTTCTCTTTGCGACTTTTCGCCTAGTCAATTAACTACATGAATCCGACTCCAATGCAAACTCGTCAACGTGAGCAGCGCGGCAACAACAAAAGCGACAATACGCCAAAATCCATAAGCAGTGGAGCAAATACTTTTGGCGCTCAACTACTCGCTGTAGAAGAACGATTAAAAGTGCATGCAAAACAACTGATTGATGAGTCAGAAGAGCGAATAAGGAAGCATACTGACAGTCTATTTAATAGGCTCTCTTTGGAAATCGCCCGCGTTGTCAGCAGACTTGAGACTGAGGTGGGTGCACTTGATACTGAATTTAGAGAGTGCAACATAAAAATAAACTCACTGGAAGAACAAGTATGTGCTCTTACTGTTAAATGTGATCAACTCACTCAACAGCTTAGTGAAAGCAGTAACTCCGTCAACAACAACATCAACAACAGTAGTAATAACAGCACGGTTGACCATTCTTCTGACGCTATTCTCTTCGGACTACCTTTGCTTGAAGAAGAAAATCTTAAGAGCACTTTTAATTTAATCTGTCGCTCCATCGATTTTCACTCCCCACCTGTAAGAGACATTTTTCGCATAAAGCCGAAATCTTCATATGCCTGTGGTGTGGTTATTGTTAAATTCTATACACCATACGACAGAAATAGAGTGTTGAAGGCTTTTGGATATTACAGACGGCAAGAAAAGAAAGCAGTTAATTTAAGAGGTGCTGGCATCGACTCCGACAACAATGTATATTTGCATGAGAGCATATCAGCTGATACGCGTAGGGTTCTGCAGGCAGCGATCATATGCAAACGGAAAAAAAGCATATTTAATGTATTTACTCTACGAGGCTCTGTTTACATTAGAATGCGGAAGAGCGGAGAGGGAATACGTGTTAACAGCATCGAAGAACTGCAAAATGCTATCTGCGCTGCGGACGTTGTACGTGAGGATGAAACTTAATACTACTGTTTCTTTTCAATTTATTTCATTCTTTAGGATATTTCAAATATTTATTTTCTTATTTTCTATGATCTGTTCATGCTTCTTCTTCTCTTTTTCTATATACTTCTTCACTTTCTTTTATGCCTGTGGTTGTGTTTGTAACATAATTTTCTATGGGTTCTTCTAATAATGAAATCCAAAAAATTCTGATCGGCGTTCTGTGCAGGCAACACTCTGGACTGAACATTGTCCACTTTAATGCGAGAAGCTTTAACGATGTTAAGCTTGATATTGTTCGACATTGCTTCGAAAATTCAGCCGTTGATATCATCTGTGTCTCTGAAACCTGGTTTCATAAAGACATTAATAATATCTGCTTAAATATTAATAACTATAAGCTTTATCGAAATGATCGCATAGATAAGAAGCGCGGGGGTGTTACTGTAAAAATAATTTAAATGTTATTCTCTTAGGAATGTCGAGTGGTTCTGAGGTAGAATTTCTCAACATTGAAATCCGTGTTAATTGTGTTAAGATCTTTGTGTCGTGTGTATATAATCCTTGTCGTAACTGTAGTTTGGATCAGTTGTTTTCTACGTTGTCAAATTGTGCAATTGGCTACGACTATTATGTAATGTGTGGTGATTTTAATATTAACATTTTATGTAAAGACAATTTTGTTGGCCGCTTCTTTGATAGACTTACTGAAGTTGGGCTTCAAACGGTTAACACTAGTACACCTACGCGATATGCAAATAATGCTTCTCCGAGCTTATTAGATATTTTTGTTGTCTCAGATATATCTTCTGTTCTGCTTTTTGACCAATTGTCCTTTATTTCTGACCATGACCTTATTTTTTGTTCTTTAAATGTAGATATGTCACCAAATGTCGTTGAAAAAACAATCTCTTTTAGAGATTATAAATCTGTTGATTATGTCTCTTTGTGTAGTGACTTGTCTACTACAAATTGGTCTGAATGCTGGTCGTTTAGCTCAGTTGATGAGAAGCTTAGGCATTTTATGAATAGAATCAGTGAACTTTATGACCTGCATGTTCCATTAATCACTCGCCGAGTAAAGAATACAAGCTGTCCCTGGTTTACAAATGATGTAAGATTAGCCCTTAAAAAACGAAATAAAGATTATAACCGCTGGAAAAGAAATCCAACAACATCAAATTGGGAACATCACAAAAGATCAAGAAACGTAGCTAACTCTACAGTTAAATCATCAAAACGTATATTTTTTATGTCTAAGTTAAGTTCAGCACAACCATCCAAAAAGCTATGGAACAATTTAAAACAAGCTGGTGTATGCAAGGTGAAAACCGATGATTGTCAGATCGATCCTAATATTCTTAACGAATACTATGTTGCAAGCTCTACGTCTTCTGGTAATGTGATCGACTATAACACAAGAACTTTAACATCTGAATATTTACCTTATTTTGAGTTTGTTGCTGTAGATGAGTGTGATGTAGCGCGGTGTGTAAACAAAATTAAATCCAATGCAGTGGGTGATGATGGAATATCCATTAAATTTATTAAACTTACTTTACCATTCATTCTCAGCCCACTTACCCACATATTTAATCACTGCTTCACAAGTTCATGCTTCCCTAATGTTTGGAAATCAGCAACAATTATTCCCATAGCGAAAAAAACTAATGCGTGTGATCTGTCTGATTATCGTCCTGTAAGTCTGTTATCATCGTTATCAAAAGTTTTTGAGTCTCTTATGGCCGTGCAAATCTCAGAACACAGTCGAAGATTTGACCTTTTATCCCCACTTTAGTCTGGATTTCGTCCAGGGCACAGCTGCTCTACAGCTATTATAAAGATTTTAGACGACATCAGAGTGTCATTTGATCTAGGCAGCATAAACTTGCTCTGTCTCTTAGATTTTTCGAAAGCATTTGATTCCGTTGATCATACAATATTGTGCCAAAAATTATATGTAAACTTTGGGTTTTCTAGCACGTCGGTCCGTCTGTTATATAGTTACCTGGTGGGAAGGTCTCAAAGAGTTAGGGTGGGAGATAGTCTGTCCGCTTTCTGTTACTTATCTTGTGGGGTTCCTCAAGGCTCAATACTTGGTCCGTTGTTATTTTCAATGTTTATAAATGATATATTCAGCAAATGCCGTCATGTAACCGTGCATGCATATGCTGATGATCTTCAATTGTACTTGGCCAGTCCTATTGGTCTTGTTGATAATTTATGTCTCAGGATGAACGAGGATTTGAGAAAAATAACTAAATGGGCTAGAGCTAATAAGCTTAATCTGAATCCACTGAAGTCATTTGTTTTACCGATCTTTAAATCTAGTTACTCTTTGTCTGATATACCAACGATTTATCTTAATGGTGTAGGGCTAAGATTTGTTGATAAAGTTAAAAATCTTGGATACCACATTAACTCTTCACTTTCTTGTGAGGATCACATTAATTCGGGTGTTTCTAAGATTTATTATGCCCTTCGGAACCTGAGGTGGACAGCATCATTTGTACCTGTCGACACTAGGAGAAATTTGGTACTCCAGCTTATAATGCCATTCATTACGTACTCAGATGTTGTGTATAGTAAACTCGATTCGAGGTCCAAACTAAAGTTACAACAAGCTTTTAATAACGCTGTCAGATATGTTTATGGCCTCAGAAAGTTTGACCGCGTTAGTCATTTGAGCAATCAAATACTTGGTTGCAAAATGTTCAATTATCTGGATGCCAGGAACTGCATATTTTTGTATAATTTGATTTACACAAAAACACCTAAATATTTATTTGATAAGTTACAATTTTGCAGATCGAATAGAAACATGAACCTTATTATCCCGAGATACAATTTTTTAAACTCAAACAGACTTTTCTTTGTAAACGCTATCAGAATTTGGAACTCGTTACCTCTAAGAATTAAAATTATTCAAAACAAACGCAACTTTAATCATGAAATTTTAGAATACTTTTCTTAATACTATCTTCTATCTATTAAATCTATCTAAACTTACTATTTCTTCATCTAATAGAATAAAAATAATTTAAGTTTTTTTCTTTTTTATCTAATAATCTAATGATGTTTTTTTGTTCATTCATGATTTGTTGTTATTTATGACTAGCTGTTGCTATAATATTTATTATTTTTGTTAAATCACTAAATGTTAGTTTTAAGTTATATTTATTTTTCTGTTTTTTATAACTAGTTGTTATTCTAAACTGCTTAATGCATTCAAAAGACTCTGTCTTATATGTAAACATTACTATTTCTAAATAAATAAATAAATAAAAATAAATAAATAAATAGAAGTTAGGATCGCCAAGTTTCAAGCCTTCCAGTTCTTTAAAATTAGGTTTCGAGAAGGTGCTAGATGGCAATAAGCTTGTAAGTCTGGGTAAGACAATTGCTTGCACGTATAGGTGAAAGCTGAGATCTTTCGTTACAATTTTAAGAGTGCAAACTTGGCTTGAGCTGCCAACGATCTGACCTCCTATGCCAGAGATATTTGTGAGAATTTTGTGGGTTGGAAGTGCGAGAAGGTTTTTAACTCTTTCAGAGATGAAAGTTTTTTGAGAGCCCTGATCAATTAGAGCTCTTAGCGTAAAAGTTTCTCCCAAATGCAATATAAGGATAAGTGCTGTGGGTAATATAATTTTCTCCTCATTGGCAGAAAAGTGAGTGCTGACTTGAGCAATTTCTTCTTGACGAGAGTCAGAAGAGCTTTCATTAGAGGCTTGAGATTGTTGTGCCGTCGTTTCGATATGCATCGATGAAGTTGGGCGGGACTGAAAAGTGGACGATGTTTGGCGATTGTCAGAGTTTGCTTGATGGTTTATATGCAGCATAGTGTGATGCTGTTTTTTACAGTGTAAACACAAGCATGAACTTTGACATTATCTTTTTGTGTGAGAGTACGCTAAACAATTGGAACAAATTTTGTTTTGGGTAACAAATTTGTTTCTTTCTTGAGCAGAAAGTTTTTTAAACTGTGGACACAGTCGAAGAGCGTGCTGCTGCCGACATTTCGGGCAGAGAGAATAGTTTACTTGCGCATTATTTTCCGAGTGGAAATTTTGCACATTGGACCTATGGTTCGAGTTTTGTTGAGCCTGACTTTGCGGCTAGTGAGCGTTGGGGTTCCGGTTATTGGAGCCATTTTGCTGGTTCCTATTTGGAGCCGTGGGTGGAGACCATTTCGGTTTAGCCCCTTTGATGCTGTTTTACTTCTCGACGACTTCGTAGCGAGCTGTCAGGAATTCGTCCATTTGTAGCCACGTTGGGAATTCTCGC
Organism: Dichetophora obliterata; assembly: GCA_963920525.1. Classification (NCBI taxonomy): domain Eukaryota; kingdom Metazoa; phylum Arthropoda; class Insecta; order Diptera; family Sciomyzidae; genus Dichetophora; species Dichetophora obliterata. The sequence continues at coordinate 124,187,804 of OY986435.1, forward strand.
CTTGAAGTGAGGGATTGCTCCCAGAGTGCTAATGTTTCCTCCGGCAACTTCGACAAGCAGAGATAGATGAGAATAGGGTCCCAATAATCTGTGCAGACGTCTTTCGCTGATAGCATGGCGAGGCAGTCGTTTATTGTCGACTGAATCCTCTGGATCGCTCCACTTTTTTCTGTCGTTGCAGCTGAGATGCCAAATAGGATTTTGAGCTGGTTGTCAACCAGTATCCTTTTGTTTTCGTCGCGGGAGCGCAGAGCCTCCCACGCCAACGAAAAGTTTTCATCACAAAGCTGGTACCGTTTTACAATATTTCCCGCAGGGCCACGGGTTTTATTGCGTAGGTGATACAGCTTTTGTGCTGGTGTGAGTTTCGGGTAATGCGTCTAGACTGCCGTGAACATATCTCGAAAAGATGGCCAGTCTTCGTAGCTTCCATCAAAGATTTTTGTATCACAAGGTGGTACCTTGATACAGGCGACCGAGTTGTCATGAGCTGGCGAATTGTTGAGAGTGGTGCTATGAGTTGGTTTGACCATCTCATTTTCGAACATCTTTCCTAGGTTCATCATGTGTGCCTTACATTTGTGGTATCCACACACGCGCCATATTTTGTCCGAGTTGAAACTTTGAACGCTTCATCTGCTACTGAGTCCTCTGCGATCATCACTTCTGCATAGGCATCATTGAGTCTGGCCCATCTTTGATCCAGGTCGAAAAGCTGGACGTGTACACTGGAATCTGAGTGATCGTCGACGCTGATGCCTTCAAACTTCGAGCAAAACTCCATTAAATTGTCCGAAGTGAAAATGAATTTTTGTTTGATGCTCATTTTGACCGATGACCTAAGCACACGAGTTGATTTGGAATCCAACGCGGCAACGTATAGTGAGTATTACTACAGAAGTTGCACGGGGTTGACAAATCTGAACTGAGATGTTTGAATAAATTTCTATGCAATTAATAGAAGTTGCACAGGGTTGGCAACTCTAAATCAAGAAATTATTTTTGAGAAAGAAAAAAATTTTAAAGAAAAATTAAATCAGGTACCCAAGAGTATGAGCACTGATTTTCGAGAGAAAAATTTTTTTTAAAAAATTGGAGATATTATAACAAATTTTTCTTCAAGTTGAAAATATTCAGAAGTTGCGCGAGATGGCAACTCTGAATTCGCGAGAAAATTTTTTTAAGAAAATTAAATCAGGTACCCAAGAGTATGAGCTCTGATTTTCGAGAACATTTTTTTTTTTGATTTTCGAGAAAATATTTTTTTGAAAAATTAGAAAAATTATCACAAATTTTTCTTCACGTCGAAAATATTCAGAAGTTGCGCGAGATGGCAACTCTGAATTCACGAGAAAATTTTTTGGAGAAAATTAAATCAGGTACCCAAGAGTATAAGCACTGATTTTCGAGAAAAAATTTTTTTGAAAAATTAGAAAAATTATCACAAATTTTTCTTCAAGTCGAAAATATTCAGAAGTTGTGCGAGATGGCAACTCTGAATTCGCGAGAAAATTTTGAAGAAAAATTAAATCAGGTACCCAAGAGAATGAGCACTGATTTTAGAGAGAAAAAAATTTTTTTTTAAAAATTAGAGAAATTATAACAAATTTTTCTTCAAGTCGAAAATATTCAGAAGTTGCGCGAGATGGCAACTCTGAATTCGCGAGAAAATTTTGAAGGAAAATTAAAGCAGGTACCCAAGAGAATGAGCACTGATTTTCGAGAAACATTTTTTGATAAAGGCACGAGAATATTTAAAAAGCTCAGATTTGCTTAAGATTGGCAACTCTGAAGTTTAACGTAATTTAAAAAAAAACGGTCGAAAATATTTTGACTATTCAGAGTCGCGCGAGATTGGCAACTCTGAACTAAATTGAAAAATTTTGTAACAAAACAATAATTAGAGTATTCAGAGTTGCGCCAGATTGGCAACTCTGAAATACATTAAAAAATTTTGACGAAACGAGAAGCACCTGATGCCACCTGAAGAAAAATTTCTAGAATTAGAGAAGAAAAAATTAAATTTTTCCAAGAGCTGAAAATACTCAGCAGTTGCACGAGATGGCAACTCTGAATAAGCGAAGAACAGTTTTTCTTGAAAACTTTCGAGAATGTGAGAATTTTCGAAAATATTCAGCAGTTGCACGGGATGGCAACTCTGAATACGCGAGGACAATTTTACAATAACAATAAAATAATATTCAGGTACTGAAAAAAATCGTTATTATTTTGGACTAATATTGTGTCCAGTTGACAACTATTAAATATTGATGAGCAGCTTTATATTTTCTCCTTTAAGCCCCAAATCTTGTTGTAGTGAGATGGCACTTACGAATGAATAGTGTTGTTAGCGCGTTACTTGCATGCATTTTAAAGGATAGACAATAAAAGAAAAACCCATATGTTTAATTATTATTAAACAAGCACTATTCTGAACTTTATTTGTACAACGTTCACGAGCTGGCAGTACTTTTTTTTTTTTTGCAAATCAATGCATGCTAATGTATTGCATACACCCCTTTATATAAAAGTATTATATAAATGATGGACTGCTCGAGCGGTGCGTGAACACTTTTACTATTTTGAAGCTTGAACAACTTTCTGGTGAATAATTGATTGAATGATCTTGAAATAAGTATTTTTAGAACACGAAAATTATTACTCTTTGATATCTAGCAATGGGTTTATTTTATGTTATATGCTTTATAGTTTCAATGCTGTAAAAATATCAATTATAGAAAATATGTGTAAATATAAAAATATACTCTTAATATAAGTGGGCTTTGGTAGTTCTGTATATATGTATGTATTTTAGTGAGTAAATGATTTGATTTAAGAGAAGCTTTTAATTCAACGCTCAACAGTAGACGATTAATTGAATTGAGTGGACAGTGGACGGTCCATGCAGTGTCTGGACAAAACTAGTTACAATTTTATACAAGTTGTTGTGTGATTTGCTGTGTGAATAATTATTTTTGTGCCGTGTGTGTGTGAATGCATAAAATGTGATGAATTTTATTTTACAAGAATTTTTAACTTAATCTCTAAAAACTGAGCTTAGCACTGCGTATTTGAGGTTAAGGGTGGATTTAATGACAAAATACCTGTTGACGCGTTTTCGCCCTCTTAAGCTGCGACAGCTTGGATGCCTTGCTAAAAAGATGATTGTTTGTGTTTTATTCCGTAATTTTCCGTTTCTCCTTGAGAACTCAACAAATGCCACGCACAACTTAGCTCGGAAACTATTCTTACGTCGAAGCACACTTTAAACTTGTTACTTATAGTTTTTTTCCACTGTAACTTTTAGAGTCGTGTTCATTTACACCATCAATATGTTGCAAAAATTAATATAATATATATCAAAAATACTTTACTTTATGAGATTTTTTTAGATTTTTCTGCTTAGCATATTGTCTTGAAAAAACAAATGGCGGCACACTTCGTTACCACTGAATATATGTCTTATAAAAGAAAGTTACCTCGTGGTGTATTTACTCTTCATTGGTGTAGAATCGCTTCTGGGTGTGTTCACTTAGATATCTCTTTTGCGTTTCCTTCAACTAGGAGTTTTGACTGTTGATAGTTGATTCTGGGTGACTCGAAGGACCAATGAATATGTTGCGAATAGAGTCCCCAGTGACGTAATAGAAATACGCTGGTTAATGCTTATGTGGGGTTTTACTGAGAAAATCTTTATTTAGATAGTTTTTAAAATGTTATTTATAATTCAAGCGTATTTCAGAAAAAACAAAATTCCTTATATAGTTACTCTTACGAGTTATTTTGTACTTTTTGTGTACGATTATAATTCGTGCAGGGATTCACAACGAATATAATGTAACTTTTACAAATAAGAAATTCAATGTATATGTAGACTTTTATATATCACAAATTTTGAAATTACTTTAAATGAGAATTTTGAATAATACAAATTAACGCACTGAATTCCAGTTTACGCTTACGACCGATCTTGTTGGAGGTTGTCGAAAAAGAGAGAGAGCAAAAGGCGGAAACCAAAACAATTGGCGCTCGGGAGGAGCCACAGCGGAACCTGTGTTTAATAGACATTCCAATAGGAATGGTGTAAAAAGGGTAAGCATGAACTGAAATTCAGTGCGTTAGCAATTTTCGATATTTTAGCAAGGAATTCGATAAAGAGGAAAAGAGTTATGTAAAACATAATGATACTGACGCGAACATATACTTTTTAATTAAAATGTTTTTATCTTTCAATTATCGCTAAGCATAAATTGTTGTACCTATTGTGAAACTGTACATTAAAAGAACTGAGTTCTTATTGTACTATGGATAAACAAACAAATAAATAAATAAAAAATAAAAATAATTTTTTTTAAATTATTGTATTTAGTATTTCATGTTGCTGCACTTCTGAACGATGAATCAAACTGAGAATTAAATATTTTTTTCGATCTCCTTCCAGGCCTTGTTTTTTTCTGCACTGCTGGTTCTATCCATCTGCTTGCATTCAATTACATTTTTAAAATCTGCAACCAGCGCCAGCAGATATTCTACTTCTTGTGTATTGAAGTTGTTACTTCTTTTATTTTTTGCGCTCATTTTTCATAAAATAACTTTTTCTTATTTGAGCTTTTTTCTATTTTGCTTCCTATTTTATGGCAAATTTCATTGTCAGCTGTTAGAAATTCTCAGTAACTATTTGACGTTTGCAAGTGTTGCCATATTATTAATACCTAATCTGCATGTTATTAAACCAGCACTGAAGAACTGATTGCTTTGCTTAAGATAACTACGCCTGAGCTTAGAGTAAAACTATGTTCGAAGTGTGAGTACACCTTTGCTTAAGATAACTACGCCTGAGCTTAGAGTAAAACTATGTTCGAAGGGTGAGTACACCTTCGCTTAAGATATCTACGCCTGAGCTTAGAGTAAAACTATGTTCGAAGGGTGAGTACACCTTCGCTTAAGATAACTACGTCTGAGCTTAGAGTAGAACTATGTTCGAAGGGAGAGTACACCTTCGCTTAAGATAACTACGCTTCAATTAACTACTCAGTCTCAAAACATGTGCATGCTACTGCGCCTGCGACAAGACTGCCTGTCCTAAGCAAACGCGACTGCTTTATATTCTCCCGTTGCCTTTTTGTTCCATGTTCACTTGTATTGTTTTCCCTGCCTGTGTATATGTGACTGTGTATATGGCTTTGCATGTTTGTATGTGTGTATTTACTATTTGTTTACTTATTTGTTATTCAATATATTATTGTTTCCTCAATAGAATATTTATAACATTAATATTCTATATTTTACCTAATAAGATATAATATAATATACTAATTTCCATACATCTTATTCATAATATATAATAAATCTTTAAATTTAATTAAGATAGTTTAACTTACATTTCATGTTTTGGTTTTTTACATTTTCCATATTTTAAATTCAGTTAACAATTCATTTATATACTTTGTGAGACCCAAATTGTGTAACAATTTGAGTCTTCACAAAGTGTTCCATCAATCTTTTGAAAGAATGCAACAATAACATTTCTTCGACACCATCATTTGCTGCCGATAACAACGTTATTTTAGTTGATATTGACCAGAACACTACTCCGTCGACAGAGTTTTCCAACCGAAAACGAAAAGCCAATGACGAAAATGCAGGGGGAAGTCAATTTAGTGAGGCTGATACTTTCAAGAAATATGTTTTCAGTCGTGATTCGGCAACAAATGACGAATTTTCATCATTCACTAATGTCATCAAACACAAGCTTCAGCGCCTTCCACGGGATCTGGCAAATAAAGGGATGCAGGGCATCCTCAATCATGTTATCGAGTTGAAAGACCTTAATGGAGAAATTACGACAGAGTATCCACATTTGTTGTAACTATTTTTTACATTTATTTAATACATTCGAAGTGTAATTTTGAACTTTTTAAAAACTTCTTTTTCCAAAGGAAGTTATCGATATGTGCGATTTTTTTAAATTAATTTGAATTATTTATATAATTTTTTTGTAACTCTCTTACTTGGTTAAAAATTTTTTTTTAAGCTCTTTAAGCTGTTGCATTGATCAGCTCATTTGAGAGTTTTTAGTTTTGTTCCTAAGACTGAAATAAATCAAAGATTTAGTTTTTAATTGGTTTATATTATGTTTGGTTTATTGATTATTTTATTAAAAGACTAGCTGATACACCCGGTGCTACTCAAGAAGTAAAATATATACATTTTAATATACACTTCTCGTTTCAATGTTTCTAAAAACCCCGAATAATGAAAAATATGTTGTAAACGAGTTACCAAATTAACTCCATAAGTTTTGATTGGAAAGAGATGTTGGGGTAATTTTTTCACATTAATTATTTTTGAGACTTGAATTTTTTGTAAAAATTATAAAGTAAAACAGAAGTAAAACAGAAATACAGCAACAAATGTGGCATTATGAAATTAAGGGAAAAAATGAGAAATTGAAGCTTCAAAATCTCATCGCCCCGATGGTGCAGTGCGTCTACGCGCTTGCACGGGCAATCACAAAGATTTCTGATGACGCGTTTAGCACGCAGAAATTGTACAATAAAATCAATTTGCTAGTGGTTTTTTTTCCTTTCATATTGAAAAAACTTTGTTGTTGTTGTTGTTTCTTTAGAAAAATTCGTTAGAACAATTAATTGTTTCTAACTTTGACCTTAAGCTCGATAAACGATTTTAAACTGTCAAACAACTAGAATTTGTATTTAAAATCAAGTATGATTTAAACTATCAAACATTTAGAATTTGTATTTAAATCATATAAAGTCAACATAATAAACATAGAGGTCATTTAGGAAAAAACTTTAATCAAATGGTAGAGCTCGACCAAACGGAAACAGCTGAAAAACAAAATCAGCAAAAATTCTAAAAACAACTTCAGTAAACATGCTTTGTTAGTGCAGAATTCCAGCAGGCTGTTGGACTACATATAATATAGGCATAGAAACTAAAGTAAAACAGAAATACAGCAACAAATGTGGCATTATGAAATTAAGGGAAAAAATGAGAAATTGAAGCTTCAAAATCTCATCGCCCCGATGGTGCAGTGCGTCTACGCGCTTGCACGGGCAATCACAAAGATTTCTGATGACGCGTTTAGCACGCAGAAATTGTACAATAAAATCAATTTGCTAGTGGTTTTTTTCCTTTCATATTGAAAAAACTTTGTTGTTGTTGTTGTTTCTTTAGAAAAATTCGTTAGAACAATTAATTGTTTCTAACTTTGACCTTAAGCTCGATAAACGATTTTAAACTGTCAAACAACTAGAATTTGTATTTAAAATCAAGTATGATTTAAACTATCAAACATTTAGAATTTGTATTTAAATCATATAAAGTCAACATAATAAACATAGAGGTCATTTAGGAAAAAACTTTAATCAAATGGTAGAGCTCGACCAAACGGAAACAGCTGAAAAACAAAATCAGCAAAAATTCTAAAAACAACTTCAGTAAACATGCTTTGTTAGTGCAGAATTCCAGCAGGCTGTTGGACTACATATAATATAGGCATAGAAACTAAAGTAAAACAGAAATACAGCAACAAATGTGGCATTATGAAATTAAGGGAAAAAATGAGAAATTGAAGCTTCAAAATCTCATCGCCCCGATGGTGCAGTGCGTCTACGCGCTTGCACGGGCAATCACAAAGATTTCTGATGACGCGTTTAGCACGCAGAAATTGTACAATAAAATCAATTTGCTAGTGGTTTTTTTCCTTTCATATTGAAAAAACTTTGTTGTTGTTGTTGTTTCTTTAGAAAAATTCGTTAGAACAATTAATTGTTTCTAACTTTGACCTTAAGCTCGATAAACGATTTTAAACTGTCAAACAACTAGAATTTGTATTTAAAATCAAGTATGATTTAAACTATCAAACATTTAGAATTTGTATTTAAATCATATAAAGTCAATTATAAAAAACATTTTGGAAAAATAAATTTCGCCAAAAAAATGGCATGTTGTTGTGATGACAAAAACATTAAAAACAATTTTGGAGCTTAACAGTTAGAATTTTTGCAAATAAATGCTTTGTCATATGAAAGGCAGTCAGATGTTAAATTTTTACTTGATTTTACTTGTACAACAAAAATAATTTCTGAGTTATTTTTTTGAGCAAAAAGTCAATATTTTTGATCATTTTTGAAAAAAGATAAAAAATATATACACTGACCTAACTGAACAGATCAAACTATTTTTATTAAGTATCGTTGTACCTTAAATTTCTACAATTTTGAAGATATGTGAGTGTTTGTTGTGTCAAAATAACGAAAATGTTTTTAAAATAAAATTAACGAAAAACTCCGACAGTAAAAAGTATTATAATAACAAAATAACCATTAGAATAAAAATTTCGGAGGGGCGCATGGTGGGGCGAGCCCATACAAAGGGTTGGACATCGCATATTGCTTTAAATAATTGATTGTAACTCTGGAACATATCTTCTTAAAAAAATTTCTCATTAAATCCTTTAACCTTTATAAGCATAGCGGGTCTAGAAGACCCCAATTTTTTTGTGTTAAGCGATATTTCGCACCTGTATTTTATTACAAAATATTTTTTAAAACTGCATACATCTCTATTTAAAACAAATTATTTGTAATATTAAGAGCAAACAGTGATTTTTTAATAAATCACATAATTATACAATATGCTTAATTTTACACATTATCTGTAAAAGTTATGTTTTCACTTTCCTCATCAAAAAGCTCTTTTGCTTTAATCAGATAGCTTTGTGGTAATTTTTTATTAAAACCAAGGCTTGAAAGTATTAGATCTGAATTGAGAAGAAGGGCATGCAAAAGATCTGAGTTGCAAGCAGATCTTGAAAATTTTCTCGTGTTGAAAATAGACTATATTTTAATTTATATATTAAAAAATATCAACTCTGAGGCTTTACAAAAATAAAAGTACGCACTTAAAAATAAAAAATCTGCCGAATTCAAATAGCCCAAATGTATTTCTATCGAAATGTATCAAAATATCATAATAATTTACAAGTTGCACTTTTTTCTGGATGTCCAACCCTTTGTTTGGGATCGCGCCACCTTGAGGTGTGGCAAAAACTAAGTACGTAACATTTTAATCTAGGATGCTTTTAATATTTATACAAAACTTAAGCAAAATCCGTTGATCCTTTTAGATGTGTATAAAGGCCAAAAAACAAACAAACTATTGTAATTATTACTATAGATATTTTGGTTTTATCAAATAGATATATTTGAAATCACTCAAGACAAAAATAAATAAGTTCGACTACTTTTTTTGAAATTCTACTGATCCCTTATCAATAAAATACGCAGCCAAATTATTACGAATGGCAAAGGCGTCTGCTGATGCGTTTCGCATATGAGTTCGAATTGATTTTAGGGACCGTTCATTTTCATCAATCTCATCTCTCCAATTGTCCTCATGGGTGAGCTTGTTTGTTGTTTCCCAATCCGCAAACTTGCCAGGACAGTACCAACACTTATAATTATTTAACATAAGGAAGTTATGTAAAACAACGCAAGCAAGTACAATTTTCTCGCAGTTTTCTGAATGACATTCAATTCTACGACGAAGCAATCGCCAGCGTGCCAATGACGAAAATGCGTGCTCTACACAATCAGTAGTTAAAAATTCTTTTTGTCCTTTAGACATTTTTAAATGTAAATTTGTTTTTAGCGGAAACGCAGCAACACCCACAAAATAATGAGGAAGCGGTACGCCAGGTTGGTTTGGCAGCGAGTAATCTGGAGGTAAAGGTATTTGATAAAAGTGCGAGTCCGAACTCCAATGTTCTAAAAATACCTTCAAAAAGAAAGTATTACTTTGAATATAATATAAATTAAAGCTACGTCCATCACTTTCGCTGCCATAACTGCCAACGGTAACTGACGGAAATGTGTCAATAAAACAATGCTCAAGAATTTTTTGTAATTGTGGAACAAAGAACCGGAATTTTTTGGACATGTTATAGCAATATGTTTGCCATCAATTGCCGAGCTTATGGCTCCAGGCAAGCGCTTGGTAAGGAATACCATGTGCTAAGTGTGTTAAAATTAAATGAAAAAAATAAACATGAAAGGGCTTATGATCTGAAACTTACAATAAAGTCAAAGAGCGGCATATTGGTCTGGGCATATTGGCTCTCGCAATGATTTTTTTTTACGAAATAATTTTTCATTAATCCGAAAAGCATTTCATAAAGTGGAATAGGCATTCTTGTGTGAACGAAAAATTGGTCGTGGTCACTCAGTTTCATTGGCTTGAAAACTTTTTCAAAATACCCTGCACTTTTCCTGTCGCTGTTGATTGGACGAACACTCCACCTGCGAAGGTGTCAAAGCTTCTTTTTTTTCTTTAATAGAACAAATTGTTCGCAAATATTTCCGAGCATTACAGCAATTGCATAGTCTTGTTCTTCCATATTCAAAATTAAAATTAAATCAAATTTATTTTTCATAAATTTTATTTTTAAGAAGCAAGATTTAAATAATTATGCAAATTTGACAGTTTAAACATTTACTACCGTTCCAATTATAATCACTTCTCCGTTTTCCACCGTATCGTTACGATATGATGACACTTGACTGCGCTCGGTTTCGTCTATTATAATCAGCGCTTTATAATTTCAAAGTCGACTCATCGACTTTTTGAACCTTCAAAAGTCGACTTTCCGAATGACTTTTGTATCGCTTTTGTTCAGCAGTTAAAAAGCAAATGATTCAATATGAAAAATGTGTTTTATTGCTAAAAAATAAAAAAAGTTCAGTTAATACCTATAAAAAAACTATTGCAATTTTAGTTCTTAAATAGACAATATTTCTGTGCATAAGCAAATGCACAATTAAAAGAACCACCACCATGTTAAGATGTTCTGGTGAAAGTCTTTTTCGTAAGTGGTTCTCTATGAGACCAGCATGAGAAAATAACATTTCGATTGACACCGAAGTTGCAACAATTGATAAACATTTTTGGGCGACGACCCAAATAAAAACCATTTTCTTGCAAATAAATTCCTATTTCTAAATGACGCGCACTAAACTGTATAATTAAATTCTTACATGTATCGACATAAGAGTTTATTTGTTTTTGAGCAGCGATTTCGTTTATTAGTTAAGAGAAGAGCAGTGTAGCTGTTATATTTATGTAGAATTTCTTACAAACATATTGAAGAAATGAGTGAGGATTGGATGCCAGTGAAATGGTGAAGCAAGAGATTTATCTATAAATGAATTACTCAAATCAAGTTAATTTGAGTTTAACGAAATGAAAGAAGTGGGTATAAGTTTTTGTTTTCTGAAACAATGGATTTATTGACAAATATTTGTGGAAGAACTTACTCAGGATGTGGTTGCTCGAAAAGTGAACGAGTACCAATCTTGATACAAGAAAGGAAGTTAACAATTTTTAAATATAAGCAATTTTGACATATTAAAGCGACAGGAAATAGATAAATTGTAGTTTGTATAGATGAACGTGAAGCGCCATCTAGGTTTCAATATAACTTTATCGTAAGTATAAATTAAATGAAAGCTTAGCTTAAATATAAATATAATGTAAAATGTTCACCTAAACATTCCGCCCGCCTTGCAGTACGGCTGCAATAAGATTTATTTATAGATACAATTGTCAAAGAAATGTATGAAATATTTATGCAATTAAAGTATATTAATTCAAAAAGGTAATTCAAATTTTGTAGATAATATCATAGACTCATGATAAGATGAGAAATGAATATAATTGGATGTATAGTATTTTCTAAGTATAAGGAAATTATTCCTTATTATAATAAATTATATTAATATTAATAAATATTAATAAGTTTTATAAAAAATATAATTAAAAGATATGCATTTGCCTATAATTTCAATAATTCAATATAATAGTACGTGCGTGCATAAACGTGGATGGAACAATTAATAGAATTTGAAATTTTAAAGGCACAAGGACCGGAAAAAGTACACCCAAACCCTGTGTTTTGAGCGATTTGTAGGCCGCCTGTGCTTTTTTCACAAAATGCGTGGAATTGGATGTTATATTCTGGAGAATATAGTATCCATATTGGAATATGGATTTCATTAATGTGTGGATAATTGGATGTGAAAGTTTGCCACTTCTTAAGGCACTTGGATAGGAGTTCATCGCGTGATCGCAATGCGGTGTTGATGTCATGAGCTCCAGCGAGCACATCATCAACGTACATGTTATTTCGAATAATCTTGCTTGTAAGTGGATGTGTTTTTTCGACATCATCTGCTAGTTGAAGAAGCGTACGGATGGCAAGAAATGGAGCACAATTTACTCCGAATGTTACCGTTTTTAGTTCGAAATCGCCAACCATTTTGTTTGGAGTTTCTCGGAAAAGAATTCGTTGGAAAGGACAATGACTAGGATCAACTAGGATTTGGCGATATATTTTCTGTAAATCGCTGTTGAAAACGTATTGATAAAAACGCAATTTTAGTAGTAATAGATTGAGATCGGATTGAAGCACAGGCCGGGTGTATAAAACATCATTAAGGCTTGTTCCGTTGGATGATGGACTGGAAGCGTTGAATACGACGCGTGCTTTCGTAGTGGAGCTGTCTTGTTTGATAACAGTATGATGAGACAAAGAGTAATGATTTGGAGCATATTCATTTTCTGGTTTCGGAACTGCATGGATATGTCTAAGTTCTAGATAGTCACAAATAGCGTCATTATATTGAGTTTTAAAAGTAGGATTTTTAATAATCGAGCTTTATTTAGTAGAAATTGCCCATGTGAAATTGATGTTGAATGACTTAGCTTAAGGGTCTCTAGATACCTTTCTTTGAATGATAATTGGACAACATAACGATCATCGTTGTTTTGTTTTGTTGGTTGAACATACAATTCTTCACAAAAACGATCAGCTTGATCGAGGAATTGTTTCTTCGGAAGATCCTCTACCTCACACAATCGAGAAAGTGTATTGTCTAGTGACGCTTTATTGTGGTATGACACGCCTGTTGAAAATGAAGAAATATATGTATTGGATACAGGCCCAGTTAGTATTCAACCAAATATGGTCTCTTGGCCCAACAAGGTTCCACATATATTATGTTTTATTCCATTTAATAGAATAAGTGGAAGCAGATCGCCGCCAATCAGCAGATCAACCTGAGTGCTCTTAAAGAACTGTGAGTCTGCGAGCTGAATGCTAGGGAGATTACTGAAAACTGAAGGATCAATAGGAGAAGTTGGGAGACTTCCTGTGAGTTGTGGTAGAACCAAAGCACTAGCTTCAATGTGAATTTGAGTATTAATTGGAGAGCTTAAGATAAAAGAACATATCTTATCAACTTTGGCGGAAGTAGTGTTATTAAGACCGGAAATGTGCGCTTGTATTGAAGTAGATGGAAGTTTTAGTAGCTTAAACAATCGTTCAGAAATAAAAGTTCCTTCTGAACCAGTATCAATGAGGGCTCAAGCAGTAAAAGTTGTACCTAGATGGCATATATGAACCATCGCGGTACCTAAAAGAACGCCTTTGGAATTAGTTGAGAAACATGTTTGAATATTGTCAATAGGCATAAAAGAGTAAGTGGACTGTATTGAATGAAACTGGGACTGCTGCATGCCTGAAGTTATACTGGAATTATTTTTCGTAGTATTAAGATTTTCAGAAGCTGAAACATTGGTATTTGGACTTGGATTATTCCAATGTAAAAGCGTATGATGTCGCTTGTTACAGGTATAACAATTATATGAACTTTTGCAATCTCTGACACCATGGCTACGAGCAAAGCAATTTATGCAAAGTTTATGTTTCTTTATGAAATTTGTTCTTTCTTAGATATTGAAGTCTTGAAAAAGAGCACATTGACGAATTGGATGTTGCTCTTTTGGACAGAGCTTACAAAGTGAACCAGAGATCTTGGAGTGATATGTGTTCACCCTTATTAGTGGATTTGAACTTTTTGAAATTGTAGGAGGTTTCTTAGATGAGTTCTTTAAAGGATTTGAATTTCGAATATCTGAAACGGTTTCCAGCGTTTGGTAACGACTGGTCAGAAAGTTATCTAAAGCTTACCACTTTGGAATGTCTGTTTTATTTTGAATGGATTGCTCCCAAAGAGCTAAAGTAGTTTCGGGCAGGCGCGTGGAGCATAGAAAAATAAAGATACAATCCCAATCATCCATCCTTATGTCGTTAAGTTGAAGGGTTGTTATACAATTGTTGATATCTTTTTGTATCCTTTCTTACGCATGGCTAGATTCAGTGGATATGAATGGAAGATTTAATAGAATTTTCAGTTGGCTATTAACGAGTATACGTTTGTTTTCAAAACGTTCACATAAATTATGCCATGCTGACCAAAACCCATCATTTGTTAACGGAGCTCTTTTTACAATATCTCGAGCTTCTCCTTGAGTTTTATTGATTAAATGGAAAAGTGTCTCAACTGGACTAAGCCGAGTATTATTTACGTAGATGGCTGTGAATAAGTCACGGAAAGAAGGCCACGTTAAATAATCTCCACTGAATACATCGGTATCACATGGAGGTAAGTGGAAATTGGAACTGGATGGAATATCTGGTGACCTTGAAGAGGAAGACGTCTTAGCAGATCTTTGTTGAATATTTTCAGTGAGCCGTGAAATGCACCGAACATAGTTTTGATAACAGCTATGATATCGATTCTTTATTGTTTCGATATCGTACTCGCGTTCAGTTGCCTTGTCCTTAGGTGCAGCTAGCTCCTTTGAGCATGCTTCATACGCCGACTTAACATTAGCCCAGATAGACTTCATCTCATCTTTATGGACTTCTATTGCAGCTGCTGAATATTCCGAAATATTTGCATCACAAAAATCTGCCTCAAATTATATTAAATTATCCGAGAGACGGATAAAAGATTCCAATACACTCATAGTGGTGAACAATTTCTTCGGTTTTTTGGATTAAGAAAAAATCAGCAAGAAATCAGCCAAGAAACACTTTAGGAATTTGTACTCGATATGATCGATGATAGGAAAAATTCAGAATGAGAAATATCGGATAATCGATATAAACAAGATCGAATTAAAAAAAGAAATAACTCGATTTCGTAATATTGGAAATTGAATTTATCGATGAAAGGATTGTAGGTAAAAAATAATTTAGAACAATCGGATTCTATGACAAGATTTGATATGTATCTCAATTTAAAGACCCAAATGCAGATATCGATAACAAATTTTTTGAAATATAAATTCACTGTAGAATTTGAATTTACAATTCAAAATGTTTATCTTCCAGTAATATTATTCACTTGTTGAAAAAACGATGAAAAGATAAATTTCGATTTCAATAACGAAAATCGTATTCGAAAAATCAGGTTTAGGTAAGATCTTAAACTTAAATCGAAACATTCAAATTGAAAAATCGATAAAAGAAATTACTTTAATTTCAATAATCGAGTAAATTGTTATAATAATCAATAAATGAAAAAGATTTGGATATCACTATTTATATTCACAGTGAAAAATTGATAAGAGAAAATTATTTTATTCTTATAACCGATGTTCAGAACGAAAAAGGAAAATATTTAAATTTCAGCAGCAATCTTAATTATTACAAAATCGATGATGAAATAATGTCGATTTGGATTTGAATATTTAGTGTAAAAAAATGGATGAATGAAAGTGTTTATATTTTGACACTAAACATTTGCTTTTAAATGAGTATAATCCTAAAAATTAAACATCAAATCTGATGCTAAATCCTTCTGGAACTTTGCTAACACAAAACGCAAGATTGATTCCTATCCTTCTTTTATGAAGTATAATTCGGTTGAGTCTGATAATGATAATAGTATTTGCAATCTTTTTGCTGACTTTTTCAAGACGACTTATTCATCATTGTCCTATGATTATTTAAGTTATCCTTTCAATATTCAATCTGGGGATATTTATTTCCCAATAATTGACACAAACACAGTCTTATCATTTTTAAAAAATATGTATACCTTCATGTATATTAAAATACTGCTGTGAAGAATTAGTAACTCCAATATCTTTACTATTTACTTCATCATTAAAATCCTGCTATTTTCCTGCAGCCTGGAAGCATTCATTTATTATTCCGCTGCATAAATCCGGAAATAGGTCTTTAATTGATAACTACAGTGGCATCGCAAAATTGAGCGCTTTGCCTAAACTTTTGGAGGCAATTGTTACATCACGACTATCGCATAGCGTTAAATCTTTAATGTCTCCTTTCCAACATGGATTCCTTTCTGGAAAATCCACTGTTACTAACCTTCTCGAATTTACATCAAAAACTATAGAAAACTTTGGAAAAGGCATGCAGACTGATGTTATTTACACGGATTTTAGCAAAGCTTTTGACGTTGTAAATCACAAACTATTGATCTTAAAATTACATCTTGTTGGATTTCCTATACCGTTGGTAAAGTGGATTGAATCTTACTTTAGCAATAGAACACAATCTGTTCTTTTTAAGCTCAAGAAATCACACGAGTTTCCTGTTACTGCAGGAGTACCTCAAGGAAGTCATCTTGGGCCTCTTCTGTTTCTACTTTTTATAAACGATTTGCCATCTGTCATAATGCATTCCAGCATCTTAATGTTTGCTGACGACGTCAAACTCTTAATTTCTTTTAAAAATGATAACGACGCTGTATTTTTGCAAGCCGACATTGATCATTTTCATAACTGGTGCAAAACGAACCGTATGAACCTCAACATGAAGAAATGCAAGCATATGTCTTTCTCGCGCAAACCACCAATTAAATGTACCTTCAAAATTTGTGGTTATCCATTGGAGTCCTTAGATAGTTTCAATGATCTTGGAGTTACAATGGATCCTAAACTACGCTTTAATATTCATGTAAATAAAATAATAAATAGAGCTAATAGTACTTTAGGATTTATTAAACGTTGGGCAAAAGAGTTTAATGATCCTTTCATTACGAAAACCTTATTCACTTCCCTAGTGCGGCCTATCTTAGAATACGCTTCAGTTTTTTGGTGCCCACGATACGGTTGTTACATAGACGACATTGAATCAGTGCAGAAACAATTTCTTTTGTTTTGCTTAAGCTATCTTTATTGTAATACTGATTTTCACTTACCACCTTATGAATATCGGTTACAACTCTTAAATCTTCCTTCTTTAAAAAATCGGAGAATTATGATAAATGCTTGTTGGATTATAAAACTTTAACATGGCTATGTAAACAGTCCATATTTATTGAGTAAAATATATTTTAATATTCCTCTTCGTCCTAGAAGATCTTTTGAGTTACTCCACATGAACTTTTTTAGAACTAATTATTTGCAAAATGAACCTCTTAGAAGCGCTTGCGGTGATTTTAATTTTGTATCTGATGTTATATCCTTAAGTGAATCCATGGACTCAATCAAACATAAAATTATAGATTACCTGCAGTACCGTCGTTGATTATGTAAAGTTCTTTCAAATATATATCTGATGCATCTGGTGATTTGTAAACACATTAATATAACAATCTAAATGGATAAATGGACCTAAGCGTAAAATGGAAAATTTTGATGTATAATACATCTAAATAATCTGAATGGACCTAAACCTGGGATCTTCAATTGCCTCATATTCTTCAAGATGGTTGTGACAACATTTGTTGACGGTACCGTGGTGTCTTGGTGTCTTTTTACCTCTTGAAACACTACGTTAGATCGATTTGTAATATATTAATATGAGTGGCCGATAAGACTTAGTTTGTCTTGGTGCCTGCGTTCGCAACTGGTTTTCTTTATTTTATGAAAATTGGTTTGGTGAAGTTGACCTATTTTGTCGAGTAACCACCCTGTCAAGCCAGGATTTCACCGGCTTCAGGGAGACAGAACGATATATATTATATATATACCTATTGGAGTGGTGTTTTATTGGGTATGAGACCTTGTTTGTCACACGACTCCGCCGTATACAAAAATTGTTGCTAACTTGACCTTGTTTGTCTTGAAAACGCAACCCTGCTATGCTGTCTGATTTTATCGATTTTGACTTAACTTTTTTTCTATTATTTTTTATACTTTAATAAAATTATATACTTTAAGCAATTTACTAAAACTTTTTAGTTTGTTAATAATACATTATTTCATTCAAAATCATACTTTATATTTTTAAATTGTATTAAATATCTTATTTTATAATTTTAAATTTGCTATAAAACCTGTTAAGGTTTAGCAATCAAGTAAATAAATAAATAAATGTTGATTTAAGTGCAAATAATCACTGATACTTAAATAATTTATTGGCACCTTGGGAACAGCAAATAACCATTAGAAAAATTGATAAATGAAAACATTTTATAGTAGCGAGAAATTTTAAATATGAAGTAATCGACAAACGAATTTTTTTTTTTTAAAACAAAACTGCACAAAAGATCGATTACCATAAATATTTTGTTTTCCACCACTAGTGTTTACTACAATATTAAAATCGAAAAAACAGAATTATTTTAATGTTGCAGCTGGTGCACTTTGGTAAAATCGATAACCAAAAATATTTGGATTTTAGAAACAAACATTCACTATAAAAAATCGATAAGTTGGATTATTTTTGATGGAAACAACAAACTTCAGCAAATTTTTTGAAAAAAGTCGATAAATTAAAGTAGTTGGATTTCGGCAGCCTTTATTCACTTTAAAAAATAGATAACAAGTTTGAATAACGAGAATGAATGTGTATTTTGACAATATTAAAAAAATTATGAAATAATTCAGCTATGAAATTGATGTTTATTTATATCACTGTGATAGATTTTAATTTTATCTCAAATTTTTAATGACATAAATAATTATTTTGGGTGAGTATGGATGTGTCCTCTTATATTTTATATGTGTTGAATTATTATTTTATGGATATTATGTGCATATTATGTATGTGTGTATAGGAAGAAGAATATTTTATTTTGAATTTATATTAAATTTTGAATCATTAAAAACGTAATTTTTCATGAATTAAAAATTGTGATTAAGGTTTGATATCTCAGTGGCCACTGTTGTAAAGTTCAATACACTGCACTTAGTTGTAATAAAAAACAGCTGTTCTAATGCTCTATATGAAAGTTTTTTGTGTCTCTGCTTGATTAGCATGTAAATGAAATGTAAGGAAACTAACCACTAATAATGTACTGAACACATTGACGACGACTGCAACAGTGCGAAACAACATGAAGAAAGAAACAACAATCTGGAATTATCATTAGATTGTTTCATTCACGTATACACAAACACTTATATTGCTCTGTTGTCGCACGTCAAATTAGGAAAAAATTCTAAACCGACGACAGCGACTTTGTTGCAATCACACGTTAATAATATAATTTATTTTGTGATGCTTTTGAAAAGTTTTAATGATTTTTCTCTTGGATGAAATAAACTTTTCATGAATAAAATTTCAGAGTTAGGAATTTATAGCGATTTTAAAACAAGATCTATGATACTTACATACCGCACTTACTAACACGATCGCTCTTGTTGTAATATTAATATGTATGTATGTATGTACATATATTTATTGTATATGTTAATGAAACAACAAAAAAATAACTCCCGTTGTTTGCGCTTCGGTAAAAATGTTTTTCTTCTTTTTAAACTTATTTAAGCTATTTTAAGTTATTTTAACACACTTTTACTTTTAAATTATGATTTTTTTTAAATGAAATTAGGTACTTTTCAGTATTTGATTTTATCGCGGAAATGTATCGACCGTACTTTCTTAGAGATAATAGAAGCGTTTCTTCTAGTTAACGCAATGCACTTGCACTAAAATATGAACTTGAGAAATAATGCAAACACACCTGATTCTGATGAGAACGATGATGATGGTGAAATGCGTGTGAGGTGAGTAAATCCTCCTTTGGATAAGATGATCGATGTCTTTTTGGATGAAATGATCGATGTCTTTTTGGATGAATGTTTCAGCTTAGACCCAGGTATAAATCTATTGCTTCCTAAAAATCCAGCTCGAATAGGACCATGAAGAAATGAGTGAGGATTGGATGCCAGTGAAATGGTGAAGCAAGAGATTTATCTATAAATGAATTACTCAAATCAAGTTAATTTGAGTTTAACGAAATGAAAGAAGTGGGTATAAGTTTTTGTTTTCTGAAACAATGGATTTATTGACAAATATTTGTGGAAGAACTTACTCAGGATGTGGTTGCTCGAAAAGTGAACGAGTACCAATCTTGATACAAGAAAGGAAGTTAAAAATTATTAAATACAAGCAATTTTGACATATTAAAGCGACAGGAAATAGATAAATTGTAGTTTGTATAGATGAACGTGAAGCGCCATCTAGGTTTCAATATAACTTTATCGTAAGTATAAATTAAATGAAAGCTTAGCTTAAATATAAATATAATGTAAAATGTTCACCTAAACAGATATAGAAAAAATTCATATTTTCTCTTTTCAAATTTACAAAAATTTTTAAATTATCTTTTAATAAAAAATCTAAAATATCTTTCAAAAAACGTAACTTACGTTCGTAAACATCAACATACAATATTTGTAATAACTAAAAGAATTATAGACTCTGACTTAATAGTCTTTTCTCTGTTTTGTACATAAGAATTTGTTAGAAAAAACTATATTCTATATAAATTTTTTGAAACTTAGTCAATAAAATAAAAGAAAACTGTTAGTACTATTTTAATTTCTAAAAATTCTTTGTTTAAAGTAACAAATCAATAAAAAACACACAATCATATACAGTGAAACCTCTCATAACCGGACACTGATGGTCGTTGTATTTTTGTCCGGCTATTGGAGTTGTCTTGTATGAATCAAAAATTATTATTTTTTTTTTATTTTCATATAAATTGTACAATAATATAATTATTAAATGCAATTAAGTTAGGATCGCTAGCTACCTAGGCTTTCAGTTCACTTATAAATCCTATATAGGATTGATACATATCCGCAATATATATATACATGTATATATAATACGTTTGTTTTACTTTTATTTTTGTTTATTTACAAATTACTTATAACTTGTAATTAATATATAATAATGATTCAGTTTGTTTTTAACATTATTTTTAAATTAAAAGAAAGAGAAGGAGGAAGAGAAAAATAAAGTCTAAGAACTGTTTAAATAAAATTTAATAAAGATGATTCTAACAGAAATTTATACAAATGTTCGATGTTATTGACTAAAGGATCTTTGAGCACATCAGAAGGTGTTTGATTATGGAATATGGCAGTTCTTGTGGAGTTGAAATGTTGGCAGTAGTCGAGTATGTGGGAGACGGAGGTGTTTGAAGAAGTGCACCATTGGCAGGATGGCGCAGTCTTCCCGCTTAGGAGATATCCGTGAGACAGAGTTGTAATTTAATGCAGCTTAATGATTTTGGATACTCTGTTGGGATGCATAATGGGTTAACGGATTTGTAATTATGCCTATACGCATTCCATATGTTTTCCTGACAAAGCTTTAGGCCGTTTACAATGAGGCGAATTATATCTTTTTGCTCTGTTGACGGGAAGAAATAGGTTGGTGTTATGTTCATTTCCTTGGCCACCTTGTCAGCTAGTTCATTTCCGGTGATCCCCACATGACTTGGGATCCACATCAGTTTAATTGTATTGGGTGTGCGTATAATTTTATCCCTTATTTGGCATGCTAAATTACTTGAGATTGATGAAGCGGAGACAGCGCTCAAGACTGAGTAGCTATCTGAGCAGATGACTAATTTTCCTTTATTGTCTATGGCGTAGTTTTATGCATGGAATATTGCAAGTGCTTCTGCGGTAAATATCGAGGAGTGCGATTCGGTCAATCCTGTTTTGATTATTGTAGTTGGTTATGCCGCAAACGAAGTAGTTGGGTTGTATGTCATTATAACGGGTTTTTTTTTAATTTATGTTCAGAATCTATGTTACCAAAATTACATTTTTGATTACAAATTTTATAATTTTTTTAGCCAAATTTTTTATAACCCTGTTATGCAGGAAGTACAAAAACTTAAAAATCCAGACGAATTTAAGACATCAAAACAATTACCGTTTAAATAAGGCATTCAAATTAATTACGTAATTTTGTAATATTTATACAATACAAGCTGAAACCCGGCTGCCAAGCTCTCTTGCATGTGTATATTGAAGTCGAATACTGAATTCCAAAACTGTGCGATCTATAACTCTAAAGCTATTCGATATTGCAAATTTGGGTTAAATGCGAGGTGCCACGCCCCCATAACATACGCCATAAAATTTTATCATTAAAACTGCATGTGAAAATTGAGGTCGAATACTGAATTCCGAAGCTGTGCGATCTATAACTGCAAGACTATTCAATATCAGAAATTTGGGTTGTAAAGGAGGTGCAACGACCCCTTGTAAAATAAATCAATAAAACTGCATGAGTAAATATAGGTCGAATACTTCACGCTGTGCGATCTATAACTTCAAAGCTATTTAATATCGCAAATTTATAGTTTATGGGAGGTGCTGTGCTCCTTGTCCAGCTCCCATAAAATGAATACAGTAATACTGCATGTGTAAATTGAGGTCGGATACTGAAGCTATTCGATATCTCAAATTTGGGTTGTATGAGAGGTGCCACTCTCCCTTTTAAAACACCCAAAAAATGTTACCAATGAAAGTGCATCTGTAAATTTGGATCGAATTCCGGCGCTGTGCGACCTATATTTTGAAAGCATTTCATAGCACAAATCTGGGTTGTATGTAGAGCTCCAACTTAAGCACGTGTACACGAAAGTACGAACTCCGTGAAGTTCGTTTTTGAAAGCACGTACCCGAACTACACGTGAATGTTAAACACGTCCTACTCTTGTAGTAGCCCTGCAGTGTAACCAACTAGTTTAAAACCAGTCTGCATACTAGTTGAAAACTGAGCAGTACTAGTTTAAGATCGTCTTTTTTTCATATACCCAACTAGTATTTTTAACATGGCGATGTTATCGGAAATATCAAATGTCTTATTCTGAACAGATGAAAACTAGTTTATAGTATATATAATTATAATTAGTTGTATTCTAGTTTTTTGTAAATAATTGTCAACAAATAATATATTGCCAAATTTTAACTAGTTTCTAGTTTAACCTTTCCTGAGTGGTTGGCAAATAGTCATGTTTTAATTAGTTTACAACTACTTATAACAAACCAATTATTCAACCAGTTCTTTATTCGGCAGTTTATCTTCTGAATTTGGAGCTTCTACTAAAGCGACTATTTTAAAAGCTGCAAGTAAAATTTACATAGTGTTTTATTATTTCATATAAGAGTAAATTTTTTAAAGTTCATAAAGCACAGTTGATTTTAACAATATGTAATATAGTTTAATAATAGTGTAATATAGTTTGATTTTGGCTAGTTTTACAACTGGTTTGTTGTGACATGATATAAACTAGTTGAATTGAAACTATTTTTGCAACTAGTAAATTGTGACAAAATATAAACTAGTTTGTTTTAACTAGTATAAAGACTTATCATTTTTACTGCTGATTAGTCTTACACTGGGCACTTATGCAGAAGCTGTAAAGATGAAGAAGAAGAATCTCCAGTACCTTTACTCTTCACTTGCCCAGCGCTGGCTCAAAAATGTTTCCTTTACTTAAACAACTGTTTTTCACGGGCTTTAAAGAACTCTCGGAATTATTGGTATACTGAATCCTAAGCTTTGTAAACAGCTAAAGCTGCTTTAAACAGAGAATGGAAACTGTTCTCAAAATTGGGTTTTATGGGAGCTGCCACTATCCCTTGTCCAACGTCCATAAAATGTTACCAATTAAACTGCATTTGTAAATTTAGGACGAATACTGAATTTCGCTGCTGTGTGACCTATATCTGCAATGCTATTCGATAGCATTTGATGTCGGAATTGATGTCGAATACTAAATTCCGATGCTGTGCGACCTGTAATTCCAAAACTTTTCAATATCGCAAGTTTTGGTTGCATCGGAGGTGCCACTCCCATAAAACTCTGTTTAACTCCCATAAAATGTCATCAGTGAAACGACATGTGTTAAGTGTGGTTGAATACCGAATTTCGAGTCTGTACGACCCATAACTCCAAAGCAATTTGATATCGCAAATTTTTTATATATTTGTGGGCGGTAAAAGGGGGTTTGTCAATTTTTTTCTCAAACCATTTCGTACTCAAAAAAATCCACTGCCAAAATTTTAGCTCAATCGGACCAGTATTTTCGAAGTCCTTTATCTTTTCTTAAAAGTAGGCGTAGATATAGTAGGACCACGCCCATTTTTAGTGTAGTCACCGATAGTTATCATACAAACTTAATTATAAAATTTCAGTTTAATACGAATAAAACCATCTTAAATATAGCATTTTTATTGATTTGTGAGCGGTAAAAGGGGTGTGGCAACATTTTCTGTTTTCTTAAACCCTTGGTGTAGGAATTACAAACAAATTCGCAGAAGGAAATATCCAATTCGGTACAGTCGTTTTCAAGTTTTAAGCATCCGAACAAATCACGATCTATTTTTATATAACATATTAGCATATACCCGCTGCTTCGCCTGCGATAAAAATATTAAATACTATGATAAAATACACCTCTACGAATGGGTGACAATCTTGACGTGATGTAGAGGCTTAAGTTGTAAAGACACAATGGCTATTGAATTAGGCTTTGTGGAGCAACGAACTAAAAGTCACCCCCCATTTCTAAGGTTGTAGACGCCATGCCGAGGGAGACAGCACCGATGGTGCAGGGTCTAGGGGTATTAGATCGCGAATGGTGTCTCCTCAGGGCAGCCCACTCCCTGTTGTATACTAGTAGGGTAGGGCGCATAATGGGGATCTCTGTCCGTCCGGTCCGTATACTTCTCCCCAACTCGTGGGATTTTCATGGAAAATAAAACCAAAAATAAGGAAGGGTGCGCTGAGGTAACGAGTCCTGAAGCGGTGGAGTCCCAAAAGGATTTAATCGTGGAAGGGTGCCGGAAGCCGCAAGGTGACCTGCCGGGCCTGGTGGACAATAAAACTCCGAAAGGAATGGAATTGTCAGCCAGTCCCTTCGGAGCTTCAGCGATAGGGAACGACGCTGATTCCGAGGCAAAGCGACTCCGTGTTAGGGAGAAGCAGAAGCGGAGGAGGAAGTGAAAGAGGGCGGTCACAACCGCTGGGGAGAATGCTTTGGAGTCCCCCGTCAGTAAAATGGCGGACCAATTCCAAAGCATGTCATGCGATGAGTCCACCCCGGAGACGAACGAGCGGAAAAGATTCAGGGACCTTTCGGCGAAGTCGTTACAGGGACGACTCGAACCGGTGAGTCGGAAGGTGGACAGCTTACGGCTGTTAGCTCTTCGGCTAAGGATGGGGATGGGGAAGGTGGACATCCTGTAAAGGTTGATAGCCTTCCACATAAAGGAAGGACGATGGGAGCTGGTGGACGACCCTCAAAAGTCGATAGCCAGGGCAAATCGTGGAGGGCTGATAGCCAGAAACCGAGCGGTAGTAAAACTTTGCCAAAACAAAGGGTTGCGGACGCGAAGTCGAAGGCTTTAGCTGGAGGAAGATCAAACCAGGTAGGGGTTATTGGAAGCTGCCGGACATCCTATGCTATGGTAGCAGAAAAAGACCTCTTAATGGGCATCGTAGATTGCTCCATCGATGGTCAGTTGGGAGAGTCTCAGTTAGCGGTCTTTAAATCCGCTCTTTTGGAGTCTCTCGACACCATCGATGAGAGTGATGGCGATGTAGGTTTTGTAGGCAATGCAAACTTGAAGGATGGAATAATTGTACTTAAGTGCAAGAACCCATCATCCAAGGTATGGCTGTGTCGAAACGTGACAAAGCTCAAGAACTTATGGCAAGGGGCTGAGTTGCGGATCGACCGACTGTACGCATTGAAGGACGTTAGAAGGATGTTCATCTTTGTCTACGGAACTTCTGAAGGCAAGGAGGTCATCCTTAGGAGGTTGCAGACCCAGAACCGGTGCGTTGCAGACACTTCTAAATGGAGAGTTAGTAACGTAACGAAGTTCGGAGATGCAAAGAAAGGAGGCGTCAAGCTCACCGTGTGGTGCCGGAAGGATGAGATGGAGGCAATCAGGTTGGCAGGAGGGAAACTCAACTGCGGCCTTGATCAAGCTCTCATCAAATTCGAAAAGGATGCAAGGTGAGTGCGATGGAACCCCTGGTACGGTGCTGGTGGGGAATCCTGCAAGGGAAGAACCACCAGGGCGGGTGGTGGGCCCGTACCAGGAAAACCTCATTGTGTGTCAACTCAATCTACACCATAGTAGGGCAGCATCAGCAATGATGATGCGTTGCATGGAGGAGGATGGAATTGACATAGCAATGCTTCAGGAACCTTGGATTCTTCACAATAGAATTAAAGGTCTCTCAGAGCGAAAGGCCACGCTGTACCAACCAGTAACAGATGGCAGACGACGGACTTGTATCTTGGTGAGACATGGTATACTAGCGGTGCATATGCCACACCTATGTTCCCCGGATCTCACCGTTGTGAGAATTGGGGATGGTACAGGTGCTTGTATGGTAGCTTCAGCGTATCTACCCTACGACTCTCCAGACCAACCACCTTCAAAAGAGGTGGAGAATCTGGTAAAGTACTGTGAGGAAAGGAACATTGGAGTGATGATAGGATGTGATGCTAATGCGCACAATACTGCGTGGGGTAGCACTAACAACAACGACAGAGGAGAGCAATTGCTTGAGTTTGTGGAGAGGTACAATCTGTTGGTAGCAAATAGAGGAGCACAACCGACTTTCGTTGATGCGAGGCGAGCGGAAGTGATTGATGTAACTCTCATCTGCAGGAAGATTCTGAACAGAAAAAAAAATTGGAGGGTCGTGGATAGGCTAACCATGTCGGACCACAGATCCATACAGTTTGAATTCAAGTACGGAATCCGACGCCAGCGGAATCGCAGGAAGGTCAGGATTCCCAAGAATACAGATCCTGTGAAATATAAGGCGAAGTTGAGGGAAACACTGACCCAAAAAGCGATAAAAGTACCAGGGAATACGGTGGAAGTAGAAAGTCATGAAAACACCTTAGCTCGGCCATGGTCGAAGCCTACGAGGTGGCATGCCCAATACTTTCAGTAGACGAAGGTGATCCAAAGCCATGGTGGTGCACGGAAATCGAATCTCTGAAGAAGAAGGTTAGGAAGGCCTTCAACCTGCACATGAGAGGGGGAACCCCAGAAACATGGGCAAATTACAAGGCACGGAAAAGGGAACTGAGGTACCTCATACGACAACGGAAAAGGCAGTCGTGGAGAGACTTCTGTTCTGGGATGGAAACTATATCAGAAGCATGTAGGCTTCAGAAAATGGTTTCAAAAGACCCATTCTCCAAAGTGGGACTGATCCGAAAGAAGGATGGAACCATGGCAGAGAACCTAGAGGAGTCCATGGAAGTTCTGATGGAGGTGCACTTTCCTGGAAGTTTTAAGTCTGATGACCCGTGGACACCCTTGAAGAAAGGAATGCACAGGGTTGACAGGCTGGAAGCCGAAAGGATGATCACTATGGACGGGGTGAGGAGTGCTATACGCGCATTTGCTCCGTACAAAACATCAGGGATGGACGGTATATTCCCTGCTATGATGCAGTGGGAATATACCCTGCTATGATGCAAAGTTGTCTTTCTTCCGAAGCCTGGAAAAAAGATTATGCGGAGGCCTAGTCGTTCAGACCGATCAGCCTAACATATTTTCTCCTGAAAACGATGGAAAGAGTGATGGTTGACTGTCTTGAGAGCACCTCGCTGACGCAAAATCCTCTGAGTAGATGCCAACATGCATATAGAGCAGGTAGGTCTACGGAGAGTGCTCTTCACGAATTGGTAAGAGTGACTGAAAAGGAGGTATTTTCAGGAGGCATTGCGATGGCCACATTTATGGACATCGAGGGTGCTTTCGACAAAATATGCTTTGGAAGGCTGCGGCAAGCCCTGACAGAACGCAATGTAAGCCCAATGATAGCAAATTGGGTGGACAATATGCTCAAACACAGGGCTGTCAACATGCAGAATGGTAGAGTAAAGACTAGAGGTAGAGTAAGTAGAGGATGTCCCCAGGGCGGGGTGTTATCGCCAACCCTGTGGAACATAACTGTGGACTCACTACTGGTTAGACTGGATGAATCGGGCATACACACGATAGGGTATGCAGATGACATTGCGTTGGTGGTCCGCGGCAAGTTCATTGACACCATCTCTGACATCATGAAGGGAGCACTCCGAATGGTGGAGGAGTGGTGTCGAGAACAAGGCCTTACCGTAAACGCAGGCAAGTCAGACAATATTCTCTTTACTAGAAAGAGGGTAGGCCTGAGTACAGAACCACTCAGACTTTTTGGAGCTGAAATCAACATGTCCACGAAAGTTAAATATCTAAGGGTAACCCTTGATAGCAAACTGAACTGGAACGAGCATGTAGAAGATAGGATTCAAAGAGCCAAGAGGGTTCTGTTCAAGTGCAGACGCGTTTGTGGTCTCAAATGGGGGCTAAACCCAGAGGCTATGAAATGGGTTTACACTATGATGGTTAGACCTGTCATCACGTACGCTTCGGTGATTTGGTGGACAAAAGTCAGCCAGAAAACCATTAAGAAGAGACTGGACAGAGTCCAACGGCTGGCGTGTGTTGGAATAACAGGTGCAATACGCACCACTCCAACAAGCGCAATGGAGGTTCTGTTAGGTATGCTGCCGTTGGATTTAGAAATAAAGAAAAAAGCGGCGCTGTCAGCCCTCAGGATGTTGCGAAATGCTACGTGGCATGGGGCAACGGCCCTGCATGGTCATATTCGCATCCTTGATATTGTACAGAGAGATGTCAGGGAGGCGTTTATGCCTATGGATGGAAGGCAGAGAGTAAAAATAACAGAAAAATGTTATAAAACTCTTATAACGGATGGAGCCGTTTGTGAAGAAATCGCTGGTAGCGATATCAGTATATTCACAGACGGCTCTCTGATGAATGGCCGGGCCGGGGCAGGCGTGTACTCAAAAGAGTTAAGCCTATCCTGTGTACTGAGGTTGGGGAGGTTTGTGTCTGTATACCAGGCAGAAATTTTTGGCGTAGTGCATGCGCTGGACCACCTGATAGATGGCCGGATCAGTGGCAAGAAAATTGTCATCGCTCTCGACAATCAGTCTGTGATTAGGTGTATGCAACGGACAGACATCACTTCCAGGTTGGCCATAGAATGTCTTACAAAACTCAATAGGTGCGCCCAGACAAATGAGCTTACACTTATGTGGGTGAGAGGACACTCTGGCATAGAACAGAATGAAGAAGCTGATTCTTTAGCAAGAACAGGATCAGCAGAAGAATTCTGTGGACCAGAACCACGTATCGCCATAGGCAACAATATGGTGGCAGGCCTTATTAAACAATGGACGGACTCGGAACACAGTAAAAGGTGGGAAGAAGCTGTTAACTGCAGGCAATCAAAGGCGGCCGTGAAGTGGTCTCGTAGTGAGGCAGCAAAAGTTATCCGATACAATCGAAGGACTTTAAGCTGGCTTACTGCACTGGTCACAGGACACGGTCCCTTCATGTACCATCTCGGGAAGATGACTCTGACCGAGGACGATGCGTGTAGGTTATGCCTAGAGGAGCCGGAAACAGCAGCACACATTCTGTGCCAGTGTCCGGCGCTGGCAAGCATAAGATTGACCACTCTGGGACGCCCATTTATTGGCGAAGCCGAGATTGGTCAACTAACCTATAAGGATATGCTTGAGGTGACAAAGGATGCTTACACGAGGAGCAAGCTCACGTACGAGTACTCCGAGCAGTAGTACCCTTTGTCCAATAGGGGACGAAAAGGGACCCACTGTGGTCTGCTTCGGCTAATCCCCAACTTATTATATTATATGATAAAATACAAAATCTTAAAATTAAAGTATTTATTTGTATTAAATCAAATGCAAAATATAAAAATTATTGTGTTTGTTTTGTTTAATTATGAAAAAATGGTATGAATATTAAAAAATTACTAAATCTAATTTTAATACCTTTTTCTAAACAGTATTGTTATGATTGATTGGATTTTTTTGTGTTTTTTATAACAGGGTTATAAAAAAATGTGGGTAAAATTTAAAATGTGTAATATAGATACTAAACAGAAATATGTATATTCTTCTTCTAAAATTTTAAAAAAATATCGTTATTATCACGTCAAACTTTTGGCGATATCTGGAAAACTATAGATTTTAGAAGTACAACAACACATTTTTGTATGAAAAGTCGTTGATTAAAAAAAATAACGGTAAACGAAGGCTTTTTCGAAAATATTTTGTACGGATTGTATGTTGAAAAATTCCCGTTATCAGAAATCAACATTTTTGCGATATCTCAAAAACTATAGATTTTCTCAGTATTACGCATTTTTTAAGACGAGGTCATCGTACCAGAATAAGAAAAAAACGATTGAAATTTCAAGTTTTATATTAGCAAGCAAACATCTCCGCCATTTTCAATTCGATTTTCATCAAGTTTTCTTTGTCTGATAGTTCAATTAAGTGATTATGGAGAAATGAGAAAAGACTTATCGTTACTTCCCCAATTCAATGTTTTATATTGTTTTCAAAAAACCTCTAAAATATCCAATTTATGCTCAAAAATAGGCCAAAAGTTGTTTTAGTTCTATATTTTTTTAAAATTTGAATTTTCCCTACTCTTTCATATGACATGTCATTTATCTGCAAAAATTGCTTTATTTAGACACATAAATAGTTTCTATCATTAAAAATCATGGGCCATTTACCCCCCTATGATTTTTTTTATGAAAATTAATTTGCTTGAAATGTTGTTTTTATATTTTTTACAGTGTTCTACAGCTTAAAAACTAATTTCTGTGACAACAATTTTAAAATATTTCAAAGCATTCCAAAGTTATATACATAAACCTATGTTTTAAGCAATTTCCTTATCTATATATGTATAGTGGGCCCAACAGACGTTGTCCGGATCCAATTTAATGAATTTGCTAATGATCGTTTTGTGAAAGTGTGTAAATTACCCAACAAACAACACATGCCAGATGTTTCCTTTTGAACCATCTGAACCCTCTGATACATACAGCATTCTAATTAATTTATAATATTCCCCGGCAGATGTTGTCTTGCCAAAGACCGCCTTACTGCCATATATGAATTTTATTGCTGTTTGCAAAAAAATGTACAGTTGCCGAAAGTAACCGTATGAACTAAATTATCAAATTTTACTTTAATACAACCAAAACCGAATATACCATTTTTGTTTAATTGTGTGCGGTAAGGGAGTGTGGCCACATTTTTTCACTTGAACTATCTAGTACTCGAAACAAATAGACTGCCAGAATTTCAGCCAAATTTAGCTTAAACCTAGTGCGCTTTATTTTACTCCAAGCTTATCCCCCGAAAAGTGAACTTATCTAAAGTGGGTCATGCCCATTTTTAGTAAAGTTAGCGAAAGTAACCATACAACGTAGATTACCAAATTCTAGTCTCATACGACCAAAATCATCTGAAATATAGCATTTTTTGCAAAAAGTGGGCATGAAAAGTAGACGTGGAAAATCTAACATAGCATATTACGATTAAGTTGAAATAACCAATCGTTTGATACCTATATCGTGTTAATCGGTTCAGTGGTTCTTGCGTGATTGTCAAATATCCGTGCAGTATCACAACGATTTTATATATTCGAATAGATAGACTAACACAATCTCAAGTGGGGAAAAGCTGGCTGGCTAGGCCGCAAAACGTAATTTATGCTTATAACTACATTCTGGCAACTCCGCTCAAAGCATTTGCAAAAAAAATTAATCAACACTGTATGACAGCAAGAATCTCACTGAAAGAAACTACACAACATGGCTGCCGTGTTATTTTGAGAGAAGCTCTCGCGACAAAGAGATAAAAATTTTGTATGCTGTTATATTGTGCTGCTGATTGAATGTAGGCATCAAATAAAATGCGTGATTTTGTAATAATTAAAGAATAAATTTTTCGAAAACCTTGGTAAGCTGTGACAATCTATATTGTCAAAGGAATCGAATAAAAAAAGAATTATCAAAATCGGTCCAGCGGTTACCGAGCTTATTCTGGATCAAATTTCGTGAGTCTCCTTTTATATAATAGTATAGATATAGATTTTTATAATTAAACAAAACAAACACAATCATTTTCATTTTTTGCATTTGAGTTAATACAACTCAATGATTTAATTTTAAGAATTAAAATTTTTACATTTTATTTAATATTTTTATCGCAGGAGAAGCTGCGGATATTTGCTAGTTTTTCGATATTTACACTTTGTTATTTTCTTTAGTTCAAGACTCGCTGAACTGTAGCTGTCAAAATGTCATTTTATTACAGCAAAGAACAATTGCAAAAAGAAACATTAGTTGCATGAAAACACTGATTGAAGCAAACAGCCGAGGAGATGGCAAACCACTTTCTCGAGAAAAACTAAAATGCAGTCTTGATATTTCGACTCGTACTTCAATCAAATATTTTCCTATCAAAACTCAAAACAAAAAACTGGATGCAAATAATATAAGTCGTAGTGAAATTAAAGCCTAGTACGTCTCATATATCTCTAGTACGTCTCAAAAATCGCAATTCAAGCACAATTAGGGAGGATGCTAACGCAACATTTGTGGACGCTTCGTCATCGTTAATATCGCAACACGTCAAGCTGACGATTCTCAAACTACCAACATTCAGCGGACGTTACTCGGAGTACAACAATTTCATACCATCATTCAAGCAAATCATCGATAAAGAAGTTGGTCTATCTAACATTGAAAAATTCAACCATTTGTTGAATTGTCTTCAAGGGCAGGCTCTGGACACAGTGAAGGCATTTCAGGTCAACAACAAAAATTCCCTAAAGCGTTCGAAAGACTTAAATCACGTTACGACAACTAAACACTTATATTCATAAAGAGCATTTCATCTTTTTTTTGAGCTACCATCAGTACAAAAGCAAAGTAAGCATCAGCCTTGACATCTGGTAGACACAGCCTCTGCACTTTTTGGGGCGCTGTCATCATTATGCACGAATAAAAATATCGCTGAAGCTAGCTTATACATCTCGTCATTGAAAAGGCGGATGAAGGCACCCGAAAAAGTGGAAAGAATCACTAGTTGAAAGAATCACCAGACACAAAAACACCATCGCAATCGTATCATTGCAAATTCGAAAACAAGCCATCAAGAACACCAATGGGTCAAAGAAATTTTAAATATTGGCAAAACGCATACAAAAAATAAAACGCATAAAGCACAAAACTTTCATGACTATTAAATCTCGCTGCACAGAATTAGAGTTACCGCTAACATTCTGCGTCACTTTACACATATCACATCAACCAGAAGCTCAAATCGACATATTAGGATGGAACGTGCCAGCAAATTTGGAGATAGTGGAATCTCATTGAATCGACTTGCTGCTTGGAACCGAAAGCTTTTTCGACATACTTTCAGTTGGTCAAATAAAATTATGAAAAAATTTGACAATCCTTCAGAAGACTTTATTAGGCTGGATTGTTTCTGGTAGATGCAATTCAAATTCATCAAACAATACATCGCTCGTATCAGTCATGTCTTCGCAGGATGAGGACATCAACAATGGACTAGAGCGCATGTGGAAAATCGAGGACGTCAGTTTAATTTCAAACGCATGGAAAAACGACCAGCCTGCATGTGAATCTTTCTTCGTCAACACAGTAACTCGTAACACAAACGGTACGATCACTGGAAACTTACCTTTTAAATCTAATCCAAATTGCTTAGGATCATCATATTGTACGGCTTTTAGAAGATTCATTTCCCTCGAATATTGATTAGAAAGGCAACCCGAAATAAGAACTCAGTGTTGCGGCCGACAAGTACTAAAACGAAATTGAGAGTTGTCTTCGACGCGTCCTGTCGAACTACAACTCAGACTTCGCTTAATGATAATTTTCTAGTAGGGCCTACAATACAGACTGATCTATTCCTATTGTTCGTGCGCTTTCGTTTAAATATTTTCGCTTTGACAGTCAAAATGTATCGGCAGGTACTAAAAGATCCTGACTATCGACTTTTTCAATTAATTTTATGAAGAAAGTCCAACCATGAAGAAATACGCACCTATCAATTAAACACCATCACCTATAGCACGGCTGCTGCTCCATTTCTTGCAGTACGCAGTCTTCCTGCTTATTTACTTTACTTTGTGGTACCGATTCGCTTCTTCAACTTAATCGAATCAAATATGAAGTTTCAAAAATATTAGAAAAAAGGTGGACTTCAATCGGCTAAATAGCATTCTAATTACGATTCTTTAAAAGACGAAAATTCAACAAAAACTTAACATTCGATAACGAAGATAATACCTCAACACTTGCAAGGGATCAAAGGAACGATACATTTATTTTCTCGTTCAGGCCAAAAATTTCGCCCGACAGCAAAGAGCTATGGCTATTAAAGTTGCAGTGAAATGGATCAGTGCCGAAATACACCGCTTGGAATAATCTCATCAATAATTTCGCATCGCTAACTTTGATTACTGTTCCAAGATCCTTTCGTCTGAATCGCAGTCGATACAAATTCATGGGTTTTGCGACTCATCAATACGAGCCTACGATTGCTGTATTTACCAACGTTCTACTGATAGTTCCAACAACAATTTGCTGTCGAAACTTCAGTTATGTGCTGCGGATCTTCGCGCCATGTTATTTGAAAAAATAAAAACTACGTTGAGTAAGTACAATGTTGATGTTTTCTTATGGTCAGCTTCACAGGTTGTTTTATATTGGCTAAAACTGCACTCAGCAACTTTGTCAGCCTTTGTTGGCAACAGGGTCTCAGAGATTCAAAAGATAACAGAGAATTGTCATTGGAGGCACGTCCCATCTCAATAAAGGCCAGCGGATGTCGTATCCAGAGGTTGCACAGTTCAGGAACTTCAAGAATGAATCTGGTTCCATGGTCCCTCATATTTATCGCTTCAACCA
This sequence comes from Dichetophora obliterata, assembly GCA_963920525.1. Classification (NCBI taxonomy): domain Eukaryota; kingdom Metazoa; phylum Arthropoda; class Insecta; order Diptera; family Sciomyzidae; genus Dichetophora; species Dichetophora obliterata. The sequence continues at coordinate 124,222,782 of OY986435.1, forward strand.
TATCAATGGCCAAAAGAAAAAACAGATGCACCGCTGGACACACTAGAGAATCGCGGCTTTTTTGCAGTTTCATAAGTTTGATTATTTAATGGTTTTTTTAATAAAAAAGTTTTTAAATTAAAAAATTTTAAATACCATAATGTTAACTAAAAACAATAATATTCTCAACAGTAAATTGAATTACCTTACGTTATTATTTTATATTAATTTTTAATTATTTTTTGTAAATGTTAATAAAATTATTGGTTTCTAATATCTAAAATATCAAACGTATATTATATAGATGTAATGTCATTGATATTTCTATCAAATGTTACATCAATAGTTGTCCTAATCGTGTTGTGCAAATATTCGGATCGCTTATCATTCGCAAATTATATTCATCTAAAGGCTTAGAATTCGAAAAGTAAACTATTTCTGACGTTATTTTCACTTCTACAGCCGTTTTAGTAGGTGTCCAGCCACAGTGTTTCGACTAGATTCATTTTCTTCATACTCATTTATCTCGAAACTACTTTTTTCGGCATGGAATTGTTGAAAAAAACTATTCAACCGAATCATCTAAAATTTAAATATGCTATTCAAAACATCAGTGGCTATCGCTGGAACTAGGGATGTTCAACTGCCAGCAAAAGTCGACTTCGACTTTTTCAGCAGTTATAATTGTAAAAGTCGACTCATCGACTTTTTGAACCTTTAAACATCGACTTTTCAACTTTTTCGACTTTTTTCGAATGAAAGTGGTACTTTTGTTCGGCAATTAAAAAGCAAATGATTCAAAATAAAAAAAGGGTTTTCTTGCTAAAAAATAAAAAGTTCAGGTTTATTTATTAATACAAAAAAAAAAATATTGCAATTTTAGTTCTTAACTAGACAATATTTTTGTGCATAAGTGAATGACACCGAAGTTGCAACAATTTATAAACATTTTTGTGCGACGACCCAAATAAAAATTATTTTCTTAAAAATAAATTCATATTTCTAAAGGACGCGCACTAAATTATGTAATTAAATTTTTACATTTATCGATACAAGAGCGATTTCGTTTATTAGTTTAGAGAAGAGCAGTGTAGCTAGTATATTTATTAGGGCGGGTCAAATTCTGGCTCAGCGAAATTCGTAAAATACATGTAATTTCAAGACTTTTTCTCCACTACAGCATATACAAATTCTGAAAAAAAGCTGTGCGGACTTTCGTAAATAGATTCATACACATACATTCATACATTCATATTTTATAATTGAGAACAAAATCTATTTACGAAAGTCCGCACAGCTTTTTTTCAGAATTTGTATATGCTGTAGTGGAGAAAAAGTCTTGAAATTACATGTATTTTACGAATTTCGCTGAGCCAGACCTCTAAAAAATTCGTCCATACAAATTGACCCGCCCTAATATTTATGTAGAATTTCTCACAAACATATGAAAAAATTGCATATCTTTTAAAAATTTCTAAAATATCTTTCAATAAAAAATCTAAAATATCTTTAAAAAATAGAACTCAAACTTAAAAATGCAATAATTGTTATAACTACAAAAATTACAGACTCTGACTTAAAAACTCTTTTTTCTATTTTATGTATAAGTATTTGTTATAAAAAATTTATATTCCATATACATGTTTTGAAACTAAGTAAATAAGATAAAAAAACTTTTAGTATTTTTTTAAATTCATTTAATTTTTTTGTGTAAAGTAACAAAAGAATAAAAAAAACACACTATCATATACAGTGAAACCTCTCATAACCGGACACTGATGGTCGTTGTATTTTTGTCCGGCTATTGGAGTTGTCTTGTATGAATCAAAAATTATTAAAAACCTCTATTTTCTTGAAAACTGTCAACACACAAAAAGGTCTCGACAAGAAATAAAGGTATGACATTTTTTTAACTTTCCAACTTCATGTTAAAAAAATATTATAAAAACTGCTTTTTAAATAAATTTACAATCGCTTATTACCAAAATAAGGCCATCATGTTCCATTTGAACATATAAAATTAAATGAGATAAAAAAAATTAGTGAAGCAATAATCCCTTGAAGTAATTTAAGTTGTGACTTTTTAAAATTGTCTGAAAAGATAAGGTTTCAGTATTATGAAGGAATTTTGTATAAATTTCTCTCTTTTGAATTTTTTTTTTTATTAGAATCTTATTAGACATTTTTTTTGTACTATTAAGCAAAATTTATTTTTTCGCGGTCAAAAGACGATTGAAAAATCCCTCATAATGCAGCATGGCAGCACTTTAATATTATTTAATTCAATGCCATGGCCGGCATATTTAAAACAGAATAAGAATGAAATAAACACTGACGCCAGTTAGGCGATCAGCTTTCATGTTAACGGCAAGAGTCATTCAAAACAATTTACTTCTGACCAACCAGCGCCAAAAATGCTGACAATGCATTTTCCGGCGCGAGTCAACCAAAGCAGAGGTAAACTAATTTAAATAATATTTTATTGTTGTAATTAGCATGCATACATTTTGGCTATGCGATTAACGTAGAAGTAGAATAATTTAATTGATTGGACAATTTGGTTTTATTAGGGATTAATAAAAGTTATGTATCAAATTCACAATAAATATTTCCGTGGCTTAATTTTGTTTTTGACAAGCAGCGTTTAAATTAAATTTAACAATTTACAAAATTAAAAATGCACTTACCAATGATGGACCTAAAATTTCTGTAAAGTTTAAAATAATTTTGTGATGGAAATATCTTTTCAATACAATTACGCAATTTACTCGGTTTTTATTCAGGCTGGGTTCGTAGAAGCGCTTAGCATAAACTTATACAATTATACTGAATACCATTAATATTTTTCATTTACGTGATCTTTGCGATGTATGTTTATCCAAATGTAGAAATATCATTGTGCATTTATTTAAGAATTCCTGTTACAACTTTCGAAGAGGACTGCATGATTTTATGGAAATGACAATTGGACTGAGTTAAATAATTTTATCAAAACTTCACTTAAAAATTATGTTTCTGATAGAAATGTGAATTCCGCACTGTCATGGTACAAGAAATATTTTATTGGGTATGCGGTCTTTCATTCCCAATAAGATGAGAAACATTAAATCAAAAGATCACTTATGTTTTTTTGCGGGATTGAAGACATGTCTACAGAGGAAGCCTTTCAGAATTGGCATTCCCTCAAGAATACTGATAACAAAAGACTTCGCATCGAGGCAAGGAATCGCTGTAATGCAATTTCAAAAGGCGAAAAGTTTCTGCACGAAACTTGTATTAGAAAAAGCGTCTTCTCTGCCCCAAAGTGATCAAAAATTGTTGGACATTTCTTGAAAGATTAAAGAATAAGACATTTTCATTGATTCCAACTCTTTTAATTGGCTGCATTGTTTGCACAAAATTCCACTTTCTCGAATAGCAATCAGCCACTGCCGTTTGTTGAGGGTAGATCTTCTGCAATGCAAGAAATTTACTTTCGAACGAGAGCAATTAAAAGGCTGTTTACAATTCTCAACTTAAACTTATGGTCTTGATGGAATACCTCCAATTATGTTTAAAATGTGTGCTTCTTCGCTGGCTCGGCCTTTACGAAACCTTTTTAACATCTCCCACAGAACAGGAGTATTTCCATCTTGTTGGAGGGGGTGGTCGCAAATGTCCAGCTAGTACCAAAAGCCACGAACCCCGCAAGCTGCCGACCCATTGCGATATGCTCTACGCTTTTCAAAGCTTTGGAGAGCGTAGTTAACTTTAATATTATGAAGTATCTGGAGCACAACCAATGCTCAGTGATCGTCAATATAGCAAGGCCTAGTGGTGACATAATGGCGTTATTTACCAATGCGATCACTTTTTTTGGAGAGAACAAGGTTGTTGCTATGAATATTTTAAAGGTGTTTGACCAAGTGTGGAATAAAGCGGTGTGCCATATGGTGTTGGTGGTAATTTTGCGCGATGGACCATATGTTTTCTCAAGAACAGAACGATTCGCGTAGGAGTTAACGGTATTTCGCCCGAGGAGTACGCCATCAACGCAGGAGTACCGCAGGGCTCGGTTCTACTGCCAACCTTGTTTCTGGTTTTTTTAAACAACCTTCTTTCGTTGATACATAGCCCAATCCATTCGTTTGCGGACTATATTTGTTATTCATACTCATTCAAAAACGCCCAAGTTCTATGAAGATTGAGAGAAAGACGAAAAAAAGCTGTTTGGGAAAACGCGCATTTTCTACATTAAACGAATTAAAAACTATTTATGGGCAACTATGAATGAGTAGGCGGCCATAACCTAGTGGGAAGAGTGCGTGTCCCCAAAGCTAAAGAACCGTGGTAGCCCGGGTTCAATTTGTAACTGAGATAGAATGTTTTTTCAATTGAATTTATTTTTTGGTTCGGTCGTCACCTCTCTGCAGGCAAAGGCAAACCTCAGAGAGTAAAAAACTGCCATGTAAAGCTTCTTGAGAATATAAGCCGTTCGGAGTTGGCATTAAACTCGTAGGTCCAGTTCTCGATCATTTGTGTTTGACGTGCAAGCGCACACTATCGTACTGCACCACAGAGGCGATAAAATTTTGAGCGTCAATTCATCAGTTTATCTCCCATTTCATATTTTCACATTTGTTGTATTTTTTCTTTACTTTAGTCTTTATGCTTATGTTATTATTATGGACGAGAGAGTTTCGTTAATTATTTAGGAAGCACTGCCTTATCGACCCAATTTATTTTAGGTCGCATTTAAATCAATTTGCACACAGCCTTAAATCATATAAAATCAACATAATAAATAACAAGGTCATTTAGAAAAAAAACTTTAATCAAATGTGAGAGCACGACCAAACAGAAATAAGCTGAAAATATATCAGCGAAAAATCTAAAAACAACTTCAGTAACCATGCTTTGTTAGTGGAAGACTTCCAACAGACTGTTGGACTCCAGAATAATAACATAAGCATAAAGACTAACGTAAAGCAAAAATACAACAACAAACATGAAAATATGAAATGGGTTTGTGGTGCAGTGCGCTAATGCGCGCTTGCACGGAGTATCACAAAGATTTCTGATGAAGCCTTTAGGAGGGACGAAATTGCAATAAAATCAGCTATTGCTTTTTTCCTTTTCATATTGAAAAATGTTGTTGTTGTTTTTTTTGGAAAGATTCGTTACAGGCATGCTACACAGGCCAGTATACTGGCTCTGTATTTCGAAAAACTCAATACACTTTCGTACAAATAAACTCACACTGGATTCACTTTCACGCCAATTTCATCGCTACTGGCAACGAAATTTCAGAGCCAGTGGCTTTTGACGGCAGCGGCCAGTGTATATCAAAAAGTTGGATATCAGTGTTGCTTTTAATTACTTTTGGTGGATTTATTTCGGGTTTTGCTCGATTTCGTGCAGGAAGCAACACTGATAGCTTGTTTACAATTTGAAGTAAAGTACACGAAAACTGCAATAGCAGCGAGAACCTTAGCATACAATGAAATTTTCAATAAACTTTCTCTTGCATGTGTAGCACATCGTGCTACTAGCATGAAAGTTCGAAATTTTCCGAATCATTCGTACAGTACACGTATTCTTTCGCACTTTCACTATCACTGGCCTGTGCAACCGGCCTGTTAGAACAATTAATTGTTCTAACTTTGACCTAACAGGCCGGTTACACAGGCCTGTGACAGTAAAAGTGCGGAAGAGTACGTGTACTATACGTGTACTAAATACAGTACACGTATTCTTTCGCACTTTCACTATCACTGGCCTGTGTAACCGGCCTGTTAGAACAATTAATTGTTCTAACTTTGACCTAACAGGCCGGCTATACAGGCCTGTGAAAGTAAAAGTGCGGAAGAACACGTGTACTGTTCGAATGATTCGAAAAATTTCGAACTTTCATACTAGTAGCAAGAAGTGCTACACATGCACGTGAATGTTTATTATCCATTCCATCGAATGCGAAGGTTCTCGCTGCTATTACAGTTTGCGTGTGCTTTACTTGTTGTTTTATTTTCTTTTAATCGTAAACAAGCTATCAGTGTTGCTTCCTGCACGAAATCGACGAAAACCCGAAATAAACCCACCAAAAGTAATTAAAAACAGCACTGATATCCCCCTTTTCGACATACACTGGCCGCTGCTCTCAAAATCCTCTGGCTCTGAAATTTCGTTGCCAGTAGCGATGAAAGTGGCGTGAAAGTAAATCCAGTGTGAGTGTATTTATAAAATAGTATGAATGTATTGAGTTTTTCGAACTACAGAGCCAGTTTACTGACCTGTTTAGCATGCCTGATAGTAAAAATAATTTTTAAATAAAACTGCAATTGCAACGAGAATCTTCGCATTCTGCGACATCTTGTCAATGAACTAGGGATGTCAGTGGCAAAAATACATAGATGTTTTTCCTTGATTCGATGCATCGACATGTACATAGATATTTTTCGATACATCGAAGGCCATACATCGATGCATCGATTTGTATGGGATATTTCAGATATTTTTTCGTAACAAAATATGTCATTAGCGAAATTGCATAAAATTTGAAATTAATAACTATAACTGAGCTAATAATGTTTCTAACAGGCTATTGAATCAGGTAAAAAACTTTTTCGTAAAATTATAGATATCATAAAAATTTAAAAGTCATCCAAAAATCTCTTAATTTGAAGGTTTTTTTAGAAAAAAATCATTATTTCAGGTCTGTCATCCATTTCAGTTGATATTATGTTTTTTCGATTTAACTTAAAAGTCATTTCATTTTATATTGAGAAAATGTGGGGGATAATCATAAAAGGAGCCTTAATTACTGAAGGAGAATTGCTGCATTTGTGAAACTTAATCTAGTTGAAAGAGATTATATAGAGTATGATAAGTCTTTTTGGACGTTTCTAATGTGTCCCATTAATTTTGACGTATTTTCGGCACTCTCTATATTCTTTTTGAACAAATTACAATTCACGTTGTTTTCGTTGCGTTTCTCAAAAACCTCCAACCGCACTTTTTGGAGTCATATAAAATTTGGCTCACTTCTCTTTTCTTTTTTTTCACAATTGAAAAACTGAAGTGGCGGTTCAATGTACTAGAGATGTCAGTTTTCAAAAAACATCGATGCATCGATACATCGACTATTTATACATCGAGTAGAAAATTTTCGATGCATCGAAGCAAAACATCGATATTTTCGATGCATCGATGTTTTTCCGACATCCCTACAATGAACTTTGTAGTAATTAGTAACTTTATTCACAACCCATTTTTTAAATGTTTACATATGAAATTTTGTTCTATATACAGTACGACCTCGCTCAACGCAACCCTCGCTACACGCAACTCCTCGATAATCTCAACACCCAAATTGTACGCAAAGTATAAATTGCAACAAAGTGCAGACCAAAATTTCCCAATTTTTAAAAAAATAAATTGAATAAAATGAAATTATGTTTCTGAACAAAAATTTTTCGATTCACTTTAATTTGAATGTGTAGAAAATGCATATTTTTTTGGAAATAGGTCTATTGGCCAATATAAAATTTTTCCTCTGTTTTTGCAATAACCTCAGATTTCGCAATTGGCTTGAATTTAATTGGTTGCGTTGAGCGAGGTCGTACTGTAATTTATATGGTGTATACGTAAAAAAATTAATTTAGTTTTTGTTGTTAATAACATGCTACTAGAATCCTCAGACGGAATATTATTCCGTGTATAAGAGGATATACAATTAAGTTTAAAAGATTAAATAAGCAAATAAATATTTTATATAATTATAAAAATATCACATTTATGAGATCATGCTTAACTATTTATCTTAGATTCATTATATATATTTTTAATTTTTGTTTAAAGATATTAATATTTCTTGCATTTTTTATTTCATCCGGTAAGGTATTGTACTGTCTTATTGCGCTGTGCGTCAGACTATTTAGTTGTTTAGTTGTTCTTGCTTGTGGTATGTTGAAGTTGTGCTTATGTCGTGTGTTGTGTTGATGAATTGTGTTTCTTGTGGTTAGAACCATGTTTGTTTTAAATATGTTGTTTTTGATTTTGTAAATATATTTACATTTTTCTGCATAGATCAGTTGGTTGATGTCCATTTGTTTAGTTGTTTTGTATAGTTCTTTTGTTGAAGTGAATGTGCTTTTATTGAAAAGAACTCTGAGTGATTTGTTCATCAATCTTCCAATTTGTTCAATTTGAAATTTTGTGCATTGGCTCCAGCTGCATATATTATATCTAATTTTTGACATTATGTGTCCAGTATATATTAGTTTCGCTGCTTTTTCATCTATTGATCCAAGTCTTCTGATTGCCCCTATTATTGGTGTTATTGAATTTTTTATTGATTTGATGTGGTTTTCATAATCAAGCCTTTCATCTATGATCATCCCTAAGTATTTTGTGTGTTGCATTCTTTGTATTTCGATGTTGTTGATTTTTACTTCGATGTTAATTCCCATTTTGTTATGTGGTCGGAATACTATGTAATTTGTTTTTTGTATATTAATACTCAATCTGTTTCCGCAAGCCCAGTCATAGTACATTTTCATGTCGTGATTGATGTTTTCTTCTAGTTCCTCTGCTGTCCTAGCTGTTGTTAAAAAGTTTGTATCATCGGCATAGATGTTGTATATTGATTTAAATCTACAGTTCCTTATGTTATTTATGTAGAGTAAGTACAGCCGGGGTCCTAGAATCGATCCCTGTGGAACACCAATTTTGGTTATGAGCTCACTACTGTATTCGCCATCTATTTTAACGACATGAGACCTGTTGTTTAGATACGTTTGTATAAGTTTATTTGCCGTTCCTCGTATGCCCATATCGTTCATCATATTTAGTAACCTTTCATGCTCGACAAGATCAAATGCTTTCGATAAATCAATAAATGTGGCCGCAAATATTTTTTTTTCATCCAACGCATCATATATTTTTTCCATGGAGGCTGTGATTGCGGACTCCGTTCCACTGCTAGCCAAGAAACCAAACTGGTTGCTATCGAACCGGATTGTAGAGTTTATGAAATTTTCTATTCTGCTATCAATCGCCTTTTCAAACACTTTACTGACTGCACTAAGCACAGAAATTGGTCTATAGTTTTCACAGTTATCTTTTCTTCCTTTTTTATGTATAGGCGTTATGATAGCTTTTTTAAGGCAATTTGGGAAGATCCCTGTTGTAAAAGATTTGTTTACCATTTTAGCCAAGATTTTTGATATTGCTGGTGAGAGTAAGTTTAGGTCCTTAACCGATATATTGTCTGCGCCTTTCGCTGCATTACTGTTAAGGTTAGTAATAATGTTGTGTATTTCTTGTTGTGTAATAGGTTTAAGAAAAATAGATTTTTGATTATATATATTTGGTGGCGTAGGAGCATTTGCTATATTTATTGCTATATTTGTTGCTGCTTCATTGAAAAATTTGTTAAAGTTGTTTGCAGTGTTGATTTTGCCTATGGTGTTTCGATCATGGTTATTGTTTGAGCTCTGTGTTTCCTCTTTATTCTTAATTGTTGTGTTTATTATATTCCATAACTTTCTTAAATTGTTACCAGATTTTTCTATTTGTTCATTTATGTGTTTTTTTTTGTTACTTTTTATAAGTAGCTCTACTTCTTTCTGTATTTTTTTATATTCCGCCTTGCTATTAAGATCGTCCGGGTAACGTTTGCATTTTTTATATAGTTTCTGTCTGTATTTCAGTTTTTTTTGTAGTTCAGCTGTGATCCAGTTATTGGCACGAGTTCTAATTTTGATGGTTTTAGTGCATGCTGCTTTGGAAATTTGTATAATTTGTAAAAGTTCATCTGTGTCCATATCTGGATTTTCATTTACCTCTTTTTTTACTTTTTCTATCATTTTTTGATGATTTATTTTTGGTATAAGCTGTGTTTTTTACTTTGTTTTATTGCAGTTATTGTGGCAGATGTATATTTGTGATCGGAAATTTCCGTGTCTTCCAGTTTGTAGTATATTTCATGTGTTGTATCAATGTTAGTGATAATGTGGTCAATAAGTGTATTTGAGGTGGCTGTTTGTCTTGTTGGTAATGAGTTGTTAACAAAAGTATACCCGTTGGTTTGTACTAAATCTGTGTACTTGATCACTGAATTAGTTTGTTCTAGTAAGTTTAAATTAACATCTGCAAGAAATATACTATTTTTTGCTCTAAACAATTTTTGTTCAATGAAATCGATAAATGTGTTACAGTTTTGCACTTGCACTTGTAGTCGCTTGCAACTTGCAGATAATTTCGAGTTTTTTTAGAAATTTTTCGAAGACAATATGTATGCATTATGGTCCAGATAGCCTCGCATGGCACAGCAGCGCATGCAACGCAGATAAGCAGCCAGCACACAGCTAAATAAATGGTGATTATGCAAAGCATAGTCACATGGTCAAAATAAAACAATAAAAAAGAAGAATACAACGATTTTATTTTAGTAAATTAACCGCACTTGATCAAACAATTTTACAACTTCGCATCTGTTTTGCCAAAACGTCAAATACATAGAAGAATACACAGATATTAAAATGAAATAGATCTTCCATGTTTATCTATGTAGTCAGAGATGCATTTCTGTTTTTATCTGAGCATTGCCATGCGTTGCCATGTTGTGCATAATCAGATATACACAAATCCTATTAAACAGATTTCGATGTGACGCTTGTTAAGCCATGCACTGCTATGCCATGCGAGGCTAACTGGACCATTACTTTCGACCTCGCACTGTCCCGTGTAGACGCAGGGTAAAAGTCTTGTGAACGGCAGGTATCACTTTCCGCTACTTACAACATGTTTTCGCCACTCTTCATTTTTCCGCTACATTTACTCAGCACCATGCATTTTTCAATTTCAAAGTTTGACATTTGGAAGTGAAAGAATAAAACGTCGAATAACACAAAATGAGGTGAAAAATACAATTTATCAACATTTTAATTAATTACTACTTTTATTTAAAGAAATGAGTGTAATTTTTGTAACTGCGTTGATAGAAAATACAAATCACCGTTCACAAGACACGCAAAGTAGCGAATAATTATACTTACAACATGTTGACGATATGTTTATTTTCGTAAACGCAGCCATTGTTATATATTTTTGGGATTTGATAGCTATCAGTTCTTATTTTGTTAATACACAAATAAACCAAATTTGTGTATTGTTATGTAAGTTGATACATATCTATAGTAAAGAAATATAATACTGTCAAAATATCTTAATACTGTAAAAGACTTGATTACACCGTTCTTCAAGTGTCCTTTCATTTTGCTTAATTTTATAACTTATGATATAAATGAATTATTAGTGCAAAACCAACAGTAACTGGATTGCTTGTACTTTAGCACATGAAATATTTAATTTTTGTATGAATTTAGTGATGAATAAACTCAGTCTGCTTAAATCGGCGATTGTAACCAAAGGATCAAAGTTAAAACAGTAAATTACAGCGGATATACTTTTGTATTTGTGGTATTTATGTATGGGCAATTTTGTGAACCAGGTAGGGCCGGCTCGCTTAGTGCCCTCACGCGTCAACGAAGAGTGGATAATGGGATAATGGGCCCACGCCCCTTTTTTTAAAAATGTGTATTTAGAGCTCCTTAATCCAAATCTGCAAAAAAGTCGGTCTCAAGTGGTTTAGGAGATAAAAATCGTGAAAGTTTGAAAAAAGTGGCTTTTCCCGTATAAAAAAATCTTTACTTTTCAGGCATAAGTGAAGGTCTAAGAATGCATTAGACAGGCAAAATTGTGTATTTAGAGCCCCTTAATACAAATGTGCAAAAAAAGTCTCATCTAAAGTGGTTTAAGAAATAAAAATAGTGAAATTTTTAAAGGAAAACTTGGCAACAAAAGTAAAAATGTAATTTTTTTTGCAGATGTTAACATTAGAGCCTGAACAGAATCAAAAATCGTTGCGACCGACGATTGAAATAGCATAGATTCTAAGTCTGCGATTTATCGTTGCAGAAAACGTGCTGCGTATTTTGCATGTATTTTCCAACAACAACGAATCGTCGATCGCAACGATTTTTGATTCTGTTCAGGCTCTTAATCTGTTGGAAAAAACGCTGACCCAGTGCAAACAAATGGCTACACACTGATAAACAACACATTACCAACACGTCAAACAACAAATACCAGTACGCTCATCGATCACATTAGGTGTGTTTCCGTACTCTACAGTGTAGAGTCTACACTGTGTAAGATTTGTGTAAATTCTGGTAAGCTCGAACTGACAGAGTAAAAATGTAATTTGAGAATATTAGCAAAAGTACGGAAACAGCTTCTAGCAAGTTTCGAGCACAAAACAGCTGATTCTGACAGCAGACGAGTGAAACGTAAATAGCGCCAATTGAAATTGTCGTAATTTTGTTAGTGAAGTATATTTTTTAAGATATAAAATCTTTTAAGCAATGTTTTAAGTTATAAAATTACTTTAAATAATTTATTTATAGTTAAAAATTGAAGATCAAAAGAAACTGCAATTTGTAAATGTATTTTTAGCAGCGCAATTTTTGAATATTTGTGAAAAACATAAACAAATATTTGACATTTGCTTGTTGTTCTTGATGCTTCTTCTTATTGATGCTTGTTCTTAATGTACTCGAAGTCTTGAGTTCTAGCACGCTCTATGCACATTCTGTGCTCGAGAGAGCGATTTTATGCTTGTTCTTCTTCTCCCATTTCTTACACAAAAAGTACGGAAACAGAAAATAGCGACTCGCAAGTCACACAGTGTGAGTACGAAAACACCTTTTATTTCAAATATAGACCCAACACACAAAATTGATTTCAGGCTCGAAGATACGGACATATTTGATCACAAATATACAATTGCAACAATTACAGCTATGCAGTTATGCAAAACACCAATGAACAGTAAAACAATTCCCAAAGTAAATTACACAAAAATGGAAACAATTATTAAAAACAAAATAAATAATGGACCAATAACTGAAGTAGCACAGTTAGTTGAACTGATACGAGAGGCCAAAAAGAAGTCAACAAGACATATAAAAACTAGATGTAGAAACAATGATTGGATAACAACAGAAATAAATAGAAAACTGAAACTTAGGCAAGAATTATACAAAAATTCAAAATCAAATCCAGATGATCAAATAAAGAAAGAAGAATATAAAAAAAATCAAAAAAGAAGTCGATCAGCTTATAACAAACAACAAACAAAAACCATGAAACCCATATTCTTAACACCCTTCTTCTTCTTAGTTTTATTAAATGCAGACTGATGTTATTCTTTTTTAAAATTATTAAGAACCAAATGCCGTCTTACTTGGTTAATAGCTTCAAATTTTCTCGATAGACTAGAAATCCACAAATCCTGTTTCCAAAAATCTCTACGTCATTATACGAGCGATTATTTCTAATACGTACTGCTAGAATCTGGAATAAACTGCATAATGCATTTAAATTAAACTTTTTAGCGCTTACATAAAATGGACTTTGGCTTTTCCTTTCCTTTACTTAAAACTATCACTAAGATACTATGTTACTACTTCTACTACTATATTTTTCCGGCTTTAACAATATTTATTGTTGAGGGCTTAGTGAGTGAATCGATTATACAAAAATTTTATTATATATATTCAATTTTCAATTATATGTAATGTTATTAATTTTTTATTACTAGTTTTAAGTTTCTTACTCGTTTTATCTGCTTGTAATTTGCTTTATTGGCCCTTGTGGCTTTTGAATTTCACATGAATCAATAAAATAAATAAATAACAAGTGAATTAGGGAAGTAAACAAAGAAAAAAAGCCGACAAGAAAGTTCGTTTTTGAAAACAAGAAATAGAAAACAAGAAAATGTTTTTATAGTACGAAATAAAGTGGAGGAGGAAAAGTAGTGTATTTCAAAGAAATTTCAAACGCAGATTGGTGTGTCGTGTGAGCTAGAGCTACCAACAATCTATCAACAATCAAAATTTCAAAGAGCGTTAGAAAAGTTTATTGATTGCCAATCAAACAATCTTGTGTGAAGGCCTAACCAATTTTGACGAGTCGCTACGTAACGAGTAAAGACAAAGACTCTCTGTTCGCAATTGATCAGGTGTTTCAGACGAGTTGAGGAAATCGTTTCATTTTGGGTTAGATGTCAAAACAAACCAAACGAAATCGTCTCGTTTCGTCTATTTTGGTTGGGCCTAGAGTTGGCCATAAGCATTCCTTTCGTTCAGTTTTTCAACTTTCCTTTACTTTTTGAAACTTGAGAGAGAGAGCGCTTGACATCGTAGTTTGCTAAGCAGAATAGGGTTGCTAACAGTATCGAGAATGTGTTTAATTAAAATTTTATTATTTGTATGCCAAATTTTGCAATGAAAAAATTTTTTTTTTTTGTTGGTGTATATTTAAGCAAATCGTGGAAAATGTGTATATTTTTGGTGAGAAATTTGCGTTTGCAAATTTTCCTTTGCCACCTTTGCTACCCTTATGAACCGGTAATAAAAAGTGAAGGTAAAAAGTATTTCTGAAGTCTCAAAACTTATATGGCGTATTTATAAACCCTCTAAAGCAGCGGTTGGGGAACTTTTTCATTCATTACCCAAAAATATTTTTGTGTAAGTCGACAATACCCCTCATTCTTAAAAGCAAAAAATATAACAATGTACATTTAGATTTATTTATTATTCAATGAATTTATTGTAATTTACATGAAAACTTTTTATAAGTAAATAAAAATTAAAAACATCATTCCAAATGACTACACGTTTTGGAGAAATGATGTTTTATCTTTGACATAATAACTTAAAAATATGGCTTTTTGAAGTAAGGGCAATTTGAATACAGTCTTCGGCGTTAAGTCGATTCCTGTTCTTCGTTTTTATGTTCCTTAAAGTGGAAAATCCTTGTTCGCAAAGGTATGTCGTTGCAAATGGCAACAACTTTTTTATCGCCTCCTCATGTGCTATTTTGAAAGCCTTTGAAAGATTCTGACATCCAAAAAGACGACAGATCTGCTTTGCTCTCAAATTGTATGCGAGCATCATTATTTCAGCGGAGTTCAAGAAGTGCTTCTGCCAAGCCTTGAGGCTCTTCTGGTATGTTAGATATTTCACATTTGAATGGATTAACTATCCAACTGATAGTATGCAGGTCTAAGTCTGGAAAGCAATCAGAGAACCAAGGCACAACTTCCAAAAATAAAGCCAACTTTGGAAAACAAGCTATCTTGTTCTGTTCCGCTTTTTGTCTTAAATGCTGACATCTTTTCTCTGGTTAAGTGATATTAATATTTTCCCCTCGCAATTTTTTGCTAAACACATTTATATGCTCAAAAATGTCAGCTTAACCCATTAATGACAACGTATGATATATTATACGCGATAAAAGCATTTTTTAAAAATTCCTCAAAAATCCTCAGCCACTGTAAGAGAAGGCCAAAAGTATGCTTTTTCCAAAAAAAATTTATAAAATTGATATTAAAAGTCTTTTTGTGTACTTTTTCGCGCCAGTTCGTGCAGTATTTAAAAGCAAAGTGAACAATGTCACTCAGGTGAGTTATTTTGTTTTATAAACCTCAAGAAAAAAGAAATTATAATTATTCTAATTTTTTCTAATTTTTAGATTTTTTGTTATTTCTCTACTTACAGACCCCTTATGCGTTTATAATCATGCGTTTCGCCACACCCAAATCCTTTAGATTTTTTTAACTTCAGAGTTTTCCGTCTAATATTAATACAAGCTTCTGCTGAAAATTTCAAAAGCTCAACTCAACGGGTTCTGGATTGCTAAATTTACTAGCAAGCGAGACTATGCTTTTTATCAACCATAAAAACTTAAATTTGTGTTTCGAGAGCCCATTCTCGATTCAGGACATTTCCCCAGGAAAGCCATCACACTTCTTTATAATAAAGTAGGTCAGTGGATTCAGCTTCACTGTTCTCACATAATTCGCGAAAGAGCCGCGTGCTCAGTGCATGTCCTTTAATAGCATTAACAATCTTAATTACATCATGCATGACAGCTTCCAGTGTAGGTTCGAAATATTTCACAATAAGTGCCTGGCGATAGATCATACAATGATTAACTTCAATTTTGGGTTAATCATTGTATGAGGGCAGAAAAAACATTTTTATGCACCAATATAGCTGGTGCACCAGCAACTGACACGGCAATGCAATTTTCCCATTTTAGATTTATGCTTTCAAAGTATTCATTAACCTTATACACATCAACTCCGCGATATCTTAACTCGAGAGGAGAACAAAATAGCGATTCCTCTTCAATAGCATGTGTACCTTTGTAGCGAACATACACCATCAGCTGTGAATTACTACTGACATCTTTAGTCTCATCAAGCTGAAAAGCAAGGTATATATCCTGTTTTATTGAGAAAATAACATGTTCCTTCACATTTTCTGCTAAAATGGAAACTTTATATTTTATACTTTTTGCAGACAAGGGCACTGCATTCAGTTTATTCGCCTCTTTCTGACCACTTACGATTTTTACCATTTTTGATCAAATCCTCACCAATAGTATACGGTTTTTTATTTTGGGCAATCAAACAGGCTACTTCAAAGCTAGCCTTTGATGCTGAACGTTGATCGAAGGTACCTAGGAAGTTGCTGTTCAGTCTTTGCCTTTTGACAAACGTTTCTAAATTTGTAAAGTATTCCCGTGGTTTGGAAGACAGATTTGAATGCAAACTATCCAAATAATTCTTCAATTGACTTTTTTGAAGGATTCTGTAGTCAGCACTTTTAAACATACAACACACTGTGGTTTCCTTACATCTTTATCTTCTTCTTGTGCAAAGCCATAATTAAGGAACTCTTCATTGTATGTTCTTTTCCTATTTTTATCTTCTGCTATCTGAAATTTTCATGAAATTAAATTTTCAAATAACGGCTTACCTTAATCGTCGAAATAAACGTATATAAATGAAAGCTATTCTTTAAAAAAATCAATACATCCCAACGTAAAGAAAGTCAATTTTATCAATAAATATCTTTATTCATTCTGACGGTCGAACTGTATGAAAAGAAAACAAGAAAAAAAGAGTTTTGAAAAATATGTTGCGCAGCATAAAGCTTTTGCAAAAAATGGCATGTGTACATGAAAGCTCTTTTCGTTTTTCAACACTCTTTAAGCTCTATTATCGTACGTGTGCGCTGCCGCGGGATGCTAAGCTATGCATAGCAGATTAAAAAGCAAAGACAATTGCATGAGTGCAACCAAAAAGAATATAGAAAAAAGTATATGCGTAGTCTTCTTACAATCCAAGGAAGATGGGCCGCATTTTCGTAATAGCCATGATCACTTGGTCAAATTTAAAACGAATTAATACATAGATTCTTTGTTTTTTACTGGTTAATTTTCGATATTTTTAATTTTCCTACAAAACTAAAAATTATGGGTATCAAAAGAAAGGTGATGCTGTTACCTATCATGCATTACTTTTGAAGATATAACATTTTACGCAGTATGCAAACTTGTTATTTCGTAAAAGGATGAACCATCAAGTGTGAATGGATTTTTAACATTTATGGCTCGTAGAATAGGTAATAGCATCACCTTTCTTTTGATACCTGTAGCTTGTTGAATACTTGTTGAAATATTATATTAAAATTGTTTGAATAAAACACACAAGCAGCTCGTATTTTATCAATTCTACATTGGCGACGCGGAGAAAAAAAAAGGAATAAGAAAGTATGTAAGGACATGGAAAGTATGTATTCTAAATACGCGGCGGTTTCTGACGATTCAAAGTCATGACGATCGCTTAAATGTGAATAAATCACAATTTTATTAAATGTAAATTGAAGTTATAAATTCTTTTTTTTTTTGTATTCGCTTAGATGTGAATAAATCTGAATTTGCTTAAATTAAAATGAAATAATTTTTGGTATTCGCTTGAATGTGAATAAAATCGGAACTTGCTTAAATGTAAATTAAATAATTTTTGGTATTCGCTTACATGTGAATAAAATTTTCTTAAATGTAAATTGAGTAGTATTCGCTTAAATGTGAATAAAATTGGGATTTGCTTAAATGGTCTTAATATAAAGTTGAAGTGCTTATTAAATATTTTTTCAAATGTATTTCAGATAAAATGGGGCCAAAAAAATTAAACCGATTGGACTTTACATAAAAATAAAAGATATTATATATATATACAAAATAGAACATATGAGAGACATATGTTTAGACCAGTGATGGGCACACACATATTATCATATTCTTTGCTTGTGTGTGAAGCAGAGAAAAACGAAGAGCAACTTGGCGTTCGTCAGTTTTAAGCTGGAAGTTAATCGATGCAGATGTGTCTTGCGTCCGTCTACTCGGTGGCGCAATTTTATTAAGTATGTGAACGCTAATGGGAGCGAGTTTAATGCTTGTGAACGTTACGTTGAGAAAACGCAATTTACGCTAGAGAATTTGAAAATATTTAAACTTTTCTTGCGTAAATCGCGTTTTTGACTGCACGTTACAAATACCGAACATCGATAATAAAGAAAAGTAACTTGTGTAAATGGTAAGTGGCCGTAGCCTAGTGGGTAGAGTGCGTGGCCCCTAAGCTAAAGAACCGCAATAGCCCGGGTTCAATTCCAGCTCAGACGGAAAGTTTTTCAATTGAATTGATTTTTCTGTTCGGTCGTCACCTCTCTGCAGACAATGGCAAACCTCAGAGAGTAAAAATTGCCATGTAAAGCTTCTTGAGAAGATAAGCCGTTCGTAGTCGGCATAAAACACGTAGGTCCAGTTCTCGGTCATTTGTGATCAAACTTTTAATGACACGCATAGCACAATTGATCAATAGAAGCTAGGTCAAAGTCCTTCCAAGAGCTGAAATGGCCAGTTTATTTATTTTATATTTTTTAAATAGTAACTTGAAGGGATGCAAAATAAAATTTGAATATTTAAAGATTTTTATGAGTTTTTAGTTGATATTTAGCAGCCAGACCTTACTCCAGACCTAACTCAAGTGCTCAACATCAACTGACTTTATTTGCTTAGCAAAAATCAAAACAAAGCAACATCCGAACGCACACGATTGAAAGCCACACGAAGAAGCTTATAGTGTGCATGTGTCGACGTCGCTCAAGCAGCATTTTGCTTCCAAACACGTGTTTTTGGGAAATTAAAATGTGCCCGACACTGGCTTAGACTAATGAAGCAAGAGCAAACAGAAAATGTTGCTGCGTTTGCAATCAGATTGGACGTAAAAGCTGGGCGATGTGATTTTGGTGCGGATAAGGATAATCAAATAAAAGACCTAATTATTGCGGAATGCCAATCGCCAACATTGCGGCATAAGATGTTAAATTGGGAAGAAGCAAGCTTAAAAGAAATTCTTAAGATTGCTACATTTTTGTTTTTGCTACTAGGCAGTTGTTAAGAAAGAAAAGGTATTTAACAATACTACTGAACCGATGAGAGTGGCAAAATCGGTACTGGGTATGTTGAACAAAGTCGAAGACGTTTTAGTAGCCAAAATCGTTTTAATTTTGACAAAACGGTCAAACGGCTGCCAGAGATGTGGATTGTTGGGTCATAATGCTGTCGTTGAAAAGTGCCCTGCAAAAGGCAAAACATGTTTTAAGTGTGGTGAATTTGGGCATTTTGGTCGCGATTGCCGTTCAAAGAATCGTTTGCGCACCTTCTTGAAAGACCAAATTAACTTTTTTTAAAGAGAATTCACTCAACAAATGATGAACGGCAGCCCAATCTTAAAAAAAATGAAGTAGTTAAGTATATTTCTGAAGACAAAGTACAGCAAGTACGAGGTTCGGTACAAAATTGGAGGAGTGATTGCAAATGGGGTCATTGATTCTGGATCCAAGTACAATTGAATGGACCAGAACACATGGGAATTACTGAAGGCCCAAAAAGTGGTAGTAAAAAATCAATGTATGCATTCGGGAAACTTGGTGTTTTTGGTGCCCAATGGCACAATTCCTTGTTATTAAAGGCTATGACAGCTTGTTAATTAGAAGAGATACTGCTGAATCGCTTGGCATATTAAAAATAAACTGTGAAGTGAATAAAGTTGAAAGCATTGTAAGAACGCACGGTCCACTAAATAAAATTAAAGATTTAGTCATAGAAATTCCAATTAAAACTGAAGTTAAGCCTGTCATACAACCGTATCGGCGAGTTCCAGTAGCGCTTGAAGACGCTGTTGACAGAAAGATCAACAAATTGTTCGAATAAGATATAATCGAAAAAGTAAATGGTCCTTCAAAATAGATATCGCCTGTTGTAGTGGTTCCAAAGAAGTACGATGTTCGCATTTGTATTGATATGCGTCGCGCAAATGAGGCAGTACAGCGTGAAAACCATCCTTTTCCAACAATTGAAAATTTCTTGTCACATATCGGGGGAGGGGAAATATTTTCAAAATTGGATGTAAAGAACGCATTTCATCAGGTGGAAATATCTGAAAATTCTAGAGATATCAACACTTTAATAACTCGAAAGGGATTGTTTAGATCTAAAAGATTGATGTTTGCAATATCTTGTGCTCCAGAGTTGTTTAAAAAAATTATGGTAAGAATTTTGTGCGAGTGTGAAGGATGTTTCAACTTTATAGACGATATAATTATATACGGATCTACCAAAGAAGAACACGACAGCCGATTAGAAAACGTACAGAAGACCTTAAAAGAAAATGACGTGATGCTAAATTTGGACAAATGTATGTTGGGAGTCACAGAGCTCAAATTCCATGGTTACCACTTTTCTGAAGATGGTATAAAGCCAGATGAGGAAAAGTTATCAACAATAAAGTCATTTCGAACTCCCAAAACCGCAGAAGAAGTGAGAAGTTTTCTCGGTTTGGTCAACTATGAAGGTAAATTCGTTTCAGACTTAGCCACAAGTACAGACCAGTTCGCTACTTAACAAAGAAATGAGTTTTACTTGAATGGGGACCAAGACAAGAAGAAGCATTTCAAAAATTGAAAATCATGCTGACGGATGAATTAAAACTGGGATATTATGATGTTCGAGACAAAACACAACTTATTGCGGACGCTAGTCCAGTAGGATTGGGAGCAGTTTTGATTCAAATTAACAGCAAAGGTCTACAAATTATTTTTTATTATTATTATTATTATTATTATTATTATTATTATTATTATTATTATTATTATTATTATTATTATTATTATTATTATTATTATTATTATTATTATTATTATTATTATTATTATTATTATTATTATTATTATTATTATTATTATTATTATTATTATTATTATTATTATTATTATTATTATTATTATTATTATTATTATTATTATTATTATTATTATTATTATTATTATTATTATTATTATTATTATTATTATTATTATTATTATTATTATTATTATTATTATTATTATTATTATTATTATTATTATTATTATTATTATTATTATTATTATTATTATTATTATTATTATTATTATTATTATTATTATTATTATTATTATTATTATTATTATTATTATTATTATTATTATTATTATTATTATTATCATTATCATTATTATTATTATTATTATTATTATTATTATTATTATTATTATTATTATTATCATTATTATTATTATTATTATTATTATTATTATTATTATTATTATTATTATTATTATTATTATTATTATTATTATCATTATTATTATTATTATTATTATTATTATTATTATTATTATTATTATTATTATTATTATTATTATTATTATTATTATTATCATTATTATTATTATTATTATTATTATTATTATTATTATTATTATTATTATTATTATTATTATTATTTTTATTATTATTATTATCATTATTATTATTATTTATTATTTATTATTTATTATTTATTATTTATTATTTATTATTTATTATTTATTATTTATTATTTATTATTTATTATTTATTATTTATTATTTATTATTTATTATTTATTATTTATTATTTATTATTTATTATTTATTATTTATTATTTATTATTTATTATTTATTATTTATTATTTATTATTTATTATTTATTATTTATTATTTATTATTTATTATTTATTATTTATTATTTATTATTTATTATTTATTATTTATTATTTATTATTTATTATTTATTATTTATTATTTATTATTTATTATTTATTATTTATTATTTATTATTTATTATTTATTATTTATTATTTATTATTTATTATTTATTATTTATTATTTATTATTTATTATTTATTATTTATTATTTATTATTTATTATTTATTATTTATTATTTATTATTTATTATTTATTATTTATTATTTATTATTTATTATTATTATTTATTATTTATTATTTATTATTTATTATTTATTATTTATTATTTATTATTTATTATTTATTATTTATTATTTATTATTTATTATTTATTATTTATTATTTATTATTTATTATTTATTATTTATTATTTATTATTTATTATTTATTATTTATTATTTATTATTTATTATTTATTATTTATTATTTATTATTTATTATTTATTATTTATTATTATTATTTATTATTTATTATTTATTATTTATTATTTATTATTTATTATTTATTATTTATTATTTATTATTTATTATTTATTATTTATTATTTATTATTTATTATTTATTATTTATTATTTATTATTTATTATTTATTATTTATTATTTATTATTTATTATTTATTATTTATTATTTATTATTTATTATTATTATTTATTATTTATTATTTATTATTTATTATTTATTATTTATTATTTATTATTTATTATTTATTATTTATTATTTATTATTTATTATTTATTATTTATTATTTATTATTTATTATTTATTATTTATTATTTATTATTTATTATTTATTATTTATTATTTATTATTTATTATTTATTATTTATTATTTATTATTTATTATTTATTATTTATTATTTATTATTTATTATTTATTATTTATTATTTATTATTTATTATTTATTATTTATTATTTATTATTTATTATTATTATTTATTATTTATTATTTATTATTTATTATTTATTATTTATTATTTATTATTTATTATTTATTATTTATTATTTATTATTTATTATTTATTATTT
The DNA here is from genome assembly GCA_963920525.1 of Dichetophora obliterata. Classification (NCBI taxonomy): domain Eukaryota; kingdom Metazoa; phylum Arthropoda; class Insecta; order Diptera; family Sciomyzidae; genus Dichetophora; species Dichetophora obliterata. The sequence continues at coordinate 124,245,813 of OY986435.1, forward strand.
ATTATTTATTATTTATTATTTATTATTTATTATTTATTATTTATTATTTATTATTTATTATTTATTATTTATTATTTATTATTTATTATTTATTATTTATTATTTATTATTTATTATTTATTATTTATTATTTATTATTTATTATTTATTATTTATTATTTATTATTTATTATTTATTATTTATTATTTATTATTTATTATTTATTATTTATTATTTATTATTTATTATTTATTATTTATTATTTATTATTTATTATTTATTATTTATTATTTATTATTTATTATTTATTATTTATTATTTATTATTTATTATTTATTATTTATTATTTATTATTTATTATTTATTATTTATTATTTATTATTTATTATTTATTATTTATTATTTATTATTTATTATTTATTATTTATTATTTATTATTTATTATTTATTATTTATTATTTATTATTTATTATTTATTATTTATTATTTATTATTTATTATTTATTATTTATTATTTATTATTTATTATTTATTATTTATTATTTATTATTTATTATTTATTATTTATTATTTATTATTTATTATTTATTATTTATTATTTATTATTTATTATTTATTATTTATTATTTATTATTTATTATTTATTATTTATTATTTATTATTTATTATTTATTATTATTTATTTATTATTTATTATTTATTATTTATTATTTATTATTTATTATTTATTATTTATTATTTATTATTTATTATTTATTATTTATTATTTATTATTTATTATTTATTATTTATTATTTATTATTTATTATTTATTATTTATTATTTATTATTTATTATTTATTATTTATTATTTATTATTTATTATTTATTATTTATTATTTATTATTTATTATTTATTATTTATTATTTATTATTTATTATTTATTATTTATTATTTATTATTTATTATTTATTATTTATTATTTATTATTTATTATTTATTATTTATTATTTATTATTTATTATTTATTATTTATTATTTATTATTTATTATTTATTATTTATTATTTATTATTTATTATTTATTATTTATTATTATTATTTATTATTTATTATTTATTATTTATTATTTATTATTTATTATTTATTATTTATTATTTATTATTTATTATTTATTATTTATTATTTATTATTTATTATTTATTATTTATTATTTATTATTTATTATTTATTATTTATTATTTATTATTTATTATTTATTATTTATTATTTATTATTTATTATTTATTATTTATTATTTATTATTTATTATTTATTATTTATTATTTATTATTTATTATTTATTATTTATTATTTATTATTTATTATTTATTATTTATTATTTATTATTTATTATTTATTATTTATTATTTATTATTTATTATTTATTATTTATTATTTATTATTTATTATTTATTATTTATTATTTATTATTTATTATTTATTATTTATTATTTATTATTTATTATTTATTATTTATTATTTATTATTTATTATTTATTATTTATTATTTATTATTTATTATTTATTATTTATTATTTATTATTTATTATTTATTATTTATTATTTATTATTTATTATTTATTATTTATTATTTATTATTTATTATTTATTATTTATTATTTATTATTTATTATTTATTATTTATTATTTATTATTTATTATTTATTATTTATTATTTATTATTTATTATTTATTATTTATTATTTATTATTTATTATTTATTATTTATTATTTATTATTTATTATTTATTATTTATTATTTATTATTTATTATTTATTATTTATTATTTATTATTTATTATTTATTATTTATTATTTATTATTTATTATTTATTATTTATTATTTATTATTTATTATTTATTATTTATTATTTATTATTTATTATTTATTATTTATTATTTATTATTTATTATTTATTATTTATTATTTATTATTTATTATTATTATTTATTATTTATTATTTATTATTTATTATTTATTATTTATTATTTATTATTTATTATTTATTATTTATTATTTATTATTTATTATTTATTATTTATTATTTATTATTTATTATTTATTATTTATTATTTATTATTTATTATTTATTATTTATTATTTATTATTTATTATTTATTATTTATTATTTATTATTTATTATTTATTATTTATTATTTATTATTTATTATTTATTATTTATTATTTATTATTTATTATTTATTATTTATTATTTATTATTTATTATTTATTATTTATTATTTATTATTTATTATTTATTATTTATTATTTATTATTTATTATTTATTATTTATTATTTATTATTTATTATTTATTATTTATTATTTATTATTTATTATTTATTATTTATTATTTATTATTTATTATTTATTATTTATTATTTATTATTTATTATTTATTATTTATTATTTATTATTTATTATTTATTATTTATTATTTATTATTTATTATTTATTATTTATTATTTATTATTTATTATTTATTATTTATTATTTATTATTTATTATTTATTATTTATTATTTATTATTTATTATTTATTATTTATTATTTATTATTTATTATTTATTATTTATTATTTATTATTTATTATTTATTATTTATTATTTATTATTTATTATTTATTATTTATTATTTATTATTTATTATTTATTATTTATTATTTATTATTTATTATTTATTATTTATTATTTATTATTTATTATTTATTATTTATTATTTATTATTTATTATTTATTATTTATTATTTATTATTTATTATTTATTATTTATTATTTATTATTTATTATTTATTATTTATTATTTATTATTTATTATTTATTATTTATTATTTATTATTTATTATTTATTATTTATTATTTATTATTTATTATTTATTATTTATTATTTATTATTTATTATTTATTATTTATTATTTATTATTTATTATTTATTATTTATTATTTATTAATTATTATTTATTATTTATTATTTATTATTTATTATTTATTATTTATTATTTATTATTTATTATTTATTATTTATTATTTATTATTTATTATTATTATTTATTATTTATTATTTATTATTTATTATTTATTATTTATTATTTATTATTTATTATTTATTATTTATTATTTATTATTTATTATTTATATTTATTATTTATTATTTATTATTTATTATTTATTATTTATTATTTATTATTTATTATTTATTATTTATTATTTATTATTTATTATTTATTATTTATTATTTATTATTTATTATTTATTATTTATTATTTATTATTTATTATTTATTATTTATTATTTATTATTTATTATTTATTATTTATTATTTATTATTTATTATTTATTATTTATTATTTATTATTTATTATTTATTATTTATTATTTATTATTTATTATTTATTATTTATTATTTATTATTTATTATTTATTATTTATTATTTATTATTTATTATTTATTATTTATTATTTATTATTTATTATTTATTATTTATTATTTATTATTTATTATTTATTATTTATTATTTATTATTTATTATTATTATTTATTATTTATTATTTATTATTTATTATTTATTATTTATTATTTATTATTTATTATTTATTATTTATTATTTATTATGTATTATGTATTATTTATTATTTATTATTTATTATTTATTATTTATTATTTATTATTTATTATTTATTATTTATTATTTATTATTTATTATTTATTATTTATTATTTATTATTTATTATTTATTATTTATTATTTATTATTTATTATTTATTATTTATTATTTATTATTTATTATTTATTATTTATTATTTATTATTTATTATTTATTATTTATTATTTATTATTTATTATTTATTATTTATTATTTATTATTTATTATTTATTATTTATTATTTATTATTTATTATTTATTATTTATTATTTATTATTTATTATTTATTATTTATTATTTATTATTTATTATTTATTATTTATTATTTATTATTTATTATTTATTATTTATTATTTATTATTTATTATTTATTATTTATTATTTATTATTTATTATTTATTATTTATTATTTATTATTTATTATTTATTATTTATTATTTATTATTTATTATTTATTATTTATTATTTATTATTTATTATTTATTATTTATTATTTATTATTTATTATTTATTATTTATTATTTATTATTTATTATTTATTATTTATTATTTATTATTTATTATTTATTATTTATTATTTATTATTTATTATTTATTATTTATTATTTATTATTTATTATTTATTATTTATTATTTATTATTTATTATTTATTATTTATTATTTATTATTTATTATTTATTATTTATTATTTATTATTTATTATTTATTATTTATTATTTATTATTTATTATTTATTATTTATTATTTATTATTTATTATTTATTATTTATTATTTATTATTTATTATTTATTATTTATTATTTATTATGTATTATGTATTATGTATTATGTATTATGTATTATGTATTATGTATTATGTATTATGTATTATGTATTATGTATTATGTATTATGTATTATGTATTATGTATTATGTATTATGTATTATGTATTATGTATTATTTATTATTTATTATTTATTATTTATTATTTATTATTTATTATTTATTATTTATTATTTATTATTTATTATTTATTATTTATTATTTATTATTTATTATTTATTATTTATTATTTATTATTTATTATTTATTATTTATTATTTATTATTTATTATTTATTATTTATTATTTATTAGTTATTAGTTATTATTTATTATTTATTATTTATTATTTATTATTTATTATTTATTATTTATTATTTATTATTTATTATTTATTATTTATTATTTATTATTTATTATTTATTATTTATTATTTATTATTTATTATTTATTATTTATTATTTATTATTTATTATTTATTATTTATTATTTATTATTTATTATTTATTATTTATTATTTATTATTTATTATTTATTATTTATTATTATTATTTATTATTTATTATTTATTATTTATTATTTATTATTTATTATTTATTATTTATTATTTATTATTTATTATTTATTATTTATTATTTATTATTTATTATTTATTATTTATTATTTATTATTTATTATTTATTATTTATTATTTATTATTTATTATTTATTATTTATTATTTATTATTTATTATTTATTATTTATTATTTATTATTTATTATTTATTATTTATTATTTATTATTTATTATTTATTATTTATTATTTATTATTTATTATTTATTATTTATTATTTATTATTTATTATTTATTATTTATTATTATTATTTATTATTTATTATTTATTATTTATTATTTATTATTTATTATTTATTATTTATTATTTATTATTTATTATTTATTATTTATTATTTATTATTTATTATTTATTATTTATTATTTATTATTTATTATTTATTATTTATTATTTATTATTTATTATTTATTATTTATTATTTATTATTTATTATTTATTATTTATTATTTATTATTTATTATTTATTATTTATTATTTATTATTTATTATTTTATTATTTATTATTTATTATTTATTATTTATTATTTATTATTTATTATTTATTATTTATTATTTATTATTTATTATTTATTATTTATTATTTATTATTTATTATTTATTATTTATTATTTATTATTTATTATTTATTATTTATTATTTATTATTTATTATTTATTATTTATTATTTATTATTTATTATTTATTATTTATTATTTATTATTTATTATTTATTATTTATTATTTATTATTTATTATTTATTATTAAACTTTAACAATTTTTAAAATACGTCGTAGCGTGAAAATCTGGTCGATGGTGGACTTTCCAGGTCTGAAGCCTCACTGATAAGGTCCGATCAGATGGGCTTCAATCTTTCACATAAAACGCTCGACAAGACCTTATATGCGATATTAAGAAGGCTTATCCCACGGTAATTGGCACAGATAGTGGGATCGCCTTTCTTGTGGATTGGGCAGAGCACACTGAGATTCAAATCGTACGGAATGCATTCTTCCGACCATATTCTGCATGGAAGCTCGTGAATGCATTTAAGTAGAGCTTCGCCTCCGTTCTTAAACAGCTCAGCAGGTAAGCCATCAGCTCCTGGGCTTTGTTATTTTTAAACCGAGCTATAGCTGTCAGAACTTCATCATAGTCGGGTAGCGGAATCTCGACGCTGTCATCCGAAATTGGGGTTTCCGGAATATCATCTCTATTGGCGGGATTGTTGTCAGCGTCGCCATTTAGAAGCTTAGAGAAGTGTTCCCTCCATAACGTCAGTGTACTCTGGACATCTGTCACTAGATTCCCGTTTTCATCATTGCAGGAAGAGGCCCCGGTTTTAAAACCATCGGCAAGGCGTCTTATTTTTTGGAAAAATTTTCGGGCCTCATTCCTGTCACCATACATCTCAATCTTCTCCTGCTCGCGCTTTTCTGCCTCTCTTTTTTCCGCCTGAAAATACGTCTCTCTTCCCTCCTCTTTTCTTTGTATCGCTCCTTAGCAGCGCGTGTTACATCCGACTGCAGGGTGGCTTTGTAGGCGGCATCTTTCTCTGCAGTGGCGTCGCGACACTCCTGGTCGTACCACTGGTTTCGGCGAGGGCGTTGGTAGCCAATCACCTCTTCAGCAGCCGCACGCATGGAGTTGGAAATGTGTGTCCACTGCGCGCATATATCATCGATTGGAGGAGTGCTTTGAAGCAGGAGTGAGAGTCGAGTGGCGAAAGCATCGGCTGTCTGTTTCGATTGCAGCTTGTCGACATCTAGCTTTCTCTGTGTAGGGTTGCGTGTATTCTTAGCTGTGCATAGACGTGTACGGATCTTGGCTGCAACAAGATAGTGATCGGAGTCAATGTTTGCACCACGGATCGTGCGTACATCCAATACACTGGAAGAGTGCCTTCCCTCGATCAAAACGTGATCAATTTGATTCTTGGTTTTTTGATCAGGAGACATCCAGGTGGCTTTATGAATATTGAGATGCTTGAATCTAGTGCTACTTACGACCATGTTTCGTGCTGCGGCGAAGTCAATCAGCCTCATTCCGTTATCGGAGGTGTTGTCGTGGAAGCTGAACTTGCCGACTGAAGAAGGCTTTAATACATATATGTTTTTTTAATGTAAATTTTTAGTTTCCGTTCATCTTCAATTATGCCTTTTGTACTCTAAGCTTTTTTAAAATCATGTTTCTTTTTAAACAAATATTTTTTTTTATTCGACTGAAAAATATATATACAGTATCGGACTTGGTCTGAATGTGTTCGATCATTCCTTTGTGTATGTCCTCTAAAATGTCAATCGCATCTATCATCAATGCATTTAAAAATAAAGAACATAGTTTCTTGTAAACAAATCAAGAACATTATTTAAAATAGTTCAAGTTTTCACAATGTTTCACCATAATATATCAAACCATACTAGACTTTAGCGCATAACACGACTGAGTCCATTAAGAGCAAAATTAAGATTTCAGAACCTTCCAAAGAAGGTGAATTAAGGTATTAGTATTAAAAAAAATCAAAACTAATATTAATGGTAACACTAATAACAAAACAATTAATCATATGAAGTTTTTAAACAAACATTAATCAATGAGCCGCATTTTCCCACCGTTGGCATATAAAGGTCTCAAAAGTAACCGTTAGCTATAATTGGAGAGAGAGTAAATGCATCTTCTGTTTATCTTCTGTGGATACTGAATGACGTGTTTTTTTAAAGCAAGCCGATATCTTAATTTTCAGGTGTATGTTTATTTGCCTTCGAAATGTCAACTTTATGTCGAAATAAGCAAAAACATTTTGTGTATTTCCTAATCAACAACTGCAATTATAATACCTGCTAATAAATTAATTCTAAACGCTGTATAACACTTACTTTTCGCCAATAAAATTGTCGAAATTTTACATTTCTTCAATTTGGCTATAAGCTGAACATAATAAATCTTGTAGTCATCTTCTTTCAATCTTATTATTAACTTTTGCTGCAATTGTGAAATTCTTCAGTCTGCTAAAATTTCATCTGCCATTTTAATTAATAACATACAGTATTGTGCAAAAAATAGCAACAAAATCAGTGCGATGCTACAAAATCGTGTATCTTTTTAAATATTGGATCAAATGAATATAGGAACCAATACATCATATTAAAAACAAATAAAATTTAAATTTGGTTTTGTTTTTTTTATTAAATTTTAATTAAATATGACTTAATTCAATTTGCTTGAGAGCAAAACAAAAGCATCAAAACTTGAAAAAAGTAAAAAGAGAACAGAAGTTCCAAGAATTATCGGTAAGTACAATAATGTAAAGCACGTGTTGTTTGTGAGTCATAAACATTTAAGTTTTTTTTTTTTTTTTGCGCTAGTTGTGACATTGACTGTTCCATTTATAATAGCACGTTATAAATACTGTGAAGTTCTAAAATTACAAATTTTTTCGAATATAAAAATGGAGATTCGCAAATATCTAACTCTAAACAGTTTGATATTAAAAGGTCAATAGTTTGCAGATTAATAAAGAAGTATAACATCACAAAAAACATAAGAACGGTACATTAATGAGGGCGGCCGTGGAAGGCATCACTGCGTGATGACGGGAACATTTGTGGCGTGTTCAAACGAGATCCATTTTCCACATCCAAAGAGGTTGTTCGGACACTTGAATTAGATATCCATCACAGCACTGTTCGCAGACGAGCCGTTGAGAACGATTTATGAAATTACAAACAGGAAAAGAAACCTTTGCTTAAAGCTAAGCATAAAAAATAAGGTGAGGTGTTATAATTTAAACAATTCTGCCTGAAATTGTGACGAGTTGCAATTTATTGTGTTTTAGACTCAGTCTTGCAAAAGAACAGCTAAATTGGACCGTTAAAAATGGAAAACCGTTTTTTTAGCTATGAATCAAAGTTCAACTTGATTAATTCAGATAAGATGTGCCCGGTACGGCACCGCCCAGGTACACGACTTGAACCCCAAATCTGCAAAATAAATTTTAAGCACAGAGGCAGTAGTATTATGGTCTGAACTTGTTTTTCCTATAATGAAGTTGAACCATTTAAAAAAACCGATGGAATTATGGATCGATTTGTATATAAAGACATTTTAGAAAGCAAGATGCGACCAAAGCACACTTCAAATCTAAGCAAAGATTACATTAGAGGCAATGGGATTCAAATTCTTGATTGGCCGGATCAAGAAATCGCAATGAATTTTTGGGATCTTTTTGGGATTTTGAAGGTAAAAGTTTCTGGTCAAAGGGTTTACCAATAAGACTGCACTGTATGAAGTCCTGAAACTTAATTGGGAACAAATACTTAATACCAACATATCTCATTTAATAGAGTCGATGCCGCTCAGATGTGCAGTGGTTATCAAGAATAATGGATCTTACACCAAACATTAATTATGTTGCTTTTGTTTTGCTCTCAGGCAAATTGAATGTAGTCACATTAATTTTAAATTTAATAAAAAAAAAAAACAAAACCAAATTTGAATATGATTTGTTTTTAATATGATGTCTGAAAATATGTTTTGGTTCCTATAATAATTTTTGTGTCCCCCCAATATTTAAAAAGATACACGAATTTGTAGCAGCGCACTGATTTCGTTGCTGTTGTTTTTCGCAACACTGCATATTGCTATCAATCTCGCGCGCGTTACTTTCAGTGCTATAAGCCTATTGCTATTATGCGGGACCTAACTCATGCGGGACAAACACTTGCTGTACAATCTGTGCATCTGAGTGGAGCACATTTGATAATTTTATTTCTTGCTCTGGTTGCTTCAAGCTTTTCCACTCTAAATGCGTAAAGTTGTTATCCGCCAAAGTTGGTGGAGCACAGCGTGGCACTACAACTAATGGACTGCAATGGCTCTGTTTAAACTGCAGGAGCATCTCATCTACGGTCTCAGTTGAATTGCTGCTTGAACAACGCACTGCGACTTTTATGTTTAATGATGAATTGGCACGGCTTTACAAGCAGGCGGCAAGTAAGTAAATTATGTGATCTCGCTCAATCGAGTGTCAATTAAGTCAACTGCTCGTCATCCAGCTCACCTGCAGTTGCACGTACTTCCACCAGAGCGCAAGCTGCTGTCACTAATTAAAAATCGGCGGCAACTGCCACCGAGACTGCTAACTTTACATGTGCAGTTAGTTTTCGTGCTTCTTAGACTCATGAAATCTTTCAATCTGCCTCAACTGATATCCCAACGATAAATTTTGATTTAACTTCTATTCCTGATATGACAGTTCAACCTTGCCTATCTGCTATGCCAACGTCAACATCGTCAACACGTCAGCACCTTTAGACCAATTGGTGGTCATTCAAAGAACTCAACAAAAAGCAATCTTTCTTTTTAGACTAGCTGCCGACACGTTTATTTATTTATTTATTCGGTCTTACAGATTACTACTCTTACAGACTAATATAAAGTGAGTGAATAGTTACAGTAAATAAGTAAATAGTTTAACAATAAAGTACAATAAATAAAGCTTAAATATTACAAACAGTCTGGAATTATCACAAGATTACAATTAGTTGAATATTAAGGAACGATAAGACCGCTTATCTTTAAGCGATTGCAGCCTTAGCAATTTCACCCTCGAGTCATACGAAGGGATTCCATCTGTCCATCTTAGTTTATATAAAGCGTATTTAGCAAACAATTTTTTAATTTTTTCTATGCGATTAGAATGTACTTCATAAAAAGGATTCCATCATATGGATGATGGCGCCATATTCGACGATACTCCTGACACATCTGAGGAAAATATTTTATCATACATTAGACATACATCAATCAGCTTTAATTCATTTAGAGAAATTGCATCGTTTAAACAGTCTGTTCCAGCTGAATATTAAAAAAAAAATTCCGAGAAATTTTGGCCTAGTGTGGTTATAGTCCACGAATTCTTCAGTTGAATCCAAAATCCATCACGTAATATTCAACCTACTGTTTTACCATCACTGTCTAAAAACCAATAAGCAATTCATCATCTGTATGTCTGCCATCATCTCAACTTTCATCAGCATCATTGTCGTATTCTTTTCCACCAACAACTTTACAGTTTCAGCATTATTTTCACCATTTTCAATCTCTACCATAGGGCCACGTCATCATCTTTTTCAATTTCAATAATACTACCATCACCGAACCCATCATCATCATCGGTGGCTACATTTTTAAAATCAACAGCTTTGCTAGCTATGTCATCTTCATTATCATCGTCATCATCACCAACTACATCTTCTACATCACTAGCAACGACTTCCACTACATCACTAGCTCCTAATACGGCATCATCAACCACAACTTCTGCACGTCCTTTGCTAAATATGTCATCATCATCACCTACTACAACATCTCTCCTAAGACGGCATCATCAACCTCAACCTTATCGACCGCTCTTTATTATCATAACGTAAGCAGGCTTCGTACAAAAACTTTTCAACTATACAATGCTTCGTCTTCACACGATTATGGCATCTTTGCTTTAGTAGAAACTTGGCTAACTGCGCATTTCTTCTCTAAAAGTGCTTCTACACTATATGTTTCATACATATGACACGTCAATAATTAGAAATAGTTTTTAGCTACAGATAGTGTGGAACATATGAAAATGTCGTTTTGAAAAGTCGTTTGTATTTGCGTCTGTAAATTTTTGAATTAGAACAGTCTCTAATTTCGTATGTTTTTCTATCTGTACAAAATGTCAGTTTGATAAATTTTTTATGTGAAAATAGAAGAAAATGCAAATTTTAAGATATTTATTCAATAAATTGATTTTTAATTAAATTCATTAATTATTATAAATTTTTCATTAAATTGATTTTTAATGAATTTATTCTTAGTTTGAATGGCCAAAGGTGGACACTTAAGAACTTTACGGTTTACAAAAATTTCAAAAGCTGTATTTTATTTTCAAATGACGTGTCAGATAGTGTGGAGAGAAAAGTAAAAACTGAATGACAAAAACTAAATTTTAACACACAGATGAAATTCGGTATGTAATTTTTTTGACATGTCATCTGTATGAAACATATAGTCTGGGGGCACCTTAACGAATTGTTCGAAAAGCACTACATTGTAAACCGTAAGGGCAGAATGCTGGGACCTATCGAAGGAGGCGGTGTTTTAATTGCTGTATCGTCACATATTACTAGTAAGGACATACCCCTTCCTCGTAATGCTAGCAATATTGAGCAAGTATGTGTTGTATCTTTTTTTATTTATTTATTTATTTCATTCAGTCTACAGACTTTTCAATCTTGCAGAATATATATTGATCTTACAAACAAATTAAAAAGAATAAATAAGTTAAATCTAAATTGATCTATGGAAACATTGAAATTCACAATTGGGGAAAAACTATTACATAAGTGTATACATCTAGCTATAGGCTCAGTATTAGCATAGTTAGTCTTACAGCTGATATTTCCAGATAAAATATTAAAAACAAATAATAGAGAACTTTGCATTCTCCTATCTTTTAAAGATTGTAAGCCAAGTAATTTACGGCGAGCATCATATGCTGGAAGACCGTCATGCCAATGAAGTTTTTGAGCGCATATTTACTCAATATCTTTTGCACTCTTTCGATGCGGTTAGAATAATCTATATAATAGGGACTCCACACAATAGAACAATATTCAATAAGCCTTCAAATTAATGAAACATAAAGATTGAACAGTTAAAGGGTCTTTGAAATTTTCCGAGTTTCTTTTGATAAATCCAAGCATGGAATATGATTAACCCTTATGTCAACGGCAATATACCTGGGTATGTTTTGCGTTTTCAAAACGCTGTAGCTCTGAACTGGATTATCGGATCGACTTGAAATTCCTAGCGAAAACTGTTTTACGCAATAGTTTCAATTTTGGTTAGGATTGGATCATCCGTTTGGTAGATAAAGCCCATTAACAAAGTTGCACCCTTACGTCAACAGCATACATACCTGGGTATGTATAGTAAAACGCATGCAAATATGATAATATAATTGAAAAGTATAGTTTATTTTGAGTGAAAAAAATACTTATGGTATAAAAATTATTATAAATTATAAAATACTTATGAAAAAAATATTAAAAAACTACGAAAAAATTTAAAATTATTGAAATTCAATTACATCTATCGCATTGCGGCAAGTATTTGGAATGCTCTGCGCACACTGGTTTGTTGCATAATGTGCATGCTTTACGAGTAGGGCGTCGTTTGGAGCAGATGTAGCAATTCCCCTTTACTTTTAGGCGTCCCGTACTATCACGCTCCTCCGCTTCATGTGCTCTAGCATCCATTACTCGGATGGGCCTACCTATCATGGCTTGGATGGCGTTGCGCGTTGAAAACACTCTGAATATTCTGCTGTTATTCGCCCTTCTCTCTATTTCCGGCTTGCATAGTTGCTCGCTTAGCTGATGGAGAAACATCCTACGGCGGCTTGTATATGACTTCAGGTGAGTGTTGTTGTCAACGTATATTATGTATGCAGCAAACGCAGCAACGTCCACAATATTATAAAAGAAAGCCAAAGGCCATCTATTTGTGCGCTGCTTGGTACTATATTCGGACAAGCACATGTCCATGTTGTCACCTCCACCTTTGGTTTTGTTGTAATCCAATATAAGCAATGGCTTCTTCTTGGCCAATGGCCGTTTCTGTTGTATAATGAGAAGTGGACAATAGTACAACTGCCTTGTTTTTCTTGGGCACGTACGAGCACATCGTAACGTGATTATAGAACCCAAACATTGACGATTCAGCCTCACGTCGTTTGGGGTTGGCAAATGCTGCTGGCACGAATGTACGCCTTTTGTTGCAAGTACCCAATATAGATAAATTATTGTCTATCATCAAAGATTTTGCCAAGTTGTAGCTAGTGAAAAAGTTGTCACATACAATATTTCTTCCACTTCCACCAAAAAGGTTGACACATAAATCTTTGACTACTCACTCTTTCACCAACGTTTTTTTCACGTTCACCAGACGGTCCCATTCCTGTATAGATTTGTCCCTGCATTGAAAAATTAAATTAAATTTAGTTATTTATACTTTCAACAATTATCAACAATATTGATAGTACCTGCAATGGATAGGACGAAATGGAGTCGCACACCCACCACACTTTTATCCCATATTTGGCAGGTTTTGATGGTATGTATTGCGTGAAGCCAGTTCCACCACGATAAGGATACAATTGTTCATCTATGGTGACGTTGGCTCTTGCCACGTAATATCTACGAAGACAGCTGTTTAGCATCAAAAAAAGTCCGATATTGCTGCTGCTTTGTCAGTTTGTTTGCGTTGCTGGCGAGTGTTTCCATTGTCATAACGAATGAAGCGGCTAATTTCCCATAATCGTCGTATACTCATTGCAGCACGATATAATGGATGTGATTTAGTATTCCACAAATCTTTCGTATGCACGTAACCAGAATGTGTTACGCCACTTAGCAAAAGTACGCCCAAATATGCATCAAATTCACTTTCTGTTATGGGAATCCATGATCTCGATTCTCTTGTTGGATGTTTTGCATTGTCATCATCAAAGAATTGCCTTGCCTTTCGATTTGATTCACGAATAATTATGTCGCATATTTCGTCTGACATTATCAATTTGAACGTTTCTGCAATGCTCAAACCTTGCGTTGCCCGTACTGGTCCAGATTGTGCACTTCTAAGAATGTTGTGCGTACGGAATCTTACAGGTTGTGGTTGTATCGAAGACCAAACATTACCATCTCTGGCAGTAAAATATTCCCCAGTTTCAATTGGTGCATCTTCAAGTTCTTCATCAGAATCACTGTCGTCCTCTGGGTCATATTCTGGTAACGTGGGCTCTTCAAAGTCTGAGTCATCACCACCAATATCACCTACACATTCATCTAAAGCCTCGTCACTTATTCGAATCGTGGTCACTTATTTCTTCTTGGCTCTCTTTAAGCGTTTGACGAATATATGCTTGCTGTTCTTCGTACGAAAGTGCGCTTAGTTGTCGTGGAGTAAGCCATTCACCATCTGCCATTTCACTTTTATTTTATTTTTTTATTTCCACAAAATAAACAGAAACGACTAAATGCAAGGGTAAAACTGGTTTTGAACCTTTTGTCTCTTTTTAACAAAATAAAAAAAATATGCAGAAATGCAAAAATGTCTCTAATTTTATTTTTATTATTAAAAATAAACAATATTTCTAACAAACAAAAATAAAAATAATACAGAAATTCCAACAAACGAGTTTTATATTAGCATTTATATGCTAACGGCATGACATTCCCCATACAAAACGTATGTACATACCCGGGTGTGTTGCTGTTGAAGTGCGTAAAGAAGTTCTGCTGTTGACATAAGAGTTAAGATATAATGTAGTCGTAATGATTTTTAAAATTAAATTGAGAATCAAAGATTATGCCCAAATCTTGAACATCGTGTACTCGAGTTAGAGCGGAATTATTTAAAGTAAAATCAAACAAAAGGATTTAAACATTTTGTATAAAAAATAACGCAACATTTATTTACATTTAAACGCAAACTATTCGATTTACACCAATTAAGTTAATTGGACAGATCATGCTGTAGATAAGTGCAATCAGAAAGGCTCGAATTTTCTTAAAAAGAGTTTAACATCATCTGCAAACATTATGCATTTAGAAAATATTAGTTGCTGAGGCAAACCGTTTATAAAGATTAAAGATAATAGAGGTCCACAATGAGTGCCTTGAGGTACTGATATAACTGATAGCTATATCAGAAACAGTAGAACCAATTTTTGCGAGCAGCTTTCTATTATTCAAAAAGCTATTAAAAAACGATTTTTTTTTAATTCAGACCACAAGATAGTATGATCTTTGTCAAAAGCTTTGGACAAGTCTGTATAGATGACATCTAATTGACTCACATTTTCCATTACGCCTACAATATTGTTAGAAATGAGTAGAAATTAGAAATAACTTCTTTCACATGATCATATAATTTATTTTAAGGTATATGATCAAATAATTTGGCAAATGTGCATTGTTTCACAATTGCCCTGTAATTATTAACATCACATCGATTCCCTGTTTTGAAAATTGGAACGACCAAACGGATTTTCCAACAATCCAAGAAAACTCCTTTAGTTAAGCACAAGTTAAAGAGAAAAATCATTGGGATTGGATTATTATCAAAACAAAGCTTGAAAAATATTGGCGGAAAGTCCCTATGTTCAAACTGAAAACTTGATTTTAGCTGTGAGATAGCCATTGGCACATCCTGAACTGAAATGTTTATAGATTCTAAAGGCTCTAGATCAGCGCTGGGCGACCCATAGCTCACTGAGCGTTACTTTCACATGTACACAAAACTCACAATAAAAGAGAATATAATTCAGTCGTTCGCTGACGGTGATGATGTTAAGACCTATGTCGGAAATTTTATGTACACTCTTAAAAACCAACTTTTTGGTTTGTTGATTCATAATTCTTTTTCATATATTTTTTATTTTATTAAGGTTTAATATAATTCATACATATTGCCTATTAAGATTTATTATTATTATTTTTTTCATATTATTTGTATTCATTAATATTTTGATACTTAATTTTATAAGGTTTTGATTATAATTTTAATGATTCGTATATATTCGGATTTAATAATATTAAAACAAAACACCTGAAAAAAAAGTTTGATTCTGGATCGGAATGTGACTTCTGTTCTGCAGATAAACTTTCTAGCGAAGCAGAATGTGCAATTTTCCACTGCAAGCAAACTAATATAATTTATTTACTTAGAAGAAAATGCTAGAGCAATAATGATATAGAAGAAATAGTAAACAATGCCGATGACTAAAAATAAAATCTGAGCACATATTACAGTATGTGGGATAGAGTGGGGCGATTAGTATAACAATAGAGTTCAGCTACTACAGCTTTTTCACACTTTCTCCGCAATAGATCATTTTAAGAACCAATCCAAATATCATTGAAATATCTCAAAGATATCGATAGAAGTGGTCCAAAAAAAAAACCAAAAGGGAGAAAAATTTACCCACCATAATATGGGTTGGGCTCATTGACAAACACAAGACATAACAACTAACCATGCGTTTACATAGATCTTATCCTTCATTAGTTTTCAATCTACTTTTGAGTTGACCTTTCGACAAGTTAACATCAAACACGTTACAGTTGTTAACAAAGGTACTCATGCGATTTAATGGAGCAGTTAGCATATAATTTGTTCTACTAAATGGTAAATAAATCAAGTTGTTAGAGTTTCTACTGCTTCTACGGTTAGTGTTAAAATTTAAAAGAGAAAGAAGCTCTGGAGAGTCGAATACACCAGTTATGAGTTGGTGTAAGTAGACGATATCAGCAGATTTTCTTCTCTCACTTAAAGATTGCATTTTTAATAATTTCAAACGATCCTCATATGGAAGATGGTTAAATGTGTCAGTTCCACTCAAGCCTCTTAGAGCAAACCGAACAAAACGTTTTTGAATTCTTTCTATACGATCAACATGCACATTGTAATGTGGGGACCATACTTGACTTGCGTACTCCAAGTGAGGACGCACGATTGAATAGTACAGAGTTGTAGTTGTTATTAAGCTATCAAACTCTTTGGCCCACCGTTTTATAAAACCAAGCATAGAAGACACTTTTTTACAAATTGTATCAATATGCATGTTAAACGACAATTTAGAATCCATGCATATACCAAGGTCTTTGACGGTAGTAACACGACTTAAAGCAGTATCTTTAATTTTGTAATCTAAATTAAAATTGTTCCTTTTACGCGAAAAGGTCATAGTTTGGCATTTATCTGGATTTAAAAACATGTTATTTTTAGAACACCAAACCTCAAAGGAGTTCAAGTCTGACTGGAGCAGGTCTGAATTGTCATTAGAATCAATTGTTCTGTATATTTTCATATCATCTGCATAAATAAGCAAATGAGAGTGTTTGATGACGTGGGTAACATCATTAATTGCCAAAATAAACAGAAGTGGACCCATGTGGCTTCCTTGAGGAACACCCGATTCTGTAACAAATTCAGAAGACAACACGCCTCGGAACCGTATTTGATAAGATCACTCCATCAAATACGATTTGATCCAGTTTACAAAATATTGTGGAAATCCCATTAATTTAAGTTTAAATAAAATTAGATTATGTGGTAATTTATCAAATGCTTTGCTAAAGTCAGTGTAAATACAATCGACTTGGCTACCAGAATCAATAGATTTTAAGCAGAATGTAGTGAAATCAAGGAGATTAGACACAGTGGATCTGCCAGTAACAAAACCATGCTGACGAGTTGTCATGATTTGCCCACAGTGAATTTTCACTCGATCGTACACCATTCGCTCAAAAAGTTTAGGAATCGAAGACAATTTAGCGATAGGCCTATAATTAGTGACGTCATTCCTGCAGCCTTTTTTGTAAATAGGACTGATATAAGATTTTTTCCAAAAAAAAGGAAAATTACTTTCATTAATTGATTTATTAAAAAGTAACGAAAGTGGCTGACATAAAATGGCTGACATTGTTTTAACACTGCGGCAGGAATTGCATCTGATCCAGCGCTAAAATCCTCATCGATTGATTCAATATACTTAAAAATATCCTCTGAGTTAAAAGATATATGCCTCAAAGAAACTCTGGATGCGTTGTTCATATAATCAAAATACGCTAAATCAGGATTAAAAGAATCTGAACAAAATGATTCTTTAAAAATATTGGCAAATAAGCCACAAATAATGGTGGAATCGTCAGTAAATCCATCCTGAAGTTTGAAAGAAGAAGGAAATCCATCAGTCTTCTTCTTAACATTAATAAATCCCCAAAATTTTCTTGGATCAGACAAAATACTCAGCTTCATATTATCCAAATACTCATTATATAATGCAGCTGAGCAATTCTCAAATTCCAGAAACAAACGTTTGTATGTTTCTAGGTCATTTGAGTCAAAACTACAAACATATTTCTTCCATGCCCTATTCCTATTGTTGTGAAGAGTCTTTAAATCCTTTGTGTACCAAGGGTACGCAGAATTTTTCGCAAATTTGAGACTATATGGTACAGACTGAGAAAACATAGCAAAGAGCTCCGTATAGAAAAAATTTATTGAACTATTAAGACTATTATTATTTATGTACTCTGTAATTATATTTAATTTACTATAAAGTAAATGATTCAACCCCAAAAAGTCAGCTTTTTTGAAATTGAATTCATAAACTGTGTCAACAGAGCTTGAATTTACCATATTCTCCCTATCGGATTTATACCAAATACTCAAAGGTGGATGGTAATTATCAATAGTAGTCAAGGCATGAAGTGCCTTCTGAACAATGACATTGTTACTGTCTGTAGTTAAGACTAGGTCAAGCAGCCTTTCCAGACTATTATAAATACAACTAACTTGTTGTAAGTCAGAACATATATTGTCAACAAATATATTTTCTTGGCGTGTCTTCGAATTAGATGCACAAAAATGTGTTTCATCGTCAGAAGAATGCCATTTTAAGTCAGGCAAATTAAAATCGCCCAACAATAAAATGTCGTCATTAACGTCAAGTAAATTTAATATAAATTCTATGCAATCCGCAAGGCTTGCATAGACCTCTACACTGCTCTTGGGAGGAACGTATGCATTAATAACAAATACATTAGAATTGCAATGTACAACCTTAACGTATTGTATATAAGTTCGATATTAGCAGAGCATTGAATATCAATAAAGGAACTAACACAGGACTTCCTTACAGCTAATAGGACACCACCACCAACTGCAGAATTATTGTCAGCGTGTCTGTCCTTCCTATATACTTCAAAACTATTGTCAAACAGTTCTAAGTCAGTAATTCCTCCGTTCAACCAAGTTTCAGTTAACGCGATAATATCTTCAGAAAAATTCTGAGTTTTGAACGCAATCCATTTACATTTTGATAGTAAAGGGAAAGCCTATTTAGTTTTTTTGAGTCTGACTGGCGATATTATTCGTCCTTCTAGACCTGTGTTTAGGCTTAAACTCAGAAACAAAGATATTATCAGCCCACAGATTAGAGCTCAGAACAGTTGCAAACTCTTCAGCAGCCACTGTGAGAATAAATGATGCGTGGGACGGTTTATTGCCAATTTTTTTGCATGAGCAGAAAGCAGTCTGACTTACTAAACGGTTATGTTTGACAAACGTCAATACATTTTCACTTGTTGTGTCGGGCTGAAGGCGTGAAATGAAAACCTTTTTTTCCTCGACAACGCTCTTAAATTTAATGAACTATTGCGTTCATTAGTTATGTCACTAGCCGGGGGAGAAAGAGATGGAGGAGATGGAGTAATAACTATATTATCCATTCTCACTGGCGTAAACACTGGTTTAGCCGAGATCTGCTTCGTTTCTAAAGTGGCTGGAAGCGTCATGCGCCGCTTATTATTTTTATTTTTTGAATTATTTCTCTTTTTTTTTTAAATATTTAGGTCTTTTTAAGATGAAATTGTTTGAGTCTCAGAAGAAGAGGCTGGAAGAGTCTGAGACAATGCTGTCGAAATATTTACCGATGAAGACTTTTCATCATAAATGCTAGTGCTGGATGAGGTGCTTACTTCATTAAAAAATGTAACAATTTCTTTAAAATTGTTATTTAAAGCGTTAAGACTATCACCGAAAAGCTTAATTTTTGAGAAAAACTCATCTGGTGAAAGAACCCTACACGAAGCACAATACCAGCGAAGACCTAATCGTGGTGAGATTAAATCATCAAGACACGACTTAGAGATCCCAGCACATGAAGTATGGAACAAACGCCCACATGGGCCAGAACAACTGAATATACGGTTTAGAATGTTTTGACTTTTGCAAAACTCGTCTGAAGAACAAGCAGCAAAATTTTCTACGGAAAAATATTCCATAGCGAAAAAATAAAGTTAAAAATTATATGTGTGCAAAATATAATGTCCACTAAGTGCGAATGGGTTAATATAATATGTTGCAGTTTAAAAGCAACTGCAACAATTCGTTGTGTTTAGTTTATGCAAATAAACAAATAACGCACAAAGAGGAACGCAAAGAAAAAAAAAGAGAAAGAAAAAAGTATATACTTAGGCAGCAGCTCAACTATCAAACTATGACGATAAATAAAACGATATATGTACCACAATAAAACATTAAAAAATTAATATACTACACCATAAAAAAAAATGAACTTCACTTTATTAACACTAATAATAATTTTCAATTACAAAACAGCACACACGGAGATTTATAAAAACTGATATAAACAAAATACAATAACAAAAACAACACAAGATAAACGACCGTCACCGGCTATATGACGAGATCAACTGAAGGAAAAAAGTGTTAATGGGCGCTTCGCGTTTCTGATCCTTGGGATTGTACTGAGTAAAAAAGTCCACTAGACCATACGTCTACGGTGAAAATCGAGCTTCCAGATTTTGACTTGCAGTTTTTTCTCAGACTTTTGTCAAGTTTTTTTGGATATTTTGGCCTATAACAGCAAAACCATTGAGATTTTCGATCCAATACTAAGACAAAAATCTCAGTGTTTTGGCTGTTATAGGCCAAAATATATATAAAAAAAAAAAAACCTGACAAAAGTCTGAGAAAAAAACTGCAAGTCAAAATCATCTGGAAGCTCGATTTTCACCGTAGACGTATGGTCTAGTGGACTTTTTTGCTCAGTACAATCCGAAGAATCAGAAACGCGAAGCACCCATTAAGATGTTCAAATCGCCCCACCCTAATGTGGGGGTAAGAACATACAAACTTGCAAATCTAGATAATTGTGACAACTATTTCGCTCAGTGTGTGCTATTCGAGAGCGCATCAATACTAATAAGACAAAATAAAATGTGACTGTATTAGAATGCCCAGCCCTGCTCTAGATTCAAATTATCGATGCTTGAATGGTTTGCGTTTGTAAAATTATTTTATCTTTTATAAACAGTTTGGAAAAATTTGGCAAACATATTACATGATTCAACAGTATAATTAGATTTAACACCGTCAAATTCCATGCTTGTTGGATAACCGTTAGTTTTTCGCTTTGTATTAAGATACTCCCAGAAATATTTTGGGTTTCAACATTTAAGATATAACTATTGTAAAGAAACTTGTGAAGAAAATCTAACAAAATCTAAGACAATTTAAAAAAAAAAAAATCATGGTGGTCTATTTCTAAGAACTGTGGCTTTTTTAGGTACAAAAAAAGAAATGCTTCCGAAAATTTAATAATAAAATCATATGCTAAAGATGGGTTAGCACAGTTAACAATTCCCGACCAGTTAACCAAGTTTAAGAACTCATTTATTGAGTCAAAACTACCTTTCTTAAAATCTAAGTTAGAAGCCAAATCATCTACAGATGAGTCGTATTTATAAAATTCATAATTGATTATTAGTGCAATATGGTGGATGCTGTTACTGACGATAGGTGATAGTCTTTTTTCACAAGTTGCTTTTACATCATCAGTGACGAGTATCAAATCTAATATTCTACTTAGAATATTTTTGAAACTATTTAATTGACGGAAATCGTTAGACAAAAAAGAACTCGTGACTAGAATTTCGATATCTGATTTGATATTAAAAGGTATTAGATTTTTATCATCGAAAATCCAAGAAATTTGTCCTAAATTAAAGTCGCCCATGGCAAACATAGCGTGACTAGAATTTAGGTTCTTGGTAATAGAGTTAATATTGTCAATATGTTTTTGGTATACATCTATAAAACTGTTAGGTTAGTTTAATTTGTTTACTGGGCAGAGATTTTCTTACTGCCAACAAAACGCCTCCACCTCGTTTTCGGCCTGTGGATAAAGAGCATCGATCCAAACGATAAACACAATTTGAATTGTCGAAGATTTCTGAAGAAAATATGTCTTTATGTAGCCAAGTTTCAGTGATGGCCACAATATCGTTCTCATGAAGTGACGATTGCGAGTAACAACTGTGAAGTCTTATTACGAATATCACCTATATGTTGGTAGTATATTGAGTAGGACGTTTTAGGTGCATAGTTTTGTTGCATAGCGTTGATAGTCAGCGTAGGTACAGGCAACTCATGCTAAGATATCTCTGAGAAACTGAAGGTAGAAGTGGCAAAGATGAAGTATATATTTGAGATGCTTTTGACAGCAATGACGATGATGGTGCTAATTCTGAAAATAATGATGGAGTTGGTGATGTTGAAGCTAATGATGTTGATAAAGATAATGATGATGCTAGAGATGATGATGAAGACAATGATGACGATGCAGACGATGATGATGATGATGGAGGTGATGGTGGTGATGATAATGATGATGAAAACAGAGAAGCTAAAGAAGCTTTTAAATGGAATGGTGAAAGTGATGTTATAGTTGTAGTAGGTGTTGGTTAGTAAAGTAGTTGAATTTGAAGTTAATAAAGGCAATGTTTCGCTAACTAGTTTTTTTGGCAGGGTTGACAGCGGTTGAATGTTAATCGAAGGATAACGTGTCTTAGCCCTGAATTCGTGAATAATGACACCAGCAGGCCAGAAGTCCTCTGAGATGATTTGTTGGAACTTTCCTGATGAAACAATTAACTTGAATTAGGCAATTTCTCGTGGCGAGCTGAAGTTGAATTTTTTACATTTATACGAAGATGAAAATGATGAAGCTGATATTATTTGTTTGATGTAGTTTAAGATTGATTCCTCAGATGTGTCGGCGGCAAGTCTGGATAAAAAGATTTCTTTATTTATAGCTCGCTGCATTACTACCAAGTTCATTAAAGGTTCCCCACTATCTGATGATTGATTATTGGTTGAAAGGGACTCGTCACCCGTACAGGATTGGACAGTTATACCTGGAGTTGTTGTTGAGTTTGAACTTGCTGAGGTATGTTGAGTACTGATAGAAGCGTTAGAGACGTAAGTAGCTTCTAAAAAAGTAGCGCTAGCAGTCTGCGCAGAGTTTGGATTAACAACCACATCTTGAGCTCTGGTGGAAGTCTAGGTAATATTGAATGGAAGTTCTGCTCAGATGAACAAATTCTTATGCCTTTCAATACAAAGAGTGGTATTGAATCCCTCTTCTGTGATTTATTATACTCACAAAGTCTCTTTCAAATTAACAACGTAAAGAACGATATCAATAGCTTTCTCGATCTCATTTTCATCAGTAACTATTTCAATACGAACATTTTAACGGTAACAATACGAACTATTTAAATCTGATATGCCGCTCAAAAATGACTCCTTTCACCACAAAGCACTTATTTTATATATTTATTTCTATACTTTAGACGGTTCCTTGGAAGTTAATCATCCTTCTTTTTATAATTTCAATAAGGCCAACTATGCAGCTCTCAATAGTTATTTCAATTCTATTAATTGGAATGTTCTAAATAATTTAAGTGACTTATTGCATATGTATGACGCTTTCAAGACGGTAATCAACAATGGGCTTAATATACATGTGCCAACAAAAACCTGCAAACGTAAAAACAAGCATCCTTAGTATAATGAGCGCTTAATTCATATTAAGAACTTACGGAATAAATCCCATCTAATAAAAATCCCATCGCGAATAAAACAATATTTGTCTTGCGAAGGCGGGAGTTTGAATTCCTTTCGAACTTTTTATATAAAAAAAATTGTATTAGTTGAACAAGGTATACAATCTAATTCGAAGGCATTCCGAATATTTTCTGTAACATACCCCAACTTTTCAATAAAGGTATACTGATAATGACTGATAAGCTAGTTTTGTAAAGTCTGAATAGTCTAGATATCAGCAAGGATGCTTTATTTGATCTTCTCCCACCTTTATTTTTAAAAAAATGTGCCTTAAAAATTCAATAAGCCTTAATTCTCACACACAGGGTCCGCCATCTAACGTTTTTTTTTCAACTAGTGTTTATTTCGTGAATGGTAACACTTAGCTCATGTCTGATTTGACAGATAATTACTTTTATCTTTCCGCTGAACGAATATGGTTGTGTATACGCTTGAACATTGCGACATTACTTTGAAAATCATGGTAATGTTGCAGAATGTGTGCGAAAATTGCGTACGGATTTTGAAAGAAGAGAAGCACCGTCAGCTCCGTATGTTCGTTATCTTGTGAAAAAAGTGAAAGAAACTGGCATCCTCATCGATAAACCAAAGCGTGAAAAGCCAAAAGCAGTGCCTACACCCGAGAATATTGCTGCTGTGGCAGAAAGTGTGCGTGAAGCGCCATCAACATCAATTCACCGTCGTTCTCAACAATTGAACAATTCGGAGACATCATTGAGACGAATTTTGCATGAAGACCTTGGTATGACGCCATACAAAGTCCAATTGGTTCAGGAGTTGAAGCCAACTGACCATCCAATGCGTTTTCGCTTCACTAAGTGGGCCTTCGATATACTTACAGAAGATGCCAATTTTGCCAAAAAAAATCATCTTTTCAGATGAAGCTCATTTTGATCTTGGCGGGTATGTAAACAAGCAAAATTGTCGCATTTGGGGCACAGAAAACCCGCACGCATACATTGAAAAGCCGCTGCACCCAAAACGAGTCACTGTTTGATGCGGATTTTGGTCCAGAGGCATAATTGGGCCATTTTTCTTCGAAAATGAGCAAGGAGTGGCCGTTACAGTCAATGGCGATCGTTATCGGGCCATGTTGAACGAATTTTTATTCACAAAAATTGAAGAGGAGGATATTGGCAACATTTGGTTTCAACAGGACGACGCTACGTGCCACACAGCCGAAGCTACACTCGATGTTTTGCGCCCTGTTTTTGAAGACCGCATTATCAGCCGCAGAGCTGATGTCGTTTGGCCACCTCGGAGCTACGATTTGACACCGTTGGACTATTATTTGTGGGGTGCCCTCAAAGATAAGTGTTACGCCGACAATTGATGCTTTAGGAACAATATTCGTGAAGCCATTGGTGAAATACAGCTGCACACAATCGATAATGTGCTTAAAAATTGGACCGATCGTGTAGGCTACTGCATGGCCAGCCATTTGAATGAAATTATTTTCCATCATTAACCGGAAGGATTGTACTTTCAAATAAAAAAAGAAATTTGAGAAAATATCCAGTAGTTTTTTTTTATAGAATTTTCAAAAAAAAAAAGTTATTTGGCGGAAACTTTATAACAAACTAGCGGGCCCGACAGACATTGTACTGCCCCAATTCAACTAATTTCTTTGTGATAATTTTCATTTTGTAAATTTTTTAAAAGTGTGGAAGTGTCCAAACAATGTGCCATTCGAGCCACACATGCCACACGTTTCTTTTTGAAGCTTCAATTCGTGACTATCAAAACCGTCTTATATAAAGCATTTTTATTGAGTTGTGGGTAGTAAAAGGGTGTGTGGCTATTTTTTATTAACCGAGATTATAACCTTAATAACATATGTTGTATATTTGGTGGCCCAAGGTCCCAAGGTCCATCCTGAGATGTTAAAAGACACTGCATAAACTGCTTTTGACACTGCATTTTGTGTGTAAAGAAGGAGCGGTAAAAGTATGCGTGACAACATTTATATATATAGTGACCACTACTGGGTCTCATAGCGCATGTACACGAAGTTTCATTATAAAACATGCAAAACTCGGTAATTATAATGATGTCTAAAGTAGTAATATTTATAGTTCGACCACGCCCATTTTTATCTGAGTTGCTAAATTAAAAATTTTTTTCAATAGGTGGTCCATTTGCGGGCGGTTATAGGTGGTGTGGCAACTTTAGTTTTTTATTACTTGAGATATAAACCTTATAACAGATGTAATTTTGGTGGCCTATGGTGTTATTGTTCCTGAGATCTTAAAAGCCACTGCACAAAAGTAGGCGTGGCAATATTTATGTATAAAGTGAACGCTACTTGGTCACATAGCACATATACAATAAGTTTCTATATAAAAACATGCACAACTCAGGACTTCTCTTTCGTACCTGAAACACACAAAAAGTTTTTAGTACTCATTTTGTTTTTTGGTGAAATAGAAAAAAAAATAAATCAAAAATTAAAGGACTGGCTTTGAAAGTGAATAACTCGGTCATGTTACAAAGGATTGTATTTTTTTTTAATTTTGATTAATTGTCCGTCCAATCGTGTTTCAATCTTTTTCATTTTCGTTTCCCTTCTGATTTTTATAATTTTCCAAAAACAACCTTAACGAATTTCTTTATTTCGCAAAAAACTTTGGTAAAATATTTGTTTTTGAAAACATATTCAAAACCAAAAATGGTTTTTTAATGCTTTTTCATATGGTATTCATAAATGTAATGTTTATTTAAAATTTCTATCGTAAAAATTTAAAAACGTTTTATACGATCGAAAAATCAAGCCTATCATAAAAATTAAAGATTTTTTTTTTGTTTATGTTTATTCATTTTGTATTTTTGTAATTTTGTTTGCATAAAAAGTAATGGTGTAGTGAAAGAATCATAACGATTTCTCAACTCGTTTCTGCGTTATACTCTCAAATACCTCTTTAAACACTGCCACAGCAACAACAGATCAACCTACCGGGTCAGACTCTACAGACCCAATTAAGGTATTAAGGTGCATAATTCGTACTACCTATTTTGTTCTAAAAACTAAATTTAATTTGAATTTGATTCGAATACTGTGTTTTTGAGTTTGTCTCTCTCTATATTAATAACATACATTTAGGTATTTACTTTATGTATTAGCTTTTAAGTTTATTTATGTAATCTAGTCATGAGCAGGAAAATAAATTAAGTGAGCCAATGCTTTTTTTTTTGTAAACAAACACAAAATTATTCTCATTATTGCTTTTGCTCATCGTCGCAAAACAAAAAGTGTTGGTAAGGGGTTTAAGACAAACAGCGAATATTTAGATTAATTCAAAGTCGTATTTTATTCTACCTAAAAGAAAACAGTGTTGCATTTAAGTTGTAACAAATAAAAGGCACAAAAGTTAAATTAGGGTTTACTTTCTCAACACCCTCACTTAAACAATAATTTAAATTTTAGTGCATAAGAGATTACAATTTCGACTACAATAATTAAACTATAATGAAGGCAATGACTTTGTGAATGAATCCGCTACCATATTTTCGGTAGGGGTGAATTTGACGGCTATGTTCTGATTCTCGATGTGTTGTCTCAAAAAATTATGGCGAATGTTGATATGTTTCGTTCTTTGTCGATACTCTGCAGTAACAGCCAATGTCGCAGTATACGATGGTAGGTTCAGAAACGAAAGATGGGCATATTTCCTTAACTAAATTTCGTAGCCATAAGACTTCCTGGGAAGAAGAAGAAAGCGCCATATATTCGGCTTCCGTGGTTGACATTGCCACAGTTCTCTGACGCTTACTGGCCCATGAAATAGGTTCCCCTTGGAATAAAATGACAAGTCCAGTAACAGAACGACGATTGTCAGCATCGTTGGCCCAATCAGCATCACTGTATGCAGTCAATTTGGAGCCATATTTTTTCATGTATTCTATCTTGTTATCGATGGTCCCATTTAAATATTGGAAAACTCTCTTGACAGCAGTCCAGTGTGCTCGACCTGGATTGCTATTGAATCTGCTTTAAACCCCAACAGCATGAGAAATATCGGGCCTCGAAACTTGCGCTGCATATAAAAGACTGCCTACTCTGCTACTCTGTATGGAATATTTTTTATTTTACGTTGATCCTCTTCATTTTTTGGTGAAAACTCATCTGCCACTTTTTGATTTGGGTCTAAAGGTGTTGCTATAGCTTTTGACCCTAGCATATTAAACCTGGTAAGAATATTTTTGATATACTCCGATTGATCCAACCAAAGTTTTCCTTGTTTACGATTAATTGTGATTCTCATACCAAGGCAATTTGTAACTTCTCCAAGATCTTTCATTTTGAATGCACCCATAAGAGTATTTTTGGTATCCGTCATAATTTTTTTATCATTTGCAAATAGAAGCAAATCGTCAACATATACGGCTATAATTTGAACTAGTTCATTTTCGAATTTATGATATATGCATTGATCGGTCATCGATTGTTTGAATTTCATTGACTTAAGCGTCGAATCTAATTTTCGATTCCACTCTTTACTGCCTTGCTTTAGACCATACATAGCCTTATTTAATTTACATACCTTGGATTTGCTACCGGGGACTTCATATGACTGTGGTTGATAAATATTTAAATCTTCCTTTAAATCGCCTTGAAGAAAAGCATTCTTTACATCCATGTGATGAACATCAAGGTCGTATTTTACAGCAAGAGCGAATACGTTTCGTAGAAGTCTATCCCTTGCTTTTGAGCACACCCTTTAACAACTAAGCGTGCTTTGTATTTTTGCTTTCCTTGTTCTTCATCTGGTTTAATTTTAAATACCCATTTTGTAGTCAAAATTTTCTTCTTTGATGGAGGGTCTACCAATGTCCAAGTATTGTTTTCAAGCATAGCATCGTATTCCTCTTGCATTGCTTGCTTCCATAAAGATGAATCAGCACTATTTAGTGCTTCCTCGACGGTTTGTGGATCTACAACATAATCAGTTTCTGCAATGTATGTAACATAGTCACCGAAGTCTTTTGGTTTTCGTGTTCTTGCTGGAAAACGTGTATTCATGTTGTGTGATTCTGTCTGTGAAGGCGCTGTGTTGTGCAAATAGTTATGTCATCAAAATCTCTCGTTTCATGAAACTTTTCATCATCTTCGTTTACATCAGATGATTCAACCCTCACTTCTTCGATAAACTGGCCATCAGTATTTGTTTCAACTGGCACAAATTTCGGGATTTGAAGATCGTTTCCAAAAACACTATTCGAAACTGTTTCATTTTCAAAGAAAATTACGTCACGGCTTTTAATGACATCATACGCTTCAGGATCAATAAGCCTATATAATAAAATAGGCTTTAGAACTTTCACAGTATCCAGTAAATATAATTTCTTTTGATTTTAAATCCCATTTTAGTCTCTTTTCTTTTGCAATGTGTCTCATAGCTTTGCAGCCAAAAACGCGGATATGACTAATATCTGGTATCTTCTTCGACCATAGCTCTTCTAGTGTTTTTATTTGCGAAATATTTGTCGGTGAACGGTTTATTAAATATACCGCAATTGCAACAGCTTCGGCCCAAAAACTCTTTGATAATTTAGCATCATGTATCATTGATCTTGCCTTTTCAACGATTGTGCGGTTCATCCGCTCGGCAACGCCTTTCTGTTGCGGTGTGTAAGCAACCGTTAACTGATGCCGTATTCTTGAGTCTTTAAGAAATGATTTCGTTTGATTGTTGATGTATTCCTTACCGTTATCAGACCGAAAAATTTTAATTTTTGTAGATTGTTGGTTTTCAACGAATTCTCTAAACTCCTTAATTATTTCGAAAACTTTTATGTTTAAAAAAAAAACCCATACCTTTTTTGAATAATCGTCAATTATCGTGAGAAAATATTTGGAACCGCCAATCAAATTTGTTTCCATTGGCCCACAAAGGTCCGTGTGATCCAAGTCCAAAATTCCATCGGCTCGCTTACCACTCTGTTTAAATTAAAAACGATGCTGCTTTCCCATCACGCAGCTTACACAAGCTTCTGAATTGCATTTTACCATATTAAATCTGTAACAAGATTGCTGCGCAACAAGTTCATGTTTTAACAGTTCATGTGACCAAAACGTCTATGCCACAGATCACCTTCAGAAGCTTTTTGAACTAAATAAGCTGCCTCCGTAGGACTATCAATTTTATAAATTCCATTTTCTTGTGACGCTGTTGGTAATATGTCTCCATCTTGGTTTATTATTTTACAACCAGTTGAGTCAATTTTAATAGTATGACAATTTTTTACTATCTCCCCAACAGATAATAAATTAGCTGAGATGTTTGGAACATAAAGAACTTTTTTAGCGTCTACTCTATCGTTTTTACCATCTATAAAAACTGGAATTGTTGATTCCCCAACAAATTCTGCTTGCAACTTTCCATTGTCAGCTGTGAATATTTCTATTACACATTGTCGAGCATTTGTTTTTAACTATTCGTTGTGCATTGTCATGTGCGAAGATGCACATGAATCCAGATACCACGCCTCATTGTCCGAAGTGTTAGGTTAGGTTAGGTTAGGTCAAAGTGGCTGCCTCAATTGAAACACACTTTGGCCAATGAGGCCCATTGTGGTACCACAGGGTTGATTCCCATTCTCTATTTAAACCAGCTTGAGTTGTTCACAAAGCTTAGGATGTATCATTTATCTTGCCTTTTCAACGATTGTGCGGTTCATCCGCTCGGCAACGTCTTTCTGTTGCGGTGTACCGATATTTCCGAGAGTTCTTCGAGGTCTTCGAAAAACCAGTTGTTTAAGTGAAAAAAACATTTTTGAGCCTGCGCTGGGCAAGTGTAGAGAAAGTGTTCTGTAGATTCCTATTCATCTCTACAGCTTCTGCAAAAGTCATTTTGGGGCATGTTTAATTTTTGAGCGTGCCTGCCAATTAGGCAGTGCCCAGTCAGGATCCCTATCATGGTGCTAATGTGGTCTCTACTGAGAGAAATGAGTTCTTTTGAACGCTTAGGATTGAGTTTAGGCCAGATTTATATTGCACGTGTTATATTACACGTGTTACTTGCTGACCATCTATTGTTGGTTTTGATGCAGGATAACTCATGTGTAAGCTCCTTACATGTGGTGAGAGGAATACCAAGGTTTGTCCTGTCTAAAGACAGCTCCTTGGTAGTACCTGTACTAGCGAGTTCATCTGCTTTACAGTTATCTAGAAAATCCTTATGTTCAGGAATCCAGCATAGAAGGATTTTGAGCTGCTCTGCCATCTCGTTTAGAGATCTACGGCTGTTTAGAACTGTTTCAGATGTTATTTCAACAGTTCCTAGGGCTTTCAAAGCAACTTGACTATCAGAAAGTTTGCAAATATCCATGGAAGATATTTCATTTACCTGAAGCCAAGTTAACGCTTCATGTATAGCAGCGATTTCAGCTTGAAATACACTGCAGTGGTCAGGGAGACTCCTCACCTACTTTGCCATCTAGTTTTGATCCATCAATAAAGATCTCAATGACATTGTGAGGTGAACGGATTTCTAGTTCCCACTCTTCTCGAGAGGGATTGGATACATCGAACTTCCTTTCAAAGGATATTTTTTGTGTGATGTAGTCATTGTTTCTAATGCGTCTGTCGGAGTGGTTCTTAGGGCTCCAGAGAAGGTTAAGGTGAGTCTGTTTTTCGAGTGCATGCCACCAGACAATAGCACCATATAGCAAGATTGGCCTTACAACTGCTGTATATAGCCAGTGAGTAACAATTCATTGTAAACTCCATTTGCTACCTACCGCCTTTTTGCATGAGTACAGGGCAATATTCGCTTTATTGGCTTTCTTGAGCAGATTGGGCTTCCAGGTTATTAGGAATAACGCTGAGCCTACTGCTGATAACCCAGTTGACTAGAGTATTTAGGCAGTTTTGCATAATGTCTCGAAGAGTAGATATATATTTTCCAGAAGTAATGTTATATCTAGCACCGCAAGCAATTTTGGAAGCATCCGTGATGCAAAATTGCTTGGAATTGAAGAAAAAGTGAGTTCTTTAAATACTGAAAAGTTGTTTCACACTCTGTTGACCATTTAAATGAGGTATTTTTGCGGGTTAAACACGAAAGATGTACCGAGTGGTGAGTAAATTTGGGAATAAATTTTCTATAGTAATTACAGAAGGCAACAAACCGTCTTGCTTCATCTGGATTAGTTAATCTCGGGTAGTTTTCTATTACTTCAAATTTGGAAGGATCAGGCAGTATGCCATCTGCAGTGCATTTATGACCTAAATAGGTACCCTCTGCATGTGTTAAAGTTAAATTTTTGAACATATGTTGTTCAGAACATCCTATTACAATCAAATCATCCATATAGATAAACGCTTGAGAGGGTTCTAGGCCTGAGAAAGCTAAATTCATCATTCGCTGGAAACTATTAGGTGCAATTTTTAAACCATACGGAAGTCTAGTGAATCGAAACGCTCCTTTTTCCGTCGAAAATGAAGTAATATCCCTTGAGTTTTCTCCCAGTTCTATTTGGTGAAAGCCTGACATTAGATCTAAACAGCAAAAGTATTTTGCTCGGCCTAACTGATCTAAAATGTCTTCGATCCGCGGAAGTGGAAATTTGTCCGCTACCAGTTTTTTGTTTACTTGTCTATAGTCGACCACAAGACGCCATCGTTTTTGACTATTGCTCGGTAAAGATTTTTTCGGTACTAATAAAATTGGGCTATTATAACTTGAGCATAATTTTTCGATAATGATGTCTTCTTATAACTTTCCTACTTGTTTTTTTATTTCATTTTTCTGGGAATTAGGCGTTCTGTAGTTTTTTACGTATATGGGATTTTTGTCTGTAGTGTCAGTTTTTGCCTATAAAAGTTATTTGCTGATATTGTTTCGGTGTCAAGTGCAAATATATCTATATATTTTTTACATAATTGTTTTAATTTATCTTTAACAAAAGAAGGAAAATTTTTGGATAATTTGTATAATATTTCTTTTTCTCGTTTATTATTTGTTTTGTTTGTTTTGACTCTGTGACTATACTATAGTCGGATAAATTTTCCGTAATAATATTTAAATTTGAGAGAAATTTATTGTCTAATGTGGTGTTTATTACCCGAATAAATGGGCTGTTGTGAGAAATATTCGTGTTGGCTATAAAAACTCCATCCGCTATGACTTGATTTGGAATAGGAACATCCTCTTTATTTGTGAATTTAATCCTTGTAACTACCTCGGAACGCGCTGGTATGGATAGTATATTTGACGAAACGTTGTTTAACAATGTAATTGAAATTTCGTGGGCGAAGTTGTCGGGTCTGATAGTTAATAAATCTTTCCCAGTTTATTGGGAAATCTTCATTAACTATATGAAAATCTATTGGTACCAAATAGTTTTGTACCATCAAACTCGTCTCAGCTACTCCTAAAGATTGTATTGCTCCTGTATCTATTCCAGATAAGTTTGTTTTAATTGTTTCATTTATTTCTGTATGGGACTTTATTTTGTTTTCTTTAATAAGCGACACTTCTGCGCCAGTGTCTACAAGAAAAACACGCACACCGTTACTTATTGATGTTTTAAGTTTTACGTAACTATTTAAATGAAGATTTAAATTAAAAATATTATTGTAAAGTTGCTTCATGGTTTTTTTTTCTAATTTTATTTTGGCTTATTGATACATTATTGATACATTTATGGCCACAATTATTATTTTGGCTCCCAGTAGCCTCTTTTACTGGGCGTTTCCCTGATTGTCTTCCACAATTCTAATATTTCTGTTAGAAATATTGTTATTATTTCGCGACCTGTTAGTGTTCCAATTATAATTGCTATTATAGCTATCTCTGTTAAGAGAATTAAAGTTATTATTGTTAGTGTAATTTTGGCCATAATTATATCGTCCTCTATTACCGAAATTTTGTAAACCACGTCCTCTATTTCTTATGTTTCCTCTATAATTGATTCTACCTCGAGAATTTTGATTTGGGCAGTGCCAATTTGAGTTTCCTCTATTTAAGTTCATTATGCTAGCGTTATTGTTACCAGAGTTGATGGTCGTGTTAATAAATTTATCTATTGCGTCATTTGTGTTATTAAAATTTCCGCTTTCCATTTTGAGCTTTACGCGCTCATTGGAAGCGTTTAAAGTTAAGTTTTTGACAGTTGCCTTAGTGGCAAATTTAGCAGCTAAATCTGCTGAAGAACCCTCGCGTATGTGGGCGTTTTCTAATTGTTTCCCTAACTCATCCATTTCTTTTGTAAATGCCGCTGCATTTTTACCATTTTGTTTTAAATGACGCATTTTTGCTTCAATAACTTCGGGTGATTCACCTTTAATTTTTGTTTTCAATAAGTTTACTATCTCTAAAATGGTTGTTTCAGTCGTAACTTTGTTACGAATTGGGCCTTTCAATTTAGTTTTATCAGATTGATCGCTGCAGCCTCATTGACTTCTTTAATTGAGTCAACTAATTCAAAGGCATCTTTAAAACTACTGAGATTTTCTGATCTTCCCTCGAATTCTGGTACAATTTGCGACGCTGTGCGCAGAAATTCTATTACTGTTTGTGGCATTATTGTTGAATTTATTTTAGGTCGTTCGGTGGAGTCTGAAGAATTTGAGGTCGTTAGTCCTATATAATCTTTCTGTTCTTCATCTGTGTCAGAGCTATCTACTACAGTATAATCTGACTTAACCTCCTTATCTAACGTAGTAGGTATTTTGAATTCTATTTGTCGTTTTGAGCTTATTTTTATTAGATTGTCCCTAAACTTCCAAAATATTTTATTAGCTTCAGTCCTTATGACCTGGTGTTAGTTTATTGTAGTTAACATTTAGAATGCTCCTAATTCCATTGAAATTATCTATTAAAGTTTGTATATGTCTGTCTAATGTGTCTCTTTGTAATTGCCTGTTGTTATTAAGGCATTTATAAGATTTATCAAATTCTGTTTTGTATGCATTTATTTTCTCTATTATTTCTTCCCACTTCATAATTCTTAATTACTATCGTCATTTTATGTATTCTGTTTTTTTTTTGTGTTTTTAAATTTTATCAACATTTGCTTGGGAATATGTTCGAATAGTTTTTCTTTAAACACTTGTTATGCATCGTGTAAAGCTTAATTATTAAAAAGGCTACTAAAATAGTTGCTATAATCCAAATTGGGATCTGGAGTGATTCAGTTCCCTTGTTAGTATTTACATCTACTTCATTCACAACGTTTGCTTGTGGATGATCGATATTTTTCGGACCACACGTTGTTAATTTCTGTTTTTACTTAAAATCTCAATAGAAATTTTTTAAATATTAATATTAATATAAATGAATAAGGTGAATAATCAATGTTGTGAATAAGAAAATTTTAGAGTGTTATTAAATAATATACATTGTAATAAAATTAATTAATTAAATATGCCTAAAATTTACGTTATTTTATTGCTGTATCTGTTGTTATGGTTTTTTATGCTGATGTTGTGGGATTGGTTATTTTCCAGTTGCTATAAGTTTGCTGTCGTTGAATATTTTCATGTTGCTTTTTGTATAATGTTGTTGGCTAAATTTCTGTTGCTTTTAGTTCATGTTTAGTTATTTAAAAGTTAATTTATAAACATAGTTCTGTTTCTTTATTTATTTCACTTTTCTTATATTTATTTTTTCCTTGCATTTATCAGACACTGGGTCATGTGAATAAAAAATCAGCAAATGCTTTTACTGAATTTTTCTAGTAAAAAGTATGGATTTAGTGAATAAAAAAAGCTATATCTATATAGCTTTTTTTGTATCTATATCTATATAGCTTTAAGCTTTTAAGCTATATCTATATAGCTTTTTTTATTCACTAAATCCATACTTTTTACTAGAAAAATTCAGTAAAAGCATTTGCTGATTTTTTATTCACATGACCCATTGTCACGTACAATGGAATGATTTGTGTAAATATGCTTTTTTTTCATATTGTTTTTGTTTAAATCTTGTCGATGTTGTTTGCTATTGAAAATGCTCTTATTGTTTTCTTTTTCAGGCCCATGGTTGTTTTAAACTGTTTATGTTATGTTTAATTTCATATTTTCTGTACTTTCTGTTCATTTAACATAACTTTTTTTCTTTTTTTTTCACTTCACGTTGTTTCTTTACTACGGACTAGTATAATTCACTTCGACTTTGATGTATTTAATTTTGTTTTGCTTGATCGAGTTTTTCGTCACGGTCGCCATGTTATATCTTGCCACAAATCAAAATGCATCGGTTTCGGTAGTCAAAGACAAACTGATTTTTATTGTAGTTTCTAACTTAAACTAAAGTAACTAAACTAACACAGTGTGTAATTTTTTAAGTCATGGCAAAATAACCATATACGGACATCACTACGTGATAAAAGACAAAAAAAAAAAGACACCTGTCTCCCAGTTTTGCCAAAAGTCCTCCAGGTTTTTTTTATGGGCCCCCAAAGATGTGGGGCCTCGGTATCATTTTTGCAAAAAAATGATCATTTTCTCAAGCTCATATCTTGCAAACCGTTCGGAATTTTGATTTACTCTCTGAGGCAAAGTTGTAGCTCTTGTCATAAAGAACAAAAATTGTGAACATATAAAATCAAAAAACTTCACCTTCAAGGTCAAAATCGCAAAAAACTTTAAAAAATTAAATTTTTTTTAACTTTTTTTCCCTGTTCAGGTCCATAGGTAGCAAACCGTTCAAAATTCAAGGAAATAATCAACCACAAAAATGAACCCAAGATCTCAATAAACAACTTTCTAGAACATATAAACTTCCTATGAATGATTCTTAACACCGTTGAGGTAGCGCTTAGGCAGCCTCAAAAGTGAAAAATTTCCCGAAAATTTTTTAATTTCATTTGTTTTTTCTTTACTTCAACATTGAGATACTATAAAGCCTTTTCCTGTAAGTGAAAAGGCATGTTTTCATTGTGACACTATTACTGATTTTATTAATCTTAGTTCTTAGGTGGTATGGGTTGACATTTAGAGTTAGGGTTGTAACAAAGAGTAGTAGCATAGATATTTAGTAATAATGATTCAGTGTTGTAGGGATTAGTAGTCTCAGCAGGGATGGCACTACAATGCTATGCTATCTATTACAAAAATTATTAAAAAAAATATTCGTATTATGTTTATAATGTTGATGGCCCATGACTTGCAAATCGCACTCTCTTAAGTTGTGGATCCAAATCGTCCGAATCTGACTCTGATTCAGAACTTATGGTGTCCACAGACACGTTACTTCCAGACTGCCCTCCATCATCAGCTTTTTCTTCAGATTCTTTATTAACACCATACAGGGTGATCTTGTGACTCCACCAACATACCTAAAATGAATTAGAAAAGAAATAAAAAAAGGAATGCAAAACAATGCATCAATAAAATTGATATTACCTCTGCAAGCAATGCATCGAGTTTTTTGCCTTTGTACCGTTTTTCCATGGGCATTGTGGTTTGGTGAAACCGTTCTCCTTGCTCATCGGATTCGGTAGGGAGTTGTTTGATAAAATTTGTGGGAGAACTCACCCACCAGCTTGAGAATTTTTATTAGAATGCACTTACTATCATTGAAGGTACAGTGCACTCACACACTCGGCCTCCTGGCTGACAATTATTTACGTTCAAAGTTTTGAAATCAACTTTTTTTTTAAGAAATCGCTTATTTTCTTAGACTTCAATTGTTTTTTTTTACTAGGGCTGTTTTTTGAGAAAACCAGATTTTTATTAAAAAAGTGAGGTTAAAATTTTTTTTTTAATTTGCCCAATGAGTGAGTAAAAAATAACATATTTATATACAGATTTATAGCGTTTTCAAAGGTCTTCTCAACGATACCCATCTCAACCAGATCGGATAAGAAATGGATGAGATATAAGCGATTAGCTAGCTATAAAGGCCTATATCTCAAGAAGTTGGTTTGGCCTCCTTAAAAAACTTTGGGGTTTTAATCAGCGCTGTAAGCCCTACCAAGCCAAAGAAAATTGGCGCATTTTTCATAAAGTAAATTTGTTCGTAAAAGTGGAAAATAAGAAAACGCTTTTTGGGCCATTTTTCGCTCATTTTTTAAAGTTTTTTGCGATTTTGACCTTGAAGTTGAAGTTTTTTGATTTTATATGTTCTTTATGACAAGAGCTGCAACTTTGCCTCAGAGAGTAAATCAAAATTTCGAACGGTTTGCAAGATATGAGCTTGAGAAAATTATAATTTTTTTGCAAAAATGACACCGAGGCCCCACATCTTTGGGGCCCATAAAAAAAACCTGGAGGACTTTGGGAAAAACTGGGAGACAGGGGTCTTTTTTTTTTGTCTTTTATCACGTAGTGGTGTCCGTATATGGTTATTTTTTTCGTGTTGCACTGTGTAATTAAAGGTAAGTATTCAGAGAGAGAGAGAGAGAGAGAGAGAGAGAGAGTAATGATTAATTCCGCATACGCTGAGAGTCACACGCGCATACATAAAAGTGCGCTGTAAGCATAAACTGGGAATAACTATGAATGCCTTGTTAGCAGAAAGTGTGGGAATAGCTGTAAATGCCTTGTTAGCAGAAAGTGTGAGAACGTATGTGGATATCACTACAGTAACAAAAGCAACGTCATCGGCATAAGCTATCACCCTGCACCCCTCTAGTTCTAGTTTAACTAACAGTTCATTTACTGCTAAATTCCAGAGTAGAGGCGATAGAACACCTCCCTGAGGGGTTCCTCTTGGTACAGATCTTAACGTGGATGCCGCTCCAAATTTTGCACTTATAATCCTGCCAACTTGGATTTGATTTATGAGTGCTATCAGTGCGGCATCCACCCCAAGCTCCATCAGCGCATTGGTGATAGCTCTTGCCTCGACGTTATTGAAGGCTCCTTCTATATCAATGAAAGCTATCATTGTATATTCCTTCAGATGGAGGTATTTTTCAATGATGGAGATTTTTTTTTTAATCTGTTTCCACGGATTTGTCTTTAATGTAAGCATGTTGTGCTATAGATAACGGCTTCTTTTCTATTATGGATCTCAAGTGAATATCCAATCTTCCGAGGATTTTTAGAAGAAAAGATGAGAGACTAATTGGTCGAAGGTCTTTTGGGTTTACGTGTGAGCTTTTGCCTGCCTTAGGTATAAAGATAACCGTCACACTACGCAATCGCTTGGTTGTGGTTTATGTCAAGGCAGCGTTGGTAGATCAACAAAAGCCGCTCCTAAATGAAGCCATACGACTTATGAATTTCTATAGGAGCTATACCATCTGGTCCTGGTGACTAAAATGGTTTGAAGCTACTGATTGCCCATTCGAGCTTTGTTTGTGAGAGTATTTTTGGAAATCTGTTCACAGATGGTAACTGATATTCCTGATTTGGAGCGTTAAATATCTCTGAACATCCCGGAAAGTGGGTTTCTACTAAAACATTCAGAGATTCCTCACTGCTGGTGGTCCAAGTACCATCTTCCTTTTTCATGAAGCTTGGATTGGAGGGAACCTTAGCTAGAATTTTCTTAAGCCTTGACGCCCAGAGGTCTGTGAGATATTTTCACAGAAGGTCCTCCAGGACAGTCTTTGTGCTTTTCGTAATTCATTCTTATATTCTTTGAGAGCTGTTTTATAATTTGACCACATATCTGTGGATCTTGTGGCCTTTGCCCTATTGAAAAGTTTTCTGGTCTTTTTCCGGAGATCTTCTAGTCCCTTATTCCACCATAGAGGTTTTTGCTTCCCCCTCAATGTTTTTAGCGGACAAGCGGTATATAGAGCTTTATTTAGCGAGTTAGTGAGAATATCAACTAAGTTGTCTAAAGATTGTTTATTGGAAGGACGATTAGGTTGTTCATTTGAGAGATCTGTTTCTAATGCATTTATATAAAGATCCCAATTGACTTGTTTAAAATTGCGAAATTCGCATGATCTCGTGTCAAGGTCATCAACATCAAAGAGAATATATCTATGGTCTGAGAAGGAGTGTTCCTTAAAAACTCTCCAGTTTTTTACCCTATTAGATATATGGTCATAGGCAAGGGTAATATCTAGAACTTCCTG
This sequence comes from Dichetophora obliterata, assembly GCA_963920525.1. NCBI lineage: Eukaryota > Metazoa > Arthropoda > Insecta > Diptera > Sciomyzidae > Dichetophora > Dichetophora obliterata. The sequence goes on from OY986435.1 coordinate 124,286,373, forward strand.
CCTATTACTTATAATGAAGTTGGGTTCATTACCTACATTACTTATAAAGGGTGGTTAAATTTTTAAGGGCCGATGTTGATTTTGAATAAAACACAAATTATTAAAGAAATTATTGTCATTTCTTTTTATTATGATAATATTGGTATGGTTCAATTATGTATGGAACAAAATATCGGCCAAATGGCGTGACCTCGGTGGCACAACTCCATCCAATGGTCCAAATTTTCGATGACGCTGAAGCATAATTGAGGTTCTATGCCGTTAATGTGCCGAATTATCTCATTCTTTAGCTCTTGAATTGTTGCTGGCTTATCGACGTACACCTTTTCTTTCAAATAACCCCAAAGAAAGAAGTCCAAAGGTGTCACATCACATGATCTTGGCGGCCAATTGACATCGCCACCACGTGAGATAACATGGCCATTGAATTTGTCGCGCAAAAGAGCCATTGTTTCGTGTGCTGTGTGGCAAGTGGCACCGTCCTGTTGAAACCACATATCATCCACATCCATATCTTCCAATATCGAAAAATACGGCCCGATGATGCCGCCAGCCCATAAACCGCTCCAAACAGTCACTCATTGTGGGTACATTGGTCTGTCGACAATCACTCTTGGATTATCATTCGTCCAATTACGGAAATTCTGCTTATTGACGAATCCACTGAGGTGAAAATGTGTCTCATCACTGAAGATGATTTTCTTCGAAAATTGATCATCCACTGTTGCCATTTCTTGTCACCATTCTGACCCTTGACGACGCTCGAAATGGTCAAGAGGCTTTAGTTCTTGAGTCAATTGCACCTTGTAAGCGTGTAAATGCAAGTCTTTATGCATAATGTTCATCAACGACGAGCGTGAGGGGTGCAATTGTTGGGCACGACGACAAGTTGAGGTGGACTTCTCTTCAGCCACACTATCGCGAACAACAGCAATATTTTCTGCAGTACGAGCATGCACTGGTGTTTTCACATCTCCGACAGACCCGGTTTGCTCAAATTTTTGCACGATTTTTCCGATTGTACGCACATTTGGACGATTAAATTGACCGAAAAAATCACGAAGTGCACAATATGCATTTGATTTGAATTTTCATAATAAGCTTGAATAATTTTTACGCGTTGCTCGATTGTGTATCTTTCCATTGTTCAAATTGAATTAGTTTGAAATTGAGAAATGTCAAATGAAATGCTGAAAAAACTTGACGTTTTGGTGTGGTTCACATTCAACATCGGCCCTTAAAATTTAACCAACCTTTATTTGAGCTACCCCAGATCACATGATGAGTATTTGCATCGCACCCGATAATTAGGCCCTTTGCTTTTGATGCTGCCGTGGAGACCAAATTTTTGAAGATGTCTTCTGGGAGGACTTCGAAGTCGTGCGCGAGGTATGCTGAGACGAGCCACAAGCTATTCTGGCCCATCTCGACGCTTATAGCCACTGTGTCTTTGTTACTGAAATTAGAGAGAGTAAATGCACTCAGGTTTTTCTTAATGAAAATACACGCTCTTGGCTTACCTTGTGATCTAGTGTATGTAGTGTGAGTAGTGTACACTAGCGTGTATGTTGGAGTCCTGAGTCCGCATACCAGGCCACAGACTACCCACGGTCCTGGATGAGGACGATGTCATCTCCATCCTTGCTGAGACGGCTGGCTCAATCAGGCTGGCGGATGCAGCCTTGGAATGGTGAAGGTTAATTTGTACTACTTTCAGCATTTGAGCTGTTAGTAGCTAAATCAACCTCATCACAGTTGCGTTAGACTCCTCGTCCGACTTAAGGAGGTTATCCTCCAAGGAGGATAGCCGGAATGTGCGCGTCAGTTCCATCACGGAGCTTACGCAGTTCGGTTCTAGTGCAGGGGGGCAGGTTTTAGGAGATGGTGCGTCCTTAATTGGTTTGGAAGCCTGCTCTTCCTCCAATAACGCCTCATCTTTTTTGTAGACCAAAATGTTTTTTTGTTAATGTTTATTCATTTCGTATTTTTGTAATTTTGTTTGTATAAAAAGTAATGGTATAGGGAAAGAATCATAACGATTTTTCAACTCGTTTCTGCGTTATACTCTCAAATACCTCTGTTTTGTTAAAGCGAGAAATTATTTTATTTCCCGCTGTGTGTCTAGGAGCATAAACCTATATACACTTTTGTATTGAATTTTTTTTTACAAAAGTTATGATTTTATTTTTTGTGCTCAAGCTCTTGGTACTTGTGCACAATTTCTTTTATATTTATTTATGTTAAAAACTACGATTTTTGTATTTTGTGCCCAAGCTCTTGGTACTTGTGCACAACTCTTTAAATAAAACTTCGATAATCACCTTTAAAAGACAACTGTCCAAATTTTATTAACATTTTGGGTTTTTATAACAAAGTATCAATTCAATTAAAAAATCTGAATGACATATAAAAAAAATACAATTACATACATATAATGACGAAAAAGAAATATTAACTAAATATACATAATATAATATACAACAAAAGCAAAACAAAAAGAAGTAGAATTAAAAACTACAAAATCATTATTTTCACATTTTCAAGGCCAGATCGTTGACTCCACAAAATTACAGCTTGCAGTTTTCCGCAGTCAGCGATTCAAGGCCAAGTCAATGAACACAAAAAAAAGCAATGTTGCTGTGTTAAGTGTCACTGGTGTTTGGAAAATATGACACCATAGTTTTTATGTTGCTGGTTGCATGGCTGCTGGCTGGTTACAGACATTCTCCCCCTCGTTGAACCTTGAGTTCAACAATCTCTATTTAGGCATTAACGGAGAAGTCCAAATTCTGAGATCGTCGTGGCAGTGGAACAGGCTATTCAGTTGGTTGACGGCTGTTATGTGATCTCTTCATCTTCCATGCTAGAAGTGCTAGGAATGTCATGATGATAAGTGCGAGACCCGGCAGGACGTTATTCACGATAACATGATGAACATTATAGTTGTTGTCTGGTGTTGGAAGTTCTAATTTTCGAGAAGCCAGTTGATGCATTATGTCATTTAATTTTGATTGTTGGGTTTTGTAGTGTAGTAAATCGTTTTGTATGGGTTCAGCGTGTGCCGGTAGTTCAAAAGTGTTTTTGTCTCTCAGGACAGTGTATGAAGAACGTGTCCCACTAGTATATTCTTGATGGCCTCTGATGGTTAACAGCTCATGGCTTATTGTGCATCCTGGAGGTACTGTTATTATTCCTGATCCGTCAATCGTAACTGAATAGGTAGTTTCGTTGCACGCATACAGCCATTGGCTCACGTGTGATAAATGTATCCATGTAGGTCTTTTTGGCATTGGTTTTAATCTGCATTCAGTGTTTGACTTGTTGTTGAATATATTAAATTCACATGTATCCCCTTTTATTTCTCTTGAGAATATTGGCTGGACTTGGTTACACAAAAACTCTGTTTCTTCAATTTTGCTGCATGCTGCTACCTCATTTTCGGTCATTGGATAAAATTTATCTCGATGTAGATTTATGGCAAGGAATTTCGTGGAAGTTTCTATGGAGACGCGGGTATTATTGACTGTGGTTGGCACGGGATATAATTTGAAAACCTCGAACTTGTCTTGAAAAACTAACGGCAGTTTAAGCCTGAATATTGCATGGTTATTTATGATTGTTCCTTCAGCAGACATTAGTTTGTATATTTGAATTATGTTTTCGGCTGGAAGGCAAGATGTTTGTGGCAGATGAATCTTGATTTTTGCGATTTCTTGTCGTAATTACTGTGGAGATAGTATAAGGTGGCTTACTTTTCCATGATGAGTATCGGTGATAACATCAATAATAGATGATTGGATGCGCTGAAGTTTCGTTGTTATCATAGTTAAATGCATTGCCCATGATAAAAACAATTGTTGTTTTCTGTGTTGAAATAGCTCTTCAGTTTGATTGTTTATTCGGTTTATTGTTTCGGTTATCTGATGGTCCAAACTTCCGAATTTCTTTTCTACGTTTTCTTGATGTGTTTTTATGATGTTAATCATAGAGTTTATAATTGATGTCTGATTTTTTAACAAATTCATCATAAAATCATCGTTGTTTGAAAATTGTATTATCTTTCTTGACATTTCTTCTGCATACTGACTATCTAGTACACCAAACAATGAGTTGGCTATATTGCCAACAAAATTTACAGCTCCTCGTCTTGATCTGATGGCCACAGGACGTTGTACAAGCAATGCGTTATCTTGATCTATTTCAGAAATGGAATACTGCATTTGATTAATCAGCGATGAGCAACTACTTTTTTGAATTATTTGGCTACATAAATGCTGTAAAAGCCCTGTGCCATTGTTTAACATATCAAATTCATTCCAATATTGGTTTAAATCATAATAAACAATTAGGTTCCATTCATCCGATATCAATTTCGAAGTACCCAAATTGTCAAAGTGTATTCCAGGTTGAGATGGAAACTGTGTGATGTTGATGGGTGTTCCGTTTGACCATGGTATTATGAGGCAGGTTACTAATAATGTCAACATTGATGTTGCGAATGAGTTGAGTTTCCTTTTTTTAGAGGCTGTATTATCATCATTTGCTAATGTGGTGTTATTTTTGTTTGTCTTGAAGTGTTGTACTTTCATATCACCATTAGCGATATTTGGTTTGTTCGGCTGTGTTGGATTACTATTGATAATCATATTATCTTGCTCGCAAGGAAGTGGTGATAATCTGTTGATGGGTCGACGAATAATCCCTTTTGCAGTTTGGATGTCTGCAACACGTACAAGACCATCTTGACCTTTAATAGCCTTTATAATTCTACCCAAAGGCCATTTCATCACAGGTTTGCTGTCGTCCTGAATTATCACTATGGTATTTGGCTCAATATTGCTATAAGGTGCTTTCCATTTAGATCGACCTTGCAACTCGTGGAGATATTCCAACGACCATCTTCTCCAAAACTCGTGTTTAATGTTTCCATCCAACAAGTTTCCATCGTGACAATAAGCCTCGTTGATTTATTTCTGCGTTTGGATGTATACTGGCTGTCAGAGGTTCGCCTATTAAAAAATGACCTGGGGTCAATGCCGTTAAATCATTTGGGTTGTCTGACATAGCAGTTAACGGTCTAGAATTCAAGATGGCTTCGATTTCTATTATTAACGTTTCCAATTCCTCGTAGGTAAGGGATGCAGTTTCGATGCTTCTGTGCATCAAATGCTTGGCTAACTTGACCGCAGCTTCCCAGAGTCCTCCAAAGTGGGGAGCTCTTGGCGGTATGAAGTGAAATTCCATCCTCCTTGTGCTACATTAATTTTGTATCATTTCTTTGGCCTTTTTTGAGAAAATGCTTTCAGCTAATTCGTCTAATCGATTTCTTGCGCCAACAAAATTTGTAGCATTATCACAATATAAGTGGCTACAATGACCGCTCCGTCCAATGAATCGTCTTAAGGCTGCCATGAATGCTTCTGTTGATAGATCACTTACTATTTCTAAATGTATTGCCTTAGTAGCAAAACAAATGAATAGTGCGACGTAGCTTTTCTGGGGTCGTTTTCCTCTGAGTCGATAATGAATCCAAATAGGCCCACAAAAATCTACACCGGCATTCACAAACGGTCGCGCTGGCTGTATCCTGCCTTCAGGTAAATTTTCCATTATTTGATTAAGCATCTTTGGCTTCGCTCTGGCGCACCGTATGCAATGTTGAACAACTGATCGAGCAAGTATTTTTCCCTTGATGGGCCAGAACTGTTGTCTTGTTGTTGACAAAAGACCTTGTGGTCCAATATGTAAATTCTCTCGCTGCAGAGCCTCCAGTAGGAGTTTTGTTAATGGGTGTGAATATGGTAGAAGTGCTGGATGTTTGGCATCATAAGATAAGGTTGAGGCTTCTAGACGGCCTCCAACTCTTAATATTTCACAATTGTCCAGAAATGGTGTAAGCCCAAGAAGAGGATTCTTCATTGGTAATTGGGTTTTATTTTTTAAATGTTGTATTTCGTCCTTAAATTCTTTAGCTTGCATCAATTTAATGATGCTCTGAAGGGATCGTTCTAGCTCTGCCGCTGTTAGATTTTCTGACTTCGGGCTATTTGACCTCCTTGTCACTTGATTGAAGCGAAGCATATAGCTTATTATTCTTTGCAATCTTCTAAATGAGTTTCGATGATTTATTTGGTCAATGATATTAGATTCTGATTTCTTGTGTAGGACAAGTAAGTTGATTGGTTCAACATGTGGTTCCTCACTTTGACTGCGTTGGATGATTGATTCATTTTTTAATTCTTCCTGTTGATTTTGAATAGTGATTTGTTTTCTTTCCAGCTTATTATTCTTTGCAATCTTCTAAATGAGTTTCGATGATTTATTTGGTCAACGAATCGTTTCTATGCAAGAAGAGTGGGCCGAAGAACCAAATGTTGCATGAAATTAGTTTATCTGGTGATATGCCTCTTGACAAGATGTCGGCTGGATTTTCCTTACTACTTACATGCCGCCATTGGTGCGCCACAAAATTATCTTGAATTGAACCAATTCTATTTGCTACGAATGTATGGAAGTTTGTCGATGTAGAATTGATCCAATTTAATACTATTTCGGAATCTGACCACAAATAGACCTTTACATTTGTTAAATTTAATGCCGTCTTAATCCGTGTGGTAAATCTAGCTGCAAGTTTGGCGGCACAAAGTTCAAGCCGTGGAATTGTTAATTTTTTCAGTGGAGCTACGCGTGTCTTAGCGCACAGTATCCTCGTTATTACTATTCCACTTTGATTGATAGATCGGATGTAGACTGCGGTTCCGTAAGCCTTCTCAGAGGCATCCGCAAATGCATGCAGTTGCACCTCTTTAGGAATATCACGTGCATAGACATGGCGTGGAATATGAATTTCATTAAGTGCATTCATATCTTCACGAAATTTAATCCATCGATTATGCATTTCCAGCGGAAGAGCGGCATCCCAATCTAATTTAAGTTGCCACAACTGCTGCAAGAAGATTTTTGCGGTTATCACAATGGGTGCCATTATTCTCAATGGGTCGAAAAGCCGAGCTATGTCAGAGGCCACTATCCTTTTAGTTACCTTGCAGTTTTCAACCTGGGGGCACTTGATACGAAATACATCAGCCTTTGGAAGCCAAAGTAGGCCTAACGTCTTAATCTGGCTCTCTTCATCTTTGTTGAAGTCTAATTCTATTTCTTGGTCCTCTGGAGCTATGTCTTCCAATAATTTCTGATGATTTGCGTACCATTTTCTCAACTTGAACCCTGCTGTATCCAGTAATGAACTAATTTGTTGTTGATAGTCCTTGGCGGTTACAAGACTGTTTGAGCCTGCCATGCAGTCATCGACATAAAGATTTTGTTTTAATATATTTGCACCGAGTGGATATTGTGTGCTTCCCTGATCCGCTAGCCTTTGTAAGCATTTGATTGCTAAATATGGAGCTGACGTTGTTCCATATGTTACGGTTGCCAAACGGTATGTTTTCAGGGGCTTATTTGGATTATTCCTCCAGAATATGAGTTGGAAATGCTGGTCTTCATTGTGAACTAAGATTTGGCGAATCACGAATCGTGGCATCCTGAATCGGAGTAATATTGTAAATAAATCTTCTTGTAGTGTCGGTCCTGCATGGAGAATATTGTTCAGTGATATGTTTGAAGATGTTTTCGATGACGCATCAAAAACCACTCTTAACTTAGTTGTGCTACTATTTGGTTTTAAAATGCAATGATGTGGTTAATAGCAATTGGGTTTTTGAACGGCATTGTCATTTACTTCTTTCATGTGGCCTAAAAACAAATACTCATCCATAAAATTAGCTCTCGTAAGTCATTGTTTCTACATAATCTTTTTTCGAGTGACAAGAATCGGCGTAAGGCAATGTCCTTAGACACTCCTAATTTATCTGCATTCTCGGTAAATGGAAGGCGAACGATGAATCGTCCGTCTCCTCGTCTCTGCACAGTATTATCAAAGTGAATTTCACATAGTTCTTCCTTTGGAGTCAAGATCGTCTTTATTTCATCTGCTTCTTCTATCTCCCAAAACCTTTTTATGGCTTCATTAAGAGACTCGTCTGTTGTTATCACATTACATGTAGACATAGGATGTTGTATTCCATCAATTTTTCCTGAGACTACCCATCCGAAAACCGTGTTTTGGAGAGTTGGCAAATTTTTACTTAATTTTATTTGTCCAACACAAAATAGCTGATGATAAAATTCTGCTCCAATCAGTAAGTCAATAGGGCCTGGCGTGTAAAAATCTGGATCAGCAAGGTTAATGTTTTTAGGTATACGCCATGATGCAACTTCTATGTGGCAAGATGGTTGCATTGACGTAATTTGGGGGAGTACAAGGGCTTCCATTCTAGCAAAGTAATTATTTTCTCTTGATCCTAAAACGACGTTAACTCGACCTTCAATCTTCAAACGTCCATTTTCGATGCCTTGAATCATTGTAGAATTGCCTATAGGGTGGAGTCCAAGTTTCTTTATAAGCTTGGTTGTTATTATGTTTACTTGTGATCCAGAGTCCAATAATGCACGGCATTCTACAAATTTTCCATTGCCAAGACCTAATTTGACCCTGGCGGTGCTCAGCATTACATAACTCGTGTGGCTGACATTATGAATTGTTGTTAATGACAACTTAGAATCCGTATCAGGGACTAAATGAGTAATTTTACTTGATTGTGGTTGATTCTGTTGGCCTTGTCCTGGTGGACCTCTTGATGTCTTCAGTGGTACATTGTTCAGGTGGACTAGACTGTTATGTTTTCGCCCACATCTTTTGCAACTTTCTAGTGTGCATTGCTTACTACAGTGTCCACCCTTCATGCAATTAACACAAATTAACACATAATTTATTTCTTTGCACCAATTTTAATCGATCCTCTGGTGGTAGCTATATGAATTCCTTGCATGCATAAAGTGGATGATTTTCATTGCAAGCTATACATCGAGCAAGTGTTGTTGTGAGCGTAGTCAACTGTTTTGAATTAGAGTAACCTTTTTGTTCAAATATTTTTTGGGTTTATCGACTATTGCTTCTAGCGATTGAAAATGATTTTCCAAGAATTTTAAGAAAGACTGTATTGTCTGGATTTCTTTTGGATCGTTTAGTGATTGTTCATATAGAGTGTGTGTTTGATTGTCCAACTTTTTTATCAATAAGTGTAACAATAGTGGATCCCAAGATGATATGTTCACGCCTAGATTTTCCAGTGCCAACAATCCTTCTTGGGTCGTGTCATGCATATTTTTTAGATCAATCGCTGAGGCAATCCTTGTGGAGTAATTAGGTTGTCCTACAATTTGTTGAATAAGGCAAGAAGACAAGAGTCGTTGATTGTTGTATCTGTTCTGCAACACTTTCCATGCTGTCTCGTAATTCTCGCTGGATAAAGTGAGATGACGTATGAGTCTTTCTGCTTCGCCACTTACATTCATCTTAAGGTACCAAAACTTTTGTATGTTTGGCATCGCTTTTTTATGAACAATTTCGTTGAATAACTCGTAGAATTGGCGCCACGTAAGATAGTTACCATCAAATTTAGGTATAGATTTTCTTGGTAATTGCACTGGATTTTCGACTGAGATTGAGTCTGTTAAATTCGTTGCGTACTGGTTCGTTCGCTGTTTTGCTTGGATTGATAAATGGATTGTGTGCTCTTGAACTAAATCTTCCATCTCTAAATATTCATTAACATTATACCCTGATGTTTCTGGGTTTTCACAGGTTTCCCATATAGCGAAATTTGCATCTTCGCATTGTTGCCAGAGATGGTTTAATGTATTTAATTTGACGTCGTAGTATTGAGCTGGTTGGATTTCGGTTGTTGTCGATAATGTTGCCAGGAATCGGCGAATTGAAATGAATATCAGAGATTGCCGGCGTAGCAGTCTTATCATGTTATCATCGCGCACTTCTGTGTCTTGTGAATCTTTTATTACACTTTCTGTTGGTATGGGATTTTCATTGATAGCATCACTGGTTTTGCGTGCCGCCTTTTCTATTTCTTTCGAAAATAGTTCTTGGTATTCTTGTACTAAAAGCTTTATTTGATTGTAATATTCAGAGGTGAAATATTCATGGTCCAATGGTGGTTTATCGAGATCGCGAATTTGGTTATGAACTTCTTCGAATTTTGACCAGGCCTGGGCAAGGCGCTGTGCCCGATCTCGATAGTAGGTGATAGTTTTTCTTTCCGATGAGTCTTTTTTGAAATTCCTGATGAGCTGCTGTATTTCAGTTCCAGTTCGATTTTGCTCCTGCATGAATTGGGTAAAGCTAGCAATGGCCTTGCTGATATGTTGACTATTTGAGTAGTCACTATGCGTTTCTTGAATCACTTTGGCGTGATCACGTCGGGGTCACCAAATGTTTTGTTAAAGCGAGAAATTATTTTATTTCCCGCTGTGTGTCTGGGCGCATAAACACTTTTATTTTACTTTACTATATTTTTAAATACACACTTTTGTATTGAATTTTTTTTACAAAAGTTATGATTTTGTTTTTTGTGCTCAAGCTCTTGGTACTTGTGCACAATTTCTTTTATATTTATTTATGTTAAAAACTACGATTTTTGTATTTTGTGCCCAAGCTCTTGGTACTTGTGCACAACTCTTTAAATAAAACTTCGATAATCACCTTTAAAAGACAACTGTCCCAATTTTATTAACATTTTGGGTTTTTATAACAAAATATCAATTCAATTAAAAAATCTGAATGATATATAAAAAAAATACAATTGCATACATATAATGACGAAAAAGAAATATTAACTAAATATACATAATATAATATACAACAAAAGCAAAACAAAAAGAAGTAGAATTAAAAACTACAAAATCATTATTTTCACATTTTCAAGGCCAGATCGTTGACTCCACAAAATTACAGCTTGCAGTTTTCCGCAGTCAGCGATTCAAGGCCAAGTCAATGAACACAAAAAAAAAGCAATGTTGCTGTTTTAAGTGTCACTGGTGTTTGGAAAATATGACACCATAGTTTTTATGTTGCTGGTTGCATGGCTGCTGGCTGGTTACAGACAACCTCTTTAAACACTGCCACAGCAACAACAGATCATCCTACCGGGTCAGACTCTGCAGACCCAATTAAGGTATTTAATTAAAATCTGTGCATAATCCTTACTACCTATTTTGTTCTAAAAACTAAATTTATTTTGAATTTGAAATTAAAGAAACTGTGTTTTTGAGTTTGTTTCTCTATATATAAATAACATACATTTAGGTATTTACTTTACGTATTAGCTTTTAAGTTTATTTATGTAATCCAGTCATGAGCAGGAAAATAAATTAAGTGAGCCTATGTTTTTTTTTGTATACAAACACAAAATTATCCTCTTTATTGCTTTTGCTCATCGTTGCAAAAAAAAGTGTTGGGAAGGGGTTTAAGACAAACAGTGAATAATTCAAAGTCGTATTTTATTAGCGAGAAAAGTATAAAATATGAATCGGCAAAATATTTCTTGTAAGTCTACCTAAAAGAAAACAGTGTTGCACTTAAGTTGAAACAAATAAAAGGCACAAAAATTAAATTAGGGTTTCTTTCTCAACAAAAAGAACAAAATAAAAAATGTTCATGCAATAAAAAACCCAAATTGGGTTACACTGATTTTCTATTTCTATAAAATAATCGACCAGCAAAACAAAAACAAATCATGTGTGTTTGTGTGCAACACATGTAACGGCACAAGCATCTCAAGCGCACCGCCATTGAGTAAGGCTTGCATGCATTTGCAGGGGTGTACCGGTGCCATTTTGATTCGGGGGGTATCAATGTATTTCTGCCGACTGGATACCCTTAAGTGCCGACTTTTTTTAAATACAACATAGTTGATATAAAGTTACTCATCCGTTCGATCAATATAAATGAATCTTAAGGGGTCTTTTTCATTTGAACGGCTAAGAAAAACACTTTGTAATTATTTTTACTAAAAACTTTTTTTAATGATGAAAAAAAAACTTGTGTACACCAAAATACAAATAATTAAGAATGTTTTGAATTTTTTTTTTGGTTTGGCCTTTTATCTGCTCTCTTAAGCTTTTCGCAATTAAGACATCATTTTTAGAATCCAAAAAGGTAGCAATGATTCCCTATTTTTTTACTTTTCTAACGCTCTAAAAATTCGAGTTTTAGGTTTTAATAGATGATTGTAGGTAATAATCTTAGAGATTTTACAATAATAAATATAATGCAAAACAGTTTCAGCTCAAATGGACCTATTCGTTAATCTTTGCTACCGTTTTAAGAAATCCTGACATTTTTAACCCACATATAGTAACACTTTTTAATTTTTCGATCTTTTTCAAGTGAAGAAGATTTCTTAAAGGCAGTTTTCATATCGTTCCCTCTATCAAAGAGAATAAAATAAAAGTATTTCAACATTATCGAATCAGAGTTTAAAAATTCATTTTTGTTTCAAAAATTCATAGTTTATATGTGTTAAAAAATAAACATGACTTTCAATTTCTTTAACATTTTTTCTTATAATTTTTTAAATTAATTAAAAAAACTAGTGTTTTAAATAAAAAATACAAACCTAATTTTTAAGTATAACATTAAATTATTAATTCTTCTTTTTTTTAAGGTATCCCATTGCTGCGCAATATTATCTACGTTAATGAGATATAATTTTTAAATAATTTTTAAGTAATTTTAATTTACTCAACATTCTCTAATTTCCTGAAACAGTAACAGGCACTGTGCACAGCAAACGCGACATTTTGTTAACTGCAGGAAGAGATTTTTTATTGCATTCTGAAACATTAGCTGTACCCGATAGAGTTTCTACACCTTCGCATAAATCATAGAATACTTTAAATTCCGTTTTCAGTTGAAGTGAATCCAACAAACAATTTTTTGGTAACAATTTTATTGATTTTAGAATTCGCTTTTGGATCAAGTTAGTAGAAGATAGAATTGGATTAAAGAGTTCATACAGAGGCTTTATTGTTTCTAAGCAACTGCTTAATTTCACAACAAGTTCAAATTCTCTTCTATAAAAACAGTTCATCGAAAAATAAGCCGCGTTGGCATTTTTATCATCCAAACATTTCGGCGCAAGACGACGGTAATGGCGAATTGAGAATTCCTTTCCAGCATCAACATTGAAAGATTTTAACAATGCAATAGCACTACTAATAAGGTTATCCCCCCGTACCTTCAGAGTCCCGATTTATTTTTTCTAATGATTTAAGGGTACAAGAAATAAATTTCATAGAATCTAAAATATTCAGTTCAACGGCTTCAAGAGACTCAGTCAGGAGTTTTATATTTGCTTGAACATTTTTCATAAAACAAGACTTATAATAAAGTCCACAGAAATCAGTTGGTTTGATAGCGAATATGCAGCATTTCGAGTCCATTTGTTAATTTTCTTAGAGCTTTGGAAAATTTTGATTAGAACATCAACAATGACATAAAGCGATGCTTTTATAATAACTTAATTTTGAATGCAGATTAAAAAATGGTGTTCTTTTTGCCATCATCTCGAGTTTAAAAGTTAAAACGGACCTTTTTTCAATAGTTCCACTAAATCTTTTAAATTCATTATTAATTTATTTATTATAATTGTATTTAAATTAAAATATTAAGTCTATGAAATTAAAGATTTTACATCAGTGTTCTGGAGCTAAAAAAATGTCTTTAAATATGTTGGCTCATTTCGATCATTAAACTTTTTATAGCAAATGTTGGGTATTTCTGGATAAAAATTTCAATTTCAGAAATGTATTAAATAGGTTTTAAAAAAGGGAATGTGTGTGGCGACTGAGTAAACCTTTATTCGTTTGGGCTTGTTTTATTCCACTTATTTTTTCAACTTTTTGACAAGGTATTTGTATCAGGGACTGTTATCATTAAGCTATATCCAAAAACTTCGGCATTTATCAATATTTTATGATTTCAAGTTTTTGGTCAGATATAAAAATAGTAATCTGATTTTATATTTTAAATCTGAAATAAAAATCATTAATATGTTTTTGGCCAAACAAAAATATCATTTTCGGTTTTTATTTTTGGTCAAGAACACGGTTGCACAATTGGACTAAAAATGGTCCATTTTTTCCATTTGGTCCATTGCTCTCTTTTACATTACTATGCATTACTATTTCTGTACTTTTTTAACAAAATTTATACTATTTTTCTGAACTTTTTCTGCATTTTGTCACAAAGGAACACTGGATTCGTTTACAACAATTCAACGCCGACTGAAGTTTGTTTAAGGTACGACGGAAAGTGAATTGTCCTAATGAAGTTCGTTTAAGGTGCGACTGAAAGTGAGTTAGCCGAGTGAAGTTTGTTTAAGGTACGACTAAAAGTGAATTGGCCGACTGCAGATAGTTTTGGGTATAAATTAAAATGAAATAGCCGACTAAAGTTGGTTTTTGTTATGAAAATGACAATAAAAGGTACGACTGGCTTTGATGCGTTAATAATTATTGTTTACAAAAATCAATATTTTAAGAAATTTAGGTAAAAATAACAATTAGGCCGACTCTTAAAAAGTAAGGAGAGTAGTCTACCCCCTTATCCCCCGCTAGTTAGCCCCTGTGCATTTGTTGTTTTTAGCAGTTAGAAATTTGGTGAACGTCGGCTTTGTTGTTATTTTTTGTACGTGCTGTTGTTTTTACAAATGTGCAAACACAAAGTTGATAAAACAAAACATATTTGTAACTAAACCAACTGAGCCAATTGAGCTTCTGGGAGCTCATGTCTGATGTAATCTGTAAGGGTTCCACCCGGTAGATGAATTCGAAATAAATAAATTTTGTTCCAAGAAATCTGGAACAAAATTCCGATTATTGTTGGAATGAATTTTTTGTTATTGTAATCTGGTAAAGAATTTTATATGATTTCCGGAATATGTCCGCCGTGGCTACGAGTTTCATAGTCCATTCGATCAGTCCATTTTTTCATTATTTTCTCCTATAAATCTGGCTGTATGTCGTCAATGGTGGCTTAAATATTGGCTTCCAATGTTTCAAGAGTTGCTGGTTTGTCGGCATAAACCAATGACTTAACATAGCCCCATAAAAGTAATCGAAAGGCGTTAAGTCATCTTGATTTCCCCATAAAAGTAATCGAAATGCGTTTAGTCGCACGAACGAGGGGGCCAGTTAACAGGACCACTTTTGGAAATAAAGTTGTCACTAAATTGATTTTGCAATAAATTGATTGTTAAGCGCGCTGTATGGCAAGTTGCGCCGCCTTGTTGAAACGAAATGTCGTCGATGTTTAACTGATTCATTTTTGGAAACAAAAAAATCAGTCAACATGGCTCGATAGCGCTCGACATTCACCGTAACGGCGGCTCCTTCCTCATTTCAAAAGAAATAAGGACCTTTTTTATTTTTATCGTAGTACCATAATAACCATAATTATTTCGATTATTCCTCAAACCAGCCTGTGCTTTTTATTAACCTCGAGATGTCTAGCAGTGGTGTGTTCGCTAAGTCTTCCAGGTCTTTGAAAAATCTGTTCCCCATATATCGGAGTCGACGATTCTGTTGACTTGGACATTCGCATAGAAGGTGAGTTGTTGTTTCTGTTTCTTCCGAATCCTTGCAGCTCCGACAAAAGTCGGGCTGTTATGTTCATTGTATTGGTCATTACCCCATTGCCCAATGACCTGTTAGAACTCCCACAAGAATCAGGATTTCTCGTTTGGCCAAAAGCAGAAGGCTTTCGGTTTTCTTCTCATTTAGCTCCGGCCAGAGCCTTCGAGATATGTTGCAGTCACCTCTGGAGGCCCAGTTAGTGTTAGCATTATCTTTGGCTTTAAGGTTTCTACTCGTTTTGACGACGCCTAGTTGAATGTGCACATCTGTATTAGCTCTGTTTGTACTTGCGGTTACTCCCCGCCTAGCCAGTTCATCTGCTGCGTCATTCCCTTCGATATTGCTATGTCCGGGAACCCAGCAGAGAGTGACGTTGTGGGTATTGCAGATACTGTTCAGTGCTAGTTTACAGTTTTGTACCGTTCGAGCCTTCGTCGTTTTACTATTCAGCGCTTTGATGGCCGCTTGGCTATCTACAAAAATTACTACCCTTGTGGGGGTAAGATTTTTCCCTAGCGTGCAGCTATTTCAATAGCGTATATTTCTGCTTGAAAAACGCTACAGTAGTCGGGAAGTTTGTAGGACTCTTTGATTTGTAGCGTTTCGCAATATACACCTGATCCAGTTCCGTTTTCCATTTTGGAACCATCAGTATATAATTGGAGATTGCCATTGAATTCTATGGCCGTTTCTGCCCATTCTTGTCTGTTGGGGATGAATGTGGTGTATTCTGTGCCGAATCTCACACTGGGTGTGATATAGTCGGTTGCTCTTTTTGATTCTTCGGTTCCAAAGAGATTCACAATAGATGCATGTCCGAAAGTGTTGTTTCTCCACGCTTATGATTTGTTGAGGCCAATCGCGCTTTTGGTCGCCGAACACTTAAGAACCTCTTCTATGGGAGAAGATTTAGCATAATTTCTAGACCCCCCTGTGGCGTTGATCTCATGGTTCCAGTTATGCCTATGAATGCTAACCTTTGGACTCCTGTTAGGGAGCTAAGGTAGCTCTTTTTGTGCGCTATCGTCCACCATACAAGAGAGCCGTAGGTAAGAATAGGTCTCACGATTGCTGTATACATCCAGTGGATTATGTGCGGTCGCAGACCCCATTTCCTGCCAAAGTCTCTCTGACATGGGTAAAGAGCGCATAGTGCTTTTTTCCTTCTTTCTTCTGTGTTGTGTTTCCAGTTCAGCTTGTTATCAAGGATAATTCCAAGGTATTTAGCTTCCGTGGAAAGCTTCAGAGTTACTGCGTTCAGTTTCGGTAATGTGAAACTTTCTATTTTCCTTCTTCTTGTGAACAGAACGAGTTCGGTCTTTGTTGGGTTTACACCCAGTCCATTCGATTCTGCGATAACTCACTCAATGCCCTAGTCATTAGTCCGCTAACTGCTTGCGGGTATTTCCCGCATATTAGGATGGCGACGTCATCGGCATAGGCTACCACTTTTGTTCCAGCAGCTTTGAGTGTAGTGAGAATTTTTTCAACCACAATCAGCAACAGCAGGGGAGATATGACTCCTCCCTGCGGTGTGCTTCTTGTGACCTCTTTTCTTATCACACTCATTCCCATTTGTGAGCTTATACATAATCCACTGGGTTATTTTACTGTTGACTCCTTTGTCTACTAGAGCATTCTTTATGGAATCTGTATTCACATTGTTGAATGCGCCTTCGATGTCCAAAAAAGTAGCTAAAGTATATTCTTTGTGATGAAGGGTTCTTTCTATGACTGAAACCACCTCATGCAGTGCCGTTTCCACTGATTTAGCTGTAAGGTAGGCGTGTTGCAAACTGTAAAGATTGGCTCCACTAAATGAAAAGATACAAAATTTGTTGATATTTCGTTGGATAATCTCAAAATTTTAGCTCCGCTACAGCACATGACACGAAAGTGGTTGATATACTGATGAAAAAGTTGATATTTTTTCTTAAATAGAAAATATTATTCTTTATTTTATGGTGAGTAGTATAGATTCTATATCAATAATACTAATCACGTACCAAAACCGTAAAACACCCTGTATCTTGAAAGTTTTACAATGTGGGAGGAAACTCCATAAATTCAAGAAGAATCACCAGCCGAGGGAAATAGTGCTATATCTGGGGCACCTTGTATATAATTCATGCAGCTTTGAATATAAAAATACAGGTGTCCCTATTTCTTTGCACATCACTGTATGTATGTATGTTTTCTGCTTGCAAAAAAAAGTCTGTATTGTCAAAATGCTGCAAATTTTACAGTATTTTTAAAATACTGTTTGTCTAAAAACCTGTATTTCAATATACTGTTTTCAAAAATTTTGCTTTAAAAAAGTCTGCTCTTCATTTACAGCATTTTTCTGTATTTGGGATACAAAATGGTGTTCTTTTAAGATTAAATTATTTGCTCTTGTACGGAAAGTTGTTATTTTAAGCATATTTACCTTAGTTGTTCTTAGTCCATATTTTCAGAATTTTGTCATACAGAATTTTTAACACAGTTTTATGTTAATGCAGAATTTCGTAATGCAGAATTTTGTATAAAGAATTTGTTTAAAATTTATCAGACTATGGCGCAACAGCAAGTGCGAAAGACTCGAGGTAAGTAAAATATAAACAAATAACTCCACTCCCAGCGAATCCAAGTTTATAAGCCTTCTCACTCCTCCAACTACTGTATAGCAGCACCAGAAAAAACACTCAACAACAGGTAAGCAGCCAACCCTTTGCAAGTAGCGCGCGCCAGAGCCAGGAACAGGCAGCACAGCCAAACGTCGGAAATCCAACAGAGCCGTCCAAATCCAAAGTGCAGACAGCAGTTCCGAGCCTTGACCGATCAGAAACACTGATCCCAGCTAATTCTCAGCCAAACCAAATAAGTTTAATAAGCTTTCTTTAGACACTGACGAAACCTTGACTTCAACTAACAAACGTCAAACTCAAACTCGAATTTATACAGAAACATGACATTAAGCATCATTCTTCTGCTTCTTAGGGAAGGTAGTAAAATAATCTTAAGGCATATTTCATACGATGGAAGCATCATATTGGGATTCCAACGACTATGACGTAAAGCAAAAATAAAAACTGTTTTTGAACGGATTCTATGGCGTCGATGTAGACATTATATTGTGGGTTCCATATAACTGATGCATATTCAAGAATTGGCCTTACGAGAGAGGTATATACTAATTTAGTGGTAAAGGGGTCACTGAACTCTTTAGCCCATCTTTTAATGAAACCAAGGACTCCTCTTGCCTTATTTATCGTGGAGATTGAAGCGAAGTTTTGAATCCATAATAACACCAAGATCGAGAAAACTGGAAACTATTTCTAAGTTAGTGTTATTTATAGTGTAATTTATGTTATTAGCAGATCTTCGCGAGAATGTCATTTGCTTACATTTTGTTAAGTTGAGATTTAATATATTTAAGCTACACCAGTCCACAAGTCCATTTAGATCAGATTGTAAAAGATGTCGTTCTTCGGGTGATTTGTAACAAAGAAAAAGTTTCACGTTGTCAGCGTACATTAAGACGTTACAGTGTTTTATTACCGAAGGAAGATCATTATTAAATAGTAAAAACAAAACCGGTCCAAGATGACTGCCCTGAGGAACGCCAGAAGTTACCGAAATACTTTTTGAAAGAGAATTCTTATATTAGCCTTTTGAGTACGTCTAGATAAATATGAATTTATCCAATTTAATAATGTGACAGGAAACCCAATAAGGTGGAGTTTTTTCAAAAGAAGATAATGATTAACACTGTCGAAAACTTTGCTAAAGTCCGTTTAAATAACATCAGTCTGCAGTCCCAAAGTAAAACCATTTATAACACGCGTAGTAAACTCTAAGAGGTTTGTTGTCGTCAAGGGACGAGTTTTTCGATTGCTACCTGTGCTTCTTTTATTTTTATTTCTATTACTTTTTCTATCCATTGTCTTTAGCTCAAGCAAAAATTTAGCATAAGCTCTAAAATGTGTATTAATTTATTTTTAAAATGCGTATACAAACAAGTTATTACCTACTAAAGAACGAGTTGAACGAAATTCGGTGGTTGCTTCAAACCGTTGCATTCAAAAAGTAGCCAAATTAGGCAAATCGCGTTTTGGCGAAAACATTGCTGGACAAAAAAAGGATCTACCCTTCAGAAAACCATGTTGAGAGACAGAAATGGTGGAAGGCACGGAGTGGGTTAATTGATCAGTTATGATTTTCTCAAATAACTTAGGGGTTGCACGTTATTTTGCAATACCTCGATAGTTAGACACATCTATCTTTGAGCCAGATTTATGAAGGGGTTAAATATAACAATCCTTCCATATAATAGGAAAATAACCACTATGCAAGAAAATACTAAAAATGTTTGCTAGAGGAGTACACGGGTTTGTAGCACATTGCTTTAAAATACAGCTCGGAATTTCTTCAGGGCCGGTCGTAAATGAGGATTTTACTTGTCGATGATAACACATAACAATATTTGGGTCTTTTACAGGAGTTTCAAAAGAATTAACTGGCGGGAGAAAAGGAAACACCGTTCCTGTCATCAATTCTTGGCAACGGAAATTTATCTGCTGTAAATTTTTTGTTAACTCCCCTATAGTCTACAACTAATCTCCATCTTTTTTCGGTTTTACCTGATAGAGACTTTTTATGGGACTATTGTACTCTGAAGCTGATGGTTCAATGATATTGTCCTTTATTTATTTAGTTGCTTGCTTATTTTATCTTTATGCACGTGCGGTATTCTATAATTTTTTATATAATTTGGTTCGTTTGATTTTAATCGGAGTTTTTGTTTATGAAAATTATTTGCTGAAATTGGCTCATTTTCGAGTGCAAAAATATCTATATACTTTTTACACAGTTTTGTTGTTGACTTTGACACAAAGTGTGGAAAATTTTTCGACAGTTTTTCTAATTTTTTATCATCATTTTTGTTATTTGGTATTGATGATATAAAATTATAGTCCTTAAGGTTTTCAATTGTGATCTTGAGGTTTGGTATAACAATATTTTCGCTAGTGGTGTTAAGGGAGTATTCCTGGTTGGAAGGCTGTTTTTAGACCCTTTTTGAAAAACTTCTTATTTGAAAACGCAAAGAGTTGTTTAAATTCTGTTTTTTTTATTGTATTAAAAACATATTAAATGAAATAAAACTTTTTTTTTCTTTGTACGAGGGCTGTTCAAAAAGTTGTTGGCCTTCAAAGTTGGGCGTCGAATAAAAGGTATGCTGCGTA
Source organism: Dichetophora obliterata (assembly GCA_963920525.1). NCBI lineage: Eukaryota > Metazoa > Arthropoda > Insecta > Diptera > Sciomyzidae > Dichetophora > Dichetophora obliterata. The sequence goes on from OY986435.1 coordinate 124,307,150, forward strand.
AGATTCAGTGCAGATGCAATTCTGGTCCCTACCCCAATCATAATTTTGCGATTATTTTTTACAAAATGGCGGTCATTGTAAAATGAAAAACCTATTTTGGGTCTTTTTTTTTTTTTAGTTTAGAGTAAAAAACAAATAGTCAAAAATTGTGAAAAATTATGATTGAGGTAAGGACCAGGATTGAGGTAAGGATGATTGGTGACAATTCTGCGTCGTTTGCACTTTGTTTCATCAAAATCGATTCTTTTCAAACGTTCTTCGTTCCGAGACATGGCGAAATCATATGTGACTTTGCCAATTAAGATGCTCATTGGGTTCATTATTTGAAGAATTGGAAAAAACCTTTGTTAAATATGACAGTTGCAATATAATTGGCAATCTCAATAGTGCGTGCGCCGGTGTGCATATGCTTCGGTGCGAATGACCACAGCATTGCGTTGAAAGATTCGTTTCTGTTTTGAGTTTCGGAGCCAAGGCATCTGTTCAACAAATCATCGGCTGACAGTGTTTCGTAAATAGGTTTGATTGCTTTCTGGACTCTCTGATTTAGTGGTGCATACGGATCGTCAACTATAATAGCTTTTAATGTTTTTGAGTCGCCATCGCCGATATACTTGCAGTATTTTACGCCATGCTTTTGGACTGATATGGCGAACATTTCCTTTATCGCATCCACCTCCATCTTCCCAGAGCTTTCTTGATGGTTGGCATGGCATTTCTCTTCGTGGTCTTCAATCCAAATTGCATATGCCAGTGGATCTTCTTCTTTCTTAGCTTCCCAATACTTGCAACTGTTGCATACGCTGGACTTTACATCAGAGTCGACTTTTTTTACTGTATTTCTGGATCAATGTTGTAGCGCCGTAAAGTGAAGAAAAGCCACGTTTTTTCCAAGTGCCATCACCTGATACGGTAAACATTGTTGGGTCGCACTGTGGATCGGCTGTGACCATGGCATCTTTCTCTTCTTTCGCGGCTTTTGATACATAGATCGCGTTTGCAGCTGTATGAAAGTTCTCCAGGGCAGTGTAGTATAACGAGTTACCCACACCTCTGCCGATATCCATGAGGCCACAAAACGTGTTAATGCCTTTTGGCCCAATGCCTAAAAGCCTCATGGCAAAAATCAAGCGCCGGTTCATCAAATATGATTTGCCAACCAAAGACGACGAAAAAATTGTATGTTTTGATCGGGCATGCGCAGTGAACTAAACGCTGCCAACATTCGATTACCTAAGCTCTAAAATGTGTATTAATTTATTTTTAAAATGCGTATACAAACAAGTTATTACCTACTAAAGAACGCGTTGAACGAAATTAGGTGGTTGCTTCAAACCGTTGCATTCAAAAAGTAGCTAAATAAGGTAAATCGCGTTTTGGCGAAAACATTGCTGGACAAAAAAGGCCATATCTCCTATAGTATTTTGAATTTAAAAAACCCTTTAAGGACGATATTCTCAAATATCCAAGCTATAAAAATATGCAAAAAAAAAAAATCGAAAAATTTTTTTGCCAATCAGGAATACTCCCTTACACGTACGTATGCATCGGCACTTGTTACAATCGTGTTTGCAACAAAAATTCCACTTTGAATTTCTTGATGAGGTATCAGTGATTCTTTTTTGTTTGATTTAATAATTACGGATCTGATGACTTCAGATCTAGCTGGAAGAGATATTGAATTGATGCGTTCCTGATCTCGCATAGGTATTGCAATATCTTGTTGAAAGTTATCTGGTCTAAATATATGCCAGTCCTGATTTTTTTGATAGTCGAGAATACAATTCTATTTCTTGATGAAATCAAGGCCTAGTACTCCATCTGAGGGAATAGGAAAATCGTATTGAACAACGTAGAAATTGTGTTTTATTACTAAGTTTTCGATTTTTAAATCGCCATTAACCTTATCTATTGTGTGTGTAGTGTCTTTTCCTATACCGTTTAGGTCTATACTTGAACTACTATCAGTGCAAGTTTTTTCTATTTGTTCATTTTTAATTACCGAAATATCTGCACCGGTGTCAATCAACCATGTTGACACTTTATCATTGAATGTTGATTTTGATGATATGAAGTTAACAAGATGTAAATGAATATTATATATTTTTTACGTGAACTTGGTGTTTACTAAACAACTTGATTAAATCCAGCATTGAAAAAATTAATTCATACTTTACTTTGAATGTCTTATCAAGAATTGTTATTTCAGTGTCATTCAAATTCGATATATCTCTTTTCATATTTTCAACAACTGATGTTATTTTTTCTTTTGTCTCTTTAGCATATTCCATTGAAATAGGTCGGCAGTATTTTGTGGAAGAAGGCCAATCATTTTGCCAATATTCTATATTATCATCTGTTAGGAGTTTTAAAGGAACCATTGAAACTAAATACAGATGCGAGTCTGATTCATCTTCCTCTGTAAAACGTTGTTTATATTCTGATTGGCCTGAAGATCCATCACAACCCCACTTGCTGATAACATCCTCAATAGATTTACTCTCCAGAATCCTTTTCGTTGTATGATCTAACAAATCTTGTAAATTTACAGTCGCACTTGTTTCTGCATTTTTTTCTCTCTTCGGTGGTTTGATAATAAGCTGGAAGAACATTAAAACTCAAATCTTTTGATGAGTTCCTTACAACTTCGTATTGATATACGTATTGATATAGTTGAGCATCAACGGCTAGGGCTAATGCTCGATTAAGTGAAATATATTGTTTTGACTTTGCGTTTTCTTTTATTCCTCCAATAGCCAATCTGCTATGACACTGCTCAACTGGATATTGTTGTCTTAGCTTTTCTGTTTTATAACGCTAAGCACGATTACAGCAAGCAAATTTTTTTTCTGGTCTACCACCAGAATTTCTTTTTGATGATCCAGCTTAGCTTTTTTTGTTTAGATAAATCAACTATGAAAGTTATTGTACCTGAAAAAATTTAATTTAGAAAATATTTTTTGAATCAATATTCGATCGGAGATATTACAAGGACAATCTATGACAGCACAACAAACAGAATACATTACATATTTCATTAACTAAGTCGTAAAATTAATCAATAGAATAACAAAACCCTTCATAAATAAGTGCATCAACAAAAACACGCACAAAAAAGCTTCTCTAAATATAAGAAGCATGCCATCTATTTATAACAATTTTTAGCAATATAAACAAACATCTGTACATAATATCTGAACACCACACAAAGTTTCATAAAAAACGATCTACGCGTTTTCGAGAACACCGATGACACACGAACAGTAAACAAAGTAATTTTTATATATATAGAAATAATAAAATGTACCATTCAGCCAATTTTCATTTTTCGATGAAACTTTTGCAAAATATAGTGGCTCTCTTGCCACCTTTTGCGCAAGTAGCCTACAAATTTTTTAATATTTTTTTCAATTATTGAACTGAGATCCAACGGTGTTAAATCCCAATCGAATGTTGATAAAAAGTCCCTTAGCTTCGTTGCATCTAGTAAATTTTTAATTAATTCCTCACTGAGAATACGGTATGAAATATTATATTTCTTCATATTTAAATAATATATTATATGATTTAATAAAAAATAATCACGCGGCAATAATAATGAAGAAAATTATAACAAAGAAGAATTGGAAACTTGCAAACAAGTACACCAACCAGCTGATTGCTTTGTTTTAACAGTGCGAGAGCACTGTAAAATTCATGTTCCGCCTACACGAAAACGTTCATAACTTCGCAAGTTGGTTGAAGTTGGTTCTAGTTTTTACATTTTTATAAAATATAAACTCCATTCTCGACAATTATTTAAATTAGAAACATAAGGAAGCTTACCAAAAAATATTGATGTCAAAACTTTAGCATAAATGAAATTTAAGTACTCTATAAAAATAATTAATAACTTTTTAATTTTAGTTACACCTTAAAAAATTTACTGCATAAGTTTTCTTTAATATTGCAGTTATATAAATTAAATAAAAATGCTACTTAATCTATTTAAGAAATTTTCATATAATTATTTTCTGTTTTAACTCTTTTTGGTATGTATAAGGTAGACAAATATATTGCAAATTTGGAGGACTTTATAAAAAAAATATTTTTTTTTAAATTTGGACAATGGGAAATTGATAGACAGATATTTAGCTACATAAAAAAATTAAAGAAATCTAATTTTACACATGTGCAGTGTTTTGAAAGATAATGCTACTTCGACTTTAAATGTTATTTTTGATTTGCCTAAGTATTTTGTAAGTTATTTCGATGACTGCATCGAAATCAACTTTGGTGTATTAGAGCACACCGTGCTGCTGTAGGATATGGCAAGAATGCCGAACTGTTTTGAAACTCTGGCTTTCACCGCTGTAGTCGTGATCAAGAATCTGCTTTATTTTCAAAATGTTCTGATTTATAAAGTAATTTTACCAGTATTTTTCTTAAAAATATCTTAACACTATTTCCAATACTTCTCCTTAAATTCCAATATTTAATTTTGTTTTTCAGTAAAATAACTTTAACCAATCATATTTTACTTTGTATTGTCGCATTCTTTCTTTCCCTCAAAATATTAATTTTAAATAGCCAATATAATCGATGGACAAAATTCATAGCCTTGACTTTAAAAGAGTCAACGGCTAAGTTCAATTTAACGCTTGTTGTTGTTGCATTATGTTTTCGTGCAATAAGTGTGTTACTTAATGCTCGCTGGCGCGTTCATGCTTATGCAGCAACTAGCGGAAGAAAACGAAAAGGGGTGCTAAGTGCATTGAACATGAATTTGAGATTCTTTGGTATTAAGAATATAATTGTTTACTTAAAAATTCTATGTTAATTTTTGGGTTTTTATTTGGCAATAAATTATGGATTTTAATTTGTTTAGTTGGTGGTTAAGATTTTTGTTGTGTTTACTTATTTTGTACTTTGTTTATTAATAAGAAAGAATGAAGTTAAATAGCGACTACTTTTAGTTGGTGGTAATAGTGACTTTTAAGAGTACACTACACCCTAACCCTTAAGCGAAAATTTACTTGCAAAAGTTAATTTTTAAAATGTCGGAGTTGGAAAAAGGTTATGTTTATGTAATATAATATGATAATTTTTGTAGTATCTTTAAATAGTTGTTATTTTACAATAATATGAAATATGTAGTCTTAAGATTATTTATGTTTAAATTATTTGTTTAGTGGTAAATGGTAATATTAATACTAATACGAAAAACTTATATGATAATGGCCAATGTTCTAAATCATGATATTAATGTATTTCATACTAACATTTTGTTTTTAATATTTATATCAGTAGTTCTAAAAAATTCAGTAAAGTAATTTATAGAGTCTTAATATTTTGAAATAATTTGTATTATTTACCCATAAAATATTTACATATTTTTAACTTTAGTTATGTATTTATAAATTTCTTTAACATATTATTATTAAATTTCTCAAGTTTATTATTTACATCAATAATGGAGTTCACTCCTTCTCTAAGTATTGTTTTATATGGTCCGTGATATAGACTTTGACTTTTCTTTCTACTTTTAAGTTTAACTAATACTAAATCTCTTTCTTGGAAATTGGATATATTTATATTCTTGTCATAATTGATTTTTCTTTTTCCTTTTACCATTTTAATAATATTCTTTGCTTTGTTACTAGAGATTTTTAATCTAACTTTTAATTCGGTTGCATAGTCATCTATGCTGTAGACTTTATTGTTATCTCTTGTTAAACGCCCGGCAGAGTTGGTAAAAAAACCAAAAACTAATTCAAAAGGGCATTGTGAGTATGTATCGGTAACCGTTTGAAATTCTAAGCGGTCCCACTGTGTCTATAGAAATTGTTTCGAAGCTAGACGTTGGAGTGTCTGTTATAGTCATTTTTTCTTTTATATGTTTTGTTTGTTTATTTCGAGCGCAATGCTCACATTTATTAATGTAAGTTTTCACCATCTGTCGCATATGCTTCCATACATAGCGTTGTTTTATTTTCAGTATGTTTTTCTAATTCCTAAATGTCCGCCTTGTGGTGAATCATGGAATTCTGTAATTAATTTATTTTGCATGGATTTATTTGATATTCTTTGTGGGGTTTTATATATCAATGTGTTTAGCGATTTTCTTAATTTTTGTTTCATTTCTTGCTGCAGCTTGTTAAATAAATTCTTATATTCTTTTTTATCCATGGATTTAAATATTATATCTTCTTCATCTAGCGCTAGTTCTTTTATATTCAGTTTATATTCGATTGTCGTTCGCTTCGGTCATGCGTTCTCGTTGCTTAATTTGCAGTAAAACTATTTTGGGCGCGGAGGTTTCATTACCATGTAATGTGTGCAATGAGCGATGTCATAGATCGTGTACTAATATTGATGACCGTTATTTTGGCTTTTTTAATAATTCTCCAAATTTTGTCTATAATTGCGATAAGTGCCTAAATAGAACTTTTAATATCTGCGAAATTGTGTCGGAACTGGCTGCAGAAGTGAAAGAACTTAAATTGCTCATTAGTCAAAGCTCTTTATTAGCTAATAACAATGCAAGTAAATTGAAGAGTTTTTGCTCTTCATCGTCGAGTTCATTAACCTCGACCTTGAAATCTGCTGTTAATACGCAACCGATGAAAACACCCAGCATCGATATTGCCCTTGCTGATATTCAAAATCCAGTGCCTTCATACAATGCTGTTGCTGCGAATGCTAACTTAATTGAGTTACGCTCTCCATCTAATTCATCTCTTTGCACGGGTGCTGCTGCTGCTGCTGTTGATGCACCTGATTTGAATGTGTGCTCTGATTCTGTTGCTGCTGTCAATAATGATGTCTCTTTAAATTCGTCTTCTTCACATACTAAATCTAGTGTGACTGGTTCTTATGCTGCTGTGTCTGCTGCTGCGCCTGCTGCTGCTGTTGTTGTTGGGAGTGATCCAACCTTATCTTCTCCCTTGCCTGTGTCATCGGCTTTTGAGTGGAGTACAGTGCGTAACAAAAGGCAAAATAATAATAATCAAAACAATGATTTGTCTATTGTGGGGTGCAGTGCTAGTAATGAGCTTGATGTTGCTGTGTCAAAGAGTTTTTTTCATCTCTCTTATTTTAAACCTACTGTTACTGCTGATAGTGTTATTAAATATATCTGCTCGCATACTAATATTCTTAAAGATAAAATTGCGTGTTATCGTCTGGTTAAAAGGGGTATTGATGTGACCACTTTAAATCGAGTCAGCTTTAAATTAATTATACCGCTGAATGATTTAGATAAAGTATTCAATCCAACATTGTGGCCGGCTGATGTCCGTGTGCGGCATTTCTCTTTTTTAGCGAAAGAAGACGAAAATCTACTGAAGAGTTAGAAGAATATATGCAATTTCTATTATCTGCTGTGTGACGGCCTAGGTGTAAAAGATTTTTTTTCTAAATTTTCATTCCGAACTTAAGGTTATAGTATATGATTTCAACTAACGCAACCCACAGGCCCGATTTGTTACCACCTTTATTGTTATAGTAGTTATTTTAAATCTCCTAAATCACATCTCTAACAAAATAGGAGTTGTCAAAACGATCTATCTACTCACCTATACATCATTGTTCCAGAGTATAAAATATTCACATATATGTACCTACACCGTATATTAAAAAAAAAAATAAAAAAAAAAAAAAACACGCCAAAAAGTGCATACACAAAAATTGCATATGATTTTGGGACCGAAACATTAGCTTGCCAAGGTGTATTGTCAAAGAAAATCTAATGCTTTCTCTCTCCTCGCAGAATCGTCAAACCAGCAAGTGTGCCAATTTTTGTTCAGCCTAAGAATAGTGCAAAGTTAATTAAAACAAAACGTGATTGCTTAGCATCCAAATTAAATCCAGTTTTATCGGTTAATTTGTAAAACAAATATTGAAATCAGTGCCAAACAATAAAACAATCACGTTTCGTTTATCTAAAAAAACTATTATTTTAGTTATAATCAATGTAAAAGAAAAAAAAAAGCACTCAATAAAAAGCTATAATTTGGTCCTAACATTTGCAAACTTTTCCTTTAAAACAGGTAACAATAAATTGAATAAATTAGTTTAAAACTTAAAGCTAAATAAAATTTTCTTATTAAAATACTAGTGCCTTGGTACCAATACTTTTGACGACATTCGGCTGTTCAATAGTACCCGATTCACCCTTTTATTTAATTAAAATAAAAGTCCCCGAAAGGTACTGAAATAATTGAAGCACTGAAACAAAAAGCTAATTTTTAACCTAACCAATTTCCTAAAGGGGACTTTCTGTGACTTAGCTAAAGGTTACCATACTTAAATCATCATCATAAGCAAGACTTAAGCCACTGGGTTAATCAACTGCTGCGCTAAAATTGCAACAACAAAACTACGCATCAAGATCTACGAAAAAAAAAAAACTATAATAATATAAGCCCCCATCTAGTTTATTTATAAAGAGAATAACTCAGCCTAAACTTTTATAAATGAACGTAAGATAACAAGAAAAAAAACTATATAGAATTTTTGTTCGAATCTAGCAACTTCATCGATCGCGACAGGCCTGCTGCATCGAGGAAAAATCTCTTCAAACAAAAAAACAAAATAATATACGTAAGTTCTTTCATTTCTTTATTTACATTCATTAACCTAGAAAATTAAACCAAAAAAAAAAAAAAAAACCAACAAATAACGATGAAAAGTAAATTCGTATAATTTATATATTTCACCTAAAATTACAATTAATAATTTAACCTTTTGCATACATGTAAGCTTTTGTTATTATATTGTTGTATTTGTAATAAACTGTAAGCCCAGTTTAATTGTTTGCTACTCAAAACTCTCCGCCTAAATTACTCTCATCACTATAGAGACGAATTGTGTAAAACTAGTTTAATCTTTAACAAAACTAATGATTCATTTAAGCTATGAGATGTTGTTGTAATGTTTAAAGAATTATTGTTGTATTTGATTTTTGGGATGGTTGATCAAAGCCAGTTTAAACTAAAGTAGAAAGAAAACTATAGAGAGAGAGAGAGAGAAAGAGTAAGAAAGAGATTAGATTTTCTTTGTAAGAATATGTTGATTGTAATTATAAAAACAAATTTATGCTTCGATTAATAAAATAGCATGATGCAATAATCTATCTTTTGTGTTGAAGTTAACGTTGCCAAGCTAGTTTGGAGTATCAGGGGTTCCCAAACATTTATTTCGATTTTTGAAGAGTGAACCAAAGGCAGGGTGGGTATGCAGATCAGGACAACGGATCTACCTAAATCGTTAAGAAGAAGAATATTCCTGGAGTGTCTGTCCGATTAATATGTCCGTTTGCTTTTGTTTAAAAGTGTCTTTTGAAGCACGTATTTTTTTTTTGTAATGTGGTATTTCGGTGGAACGCAGAAAGAACCCCACCCCATCCGGCGAGCTAAGTGCCCTACACCCAAATCGTGCTTGTTTCTGTTAGTTCCCGAAAACGGTTTCTGAAAGCCAATAAAATATTGACCAAAAATTGCATTACAGAAATGGCACCCAACGTGGGGCTGAATGGATTAGGAAAAGTTCTTCGATTTCGCTAACGCTATGTGTTACATATAATCAACTTTTCTTATACAATTTTCTTTAAGCTCTATATTCCGTTAATTCATTTTGTACTTTGAGTGTTTCGATTTTAGGTGAAAATACTGGATTACAGATTTGATTTTGGATAAAGAGCAAATTAAGTCTGTCCGTATATTATTTCACCTTTGAACGAAATATTTCCGCTTTTCTATTTATTGATTTATCTTAAAGTTATGTTGAAAAGACGCTTGTGGCTTGGTGTTTCTATTTTTGGAAATACTATTAAATTATTTGAATACCATTTAATAGTCCGATAGTTGGCATAAAAGTAGGAATACAGCATTAGTACGAAACATTTCTGATCAACATAAAATTTGAGTTGCCTTTATTTCCAGGATTGAACTTCTTCTTACGTTTTATACACTCTCTAGTTTGGCATATAAAGTTAACTTCAACATGTTTGTGTATTTTCAAGTGAATAACTGTTGAACATTTTTTTTTATTTTTTTTATTATTCGTATTTTTCAAATAGTTTATTTGATTGAATTACAATATGAATTTAGATAATTCTAATTCGAAAACCTCAGCTGCAAATTTATGCACAATTTGTATGAGTCCATTAGGGAATAATTTGCCTTTAGTTATTACTGAATGTAGACATCATTATCACAAAGCCTGTCTGTTGCCATGGTTAGAAACTACACCAACTTGTCCAAACTGCGGAAGCTCAATTCCAAGCTCCATTTTATCGACGTTGGAGTTGAATAGTGATTCTTCACAAGTTGACCAACAGGGTGCAATTCCAAAAAGATCCACTATCCAAACCAGGTCCCAAAAACGAAAAGATACTTTCAACGAAAATCGTAAATCTTTACCTTCCGACAATTTCAATTCAGGTGAAAATGGTTGTGAACACCTCAATTTAATTCACAAAATAGTGTCGAAAATATAAAAAGCCTTATTCAAAACACTATACAATCATATGTTCAGGAAGAAGTTTCTAAACTTCAAAATGCCATTGCACAATTATCCCACCAAATATCTCAACTTAATGTGAATGTACCTCCTGAACCTGAATGGCCACAAGATCTTTTTAATCCCCAATGTCCATCTGATCGAAATGTGACATCCCAACCCCAGTTAAGAAACAATGCCACCTCAATAAGAGAACGATCATCCATATCTTCTGTTGTGCTAACAAATAGTAGCAAAGTGTCCAACCTCATAGGTAGTTGGAACATTCATTTTAATGGTCTTTCATCTGGTCTTCCTATTGATCAGTTTATTTATATGGTAAATGCGTTAACTAACGATATGTTAGGTGGAGATTTTAATCTTCTGTGTGAACATGTTCACATATTATTTTCCGGTAGAGCAAAGGAATGGTATTGGCGATACCGTAGAACCGTCCCACGGGTTATTTGGAATCCTTTGTGTATGGCTTTAAAGTCATATTTTTCCGATCACTTATACGATATGGATATAAAAGAAATGATCCGTGATCGTAAGCAGTCAGCTAGCGAAAGTTTTGATGATTTTTATAGCTCGGTTTTACAAATGTGTGATCGCCTTCGGTATGCTTTACCTGAACTTGAACTTGTGGAAATGCTTCGTCGAAACTTAAAACCAATATTACGCAAAGAATTATTTTATTTACAGATAACTTCAGTGTCACATATGCGAAATTTAATTTTACGCAGGGAAGCTTTAAGCGCCGAAATGGAAAAATCTAGTTCTAGAATTTTTAGTAAAAAGGTAAATGAATTAACATTTGTCGAGGATAATGAAGATGTAGCTGAAGCAGATGAGATTTGTGAATTGGCGACACGAGAAAAGACAAACCCATTAATTTGTTGGAACTGTAGAGAAGAAGGTCATCGATTTTCGGATTGTTTAGGTGAAAGAACAGTTTTTTGCTATGGATGCGGGCCGAAAATACTTACAAACCCAACTGCGAAAAATGTAAACATTCGGGAAACGGGAAATCGAGTGGAAACAACAACAACAGTCTCCGCTCACGAAAGTAAAACTCGAAAGCAAAAATAATACTTCAGTCGGTATCCAAACATCCTCCTATTTAGATAATACGTTAAACCAACATAAGCCCCAACTTTATCCCATAAAACCATTTCATGAAAGATTGTTTCGTTACCAACAAGCTCGTAATAGAATTTTTTGTAGCTCATTTGAATTAGAAATAAAACAGAAACAGCAAGATATTCTTCGGCCTAAACGGAATACTAGGCGTATGAGGAACTTTTATTTGAAAGTTATGCGTAGCAGAAGAAAGATACAAATTACTTTAAATTCTATCGAATTTCCAAAATTTGACTTAAGGCCTTATATTACTGTAAATATTTTAGGAATGAAATTGAGTGGCTTATTAGATTCTGGTGCATCTGTTTCTTGCCTCAGTGGTGCAGCAGCCAATAAATTCTTAAAACAAAACATATCATATAAGAAAATGAATGAATATATTGAAACAGCCGGCGGAAAAAAGTATCGAATTCTTGGTTGCATCGAAACAGATATTACATTTAGAGGCTCTACTAAAAGTTTAAAACTGTATATCATACCAGACTTAAAGCAGGAGCTATATTTAGGTATTAATTTTTTCATAGAATTTGATATGCTGAAGCCATTGTTGAATGGATTTGAAAATAAACATTGTGAAACAGAACAATTGCATTCAATAATAAACGTTACTTCTGAAATGAAAAGTAGGTTAGACAGTGTTATTACTTTGTTTCCATCGTTTGAAAAAATGGGCTTAGGCCAAACTCCGTTGCTTGAACATACGATTGAAATCATGAAGGAATCAAAACCTATCAAACAACGATATTTCTCCGTCTCTCCGGCTGTTGAAAAATTAATTCATAAGGAAGTAGATAGAATGTTGGATATGAATATTATTGAGTTAGCACCTCCGAATTGTCCGTGGAGTAGCCCAGTAGCTCTAGTAAGGAAAAATGAAAAAATTAGACTTTGTTTAGACTCAAGGAAGTTGAATGCTGTCACGGTAAAAGGCGCCTACCCTCAACCCAAGATAAATGGCATTTTATCTCGCTTACCAAAAGCAGAATTCATAACCTCTTTGGATTTGAAAAATGCCTTTTGGCAAATCAGCTTGGCTGAAGGTTCGCGAGATAAAACAGCCTTCACTGTTCCTAACAGACCATTATACCGCTTTAAGGTAATGCCGTTTGGGTTGACGAATGCACCGCAAACACTGTGTCGCCTTATGGATATCATTATACCTGCTGATTTGAAAAATAGAGTTTTTGTGTATCTCGATGATTTGCTTCTGCTATCAGACAACTTTGAAGAACATCTGGCGTTATTAATACAGGTAGCTCAGTTATTACACAATTCAGGTCTTAAGCTTAATGTAGCTAAATGTAAATGGGCCATGAAAGAAGTAAAATATTTAGGATATGTGATAGGGAATGGTTGTCTTAAAGCTGACCCTGAAAAGATTTCGGCTATCGTTAGACTTGTGTCCCCTAAAACTGTAAAAGAAGTACGTAGTTTTCTTGGACTTGCAGGCTGGTACAGGCGATTCATAGACAACTTTTCTTCCTTGACCGCACCATTAACGGATTTAACTAAAAAGGCTAAATCATTTGTATGGACTTCGGAAGCTGAAAGTGCTTTTCAACAAATAAAAACTTGCTTGACCTCCGCTCCTGTATTAATCACGCCGAATTTTGAGAAACCGTTTATTATTCAAACTGATGCCTCAAAATCAGGAATTGGAGGTATACTAGCTCAGGAAGATGAAGATGGTGTCGAAAGACCCATTGCGTATTTTTCATATAAACTAAATAGGGCACAACAAAATTATTCCATTACGGAACTAGAATGCTTAGCTGCTCTGAAAAGTATAGAAAAGTTTCGGGAATATGTTGAGGGGCACCAATTTAAAGTAATTACGGATCACGCGAGCTTAAAGTGGCTTATGAGTCAGTCAGATTTAAACGGTAGGTTAGCACGCTGGTCCCTAAAATTACAAGGTTTTAATTTTACATTAGAACATCGAAAAGGTAGTCTCAACATTGTGCCTGATGCTTTGTCGCGGCTTGAAGTTGAAGCCCTAGATAATGACCATATGACCACAGAACTCGACTTGAACTCAGAACATTTTGAATCAGATGAATATCAAAAACTAAAGCTTCATATAAGTGAAAATTCCACACGTTTGCCCGACCTTAAAGTTGCAGATAAATTTGTTTATAAACGCACCGAGTTTTTTATTGCGGGGACGCAATTAGGGAAGAGTCAAGTTGGAAGTTATGGATTCCACAAGGCCTAGTTAAAGAAGTTATCGAGCGTGCTCACTGCCCACCAATTTCAGCGCATGGAGGGATAGGAACAACTCTTGAGAGAATTCGGAGAAATTTGTTTTGGCCAAAAATGACGTTAGACGTCAAAGATTTTGTAAACAACTGCGATATTTGTAAAGAAACCAAAGCTCCAAATACCATATTACGACCTCCTATGGGAGTTCAAGCAAAATCAGATAGACCGTTTCAAAGAATATACATGGACCTCCTTGGCCCATACCCTCGGTCAAAATCCGGAAATGTTGGCCTACTTATCATATTGGACCACTTAACAAAGTTCCCTATACTAAAACTCATTAAAAATTTTTCAACACCCCCTATTTGTGATTTTCTTGAAAACAATGTTTTTCATATTTTTGGCATTCCGGAAACGGCAATTACTGATAATGGGACCCAATTCAAGTCCGTTCTTTTTGAAACCACGTTAGCAAAATATGGAGTAAAACACGTTTTTACAGCAAGTTATAGCCCCCAATCGAATTCGTCAGAACGAGTTAACAGATCTATCATTGCCGCTATCCGTTCTTATTTAGGCAAGGACCAGAGAGAGTGGGATCAAAACCTCAGCCAGATAGCAGTAGCTCTACGAAGTTCCTTTCACCATTCAATTGGATTTTCTCCATATTATGTGCTTTTTGGTCAACAAATGGTTAAACATGCTAACAACTACGTTCTGTTAAGAAAATTAAATGAGATAAATGATTCTGAAAATATTCTTGATAGTCACGATAAATTAGCTCTAATCAGGGAAAAGGTTAAGATTAACTTAGAAACAGCATATAACAGCTATAAGAAATCGTATAACTTGCGAAGTAAAGTAATTAATTTTAAGGTAGGAGATGAAGTTTTTAGAAGAAATTTCGCGCAGAGTAAAAAGGCCGATAATTTCAATGCTAAACTTGCTCCTAAGTTCTTGAAAAGTAGAATAGTTAAGAGAGTAGGTAATTGTTATTTTGAGTTGACAGATTTGCAAGGACGTCCAGTAGGGACATTTCATGCAAAAGATCTCAAACCACAATCATAAGCTATATTTTAGCCGTTTCAGTTTCTTTCATGTTGGAAACAACCTGAAATAATCTGTTTTGTGACGGCCTAGGTGTAAAAGATTTATTTTCTAAATTTTCATTCCGAACTTAAGGTTTTAGTATATGATTTCAACTAACGCAACCCACAGGCCCGATTTGTTACCACCTTTATTGTTATAGTAGTTATTTTAAATCTCCTAAATCACATCTCTAACAAAATAGGAGTTGTCAAAATGATCTATCTACTCACCTATACATCATTGTTCCAGAGTATAAAATATTCACATATATGTACCTACACCGTATATTAAAAAAAAAAAATAAAACAAAAAAAACAAAAAAAAATACGCCAAAAAGTGCATACACAAAAATTGCATATGATTTTGGGACCGAAACATTAGCTTGCCAAGGTGTATTGTCAAAGAAAATCTAACGCTTTCTCTCTCCTCGCAGAATCGTCAAACCAGCAAGTTGTGCCAATTTTTGTTCAGCCTAAGAATAGTGCAAAGTTAATTAAAACAAAACGTGATTGCTTAGCATCCAAATTAAATCCAGTTTTATCGGTTAATTTGTAAAACAAATATTGAAATCAGTGCCAAACAATAAAATAATCACGTTTCGTTTATCTAAAAAAACTATTATTTTTAGTTATAATCAATGTAAAAGAAAAAAAAAAGCACTCAATAAAAAGCTATAATTTGGTCCTAACATTTGCAAACTTTTCCTTTAAAACAGGTAACAATAAATTGAATAAATTAGTTTAAAACTTAAAGCTAAATAAAATTTTCTTATTAAAATACTAGTGCCTTGGTACCAATACTTTTGACGACATTCGGCTGTTCAATAGTACCCGATTCACCCTTTTATTTAATTAAAATAAAAGTCCCCGAAAGGTACTGAAATAATTGAAGCACTGAAACAAAAAGCTAATTTTTAACCTAACCAATTTCCTAAAGGGGACTTTCTGTGACTTAGCTAAAGGTAACCATACTTAAATCATCATCATAAGCAAGACTTAAGCCACTGGGTTAATCAACTGCTGCGCTAAAATTGCAACAACAAAACTACGCATCAAGATCTACGAAAAAAAAAAAACTATAATAATATAAGCCCCCATCTAGTTTATTTATAAAGAGAATAACTCAGCCTAAACTTTTATAAATGAACGTAAGATAACAAGAAAAAAACTATATATAATTTTTGTTCGAATCTAGCAACTTCATCGATCGCGACAGGCCTGCTGCATCGAGGAAAAATCTCTTCAAACAAAAAAACAAAATAATATACGTAAGTTCTTTCATTTCTTTATTTACATTCATTAACCTAGAAAATTAAACCAAAAAAAAAAAAAACCAACAAATAACGATGAAAAGTAAATTCGTATAATTTATATATTTCACCTAAAATTACAATTAATAATTTAACCTTTTGCATACATGTAAGCTTTTTTTTTATATTGTTGTATTTGTAATAAACTGTAAGCCCAGTTTAAGTGTTTGCTACTCAAAACTTTCCGCCTAAATTACTCTCATAACTATAGAGACGAATTGTGTAAAACTAGTTTAATCTTTAACAAAACTAATGATTCATTTAAGCTATGAGATGTTGTTGTAATGTTTAAAGAATTATTGTTGTATTTGATTTTTGGGATGGTTGATCAAAGCCAGTTTAAACTAAAGTAGAAAGAAAACTATAGAGAGAGAGAGAGAGAAAGAGTAAGAAAGAGATTAGATTTTCTTTGTAAGAATATGTTGATTGTAATTATAAAAACAAATTTATGCTTCGATTAATAAAATAGCATGATGCATTAATCTATCTTTTGTGTTGAAGTTAACGTTGCCAAGCTAGTTTGGAGTATCAGGGGTTCCCAAACATTTATTTCGATTTTTGAAGAGTGAACCAAAGGCAGGGTGGGTATGCAGATCAGGACAACGGATCTACCTAAATCGTTAAGAAGAAGAATATTCCTAGAGTGTCTGTCCGATTAATATGTCCGTTTGCTTTTGTTTAAAAGTGTCTTTTGAAGCACGTATTTTTTTTTTGTAATGTGGTATTTCGGTGGAACGCAGAAAGAACCCCACCCCATCCGGCGAGCTAAGTGCCCTACACCCAAATCGTGCTTGTTTCTGTTAGTTCCCGAAAACGGTTTCTGAAAGCCAATAAAATATTGACCAAAAATTGCATTACAGCTGTTCATGCTGATGCACCCCCTTTGCCATCAAACTCGTCGATATTGCATTTGCCATTACCGTCGCTTTCTTTATCCAACGCAACTATTGATTGGAATGCTGTTCAAGATAAAGAGAATGACTTGAAGGCTCTTTCTACAACTCTTGATTACGTACATATTCATAAAAATTCTGCTGGGACTCACACTAAATTAAAGTTATTTTTTAATAATATGTCTGGAATTAGGACGAAAGTAAATTCTATTTTTAATTGGACCTCACAAAGTGATTTTGACATAATAGTATTTGTTGAAACGTGGCTGAATGCAGATTTTTTTGATGGCGAATTCTTTGATCCTAATATTTATCAAGTTTATCGCAAGGACAGAGATGCTGCTAAGACTGGTCTCACTCGAGGTGGTGGTGTTTTGATTGCAGTTAAACGCAATCTTTGCTCGTCTATATTTTTACTGCAAAATAGTGACACGCTACTGGACCAACTATGTGTTACAATAAATGATACCAAAGGTGCTGCTTACGTATGTGTCTCATATATCCCACCAAATAGTTCAGATGACCTATATGCTGCGCATGTTGACAATGTTGTTGGTTTACAATCATCATTTAAGAATGCGGATAATCACTTATGCTTTTTGGGTGACTTCAATCTAAGTAAAGTCGTTTGGAGTTTTCTTGCTGATGTGCTTACTCCCTCCAATATCAATAATTCTCACGAAATTTATTTTATTGATTATTAAGTTTATTAAGCATTGATTTAGTTCAAATTAATTCCTTTTTTAATTCACTTAACAAAATTTTAGATCTGATTTTTGTTTCAAAAAATTTTAAGTCTCAACTATCTCATTGTTTATGTCCTATATCTCCATCAGGTATACACCACGTTCCACTTGTTTTAGATTTTGAGTTCTATGACTTTGTACAATGTTTGCGGCAAAATAATTATTTTAATTTTAAATTATGTAATTTTGATCTTTTAAATGCTATTTTTTCGATACTAGATGGAATGAGATGTTTTTAAATCAAAATGTGGTAGATTGTTATGATTTATTTAAATCTTATTTGTCTTCTATAAGCACTGAATATATTCCACATTTTTCGCCAAAAGTGTATAAGTTACCATGGTACACTAAAGGTCTTAAAAAGCTGAAAAACTTGCGCAATAAAAATATAAAATTATTTAAGACAACTAATGATCCCTAGTATCACTTAATGTACATTCATTACATGAGAGAATTTAATTTTTTAAATAAATTTCTCTACAAACAGTATATTTTACGTTGTGAGAACAATATTAAAATCAATCCAAAGTCATTTTGGCACTTTATTCAATCCAAACGTGATGGCTCCTGCATTCCTACTTCAACATACTATAACGCCTTTGTAGTCTAGTCGGCCTTTGTAGGCTAGTGGAGAGTGCGCTAGACTCTCAACCCAAAGGTCCCTGGTTCGAATCCGGGCTCGGGCATGGTTCTTTTCACTTTCTTTGTTCTTTCTTTGTCCTACATTTAAGAATTATGGAAAACTAAAAATCCACAACTAAATTGTGGAAAATGTGAAGGAATGGAACAACTAAGGGCTTGAAATGCTTGCCGAGGTTAAGGCATAACACTAGCCTCGGTTAAAAAGCAATTCAAATTGTCTTTCGCAGTTGTTTCCCCTAATCAATAATTCACGTATAGTTCCAATCAATTCCTCTAAATAATCTATCCCTTTCCTTTCAGGTCAAAGACCAAACCTTGTTTGTATAAGGCGCATGCCTTGGTTCTTTGAACTTTAAAAAAAAAAAATATTCGCACATTTGGGCAGGGGCTTCAAAATCTTATTTGGAGCTTCTGGACCGAATTCAACGTCGTGCGATATATTTGATAGGGGATGAAAGTATTTCATCCTCTCTCAACTCTCTTGGGCATCGACGTAATGTAGGTTGCCTAAGCCTTCTGTATAGGTATTACCATGGGAAGTGTTCAAGGGAGATACATGGCCTGACGCCACCAGCTCGTGTGTTTCCCAGGTCCACTCGGGCAGCTGTCCAAGCCCACCCCTTTACCATTGCATCGATGCCTAATAGAACCTCGCATTACCGCGATAATTCATTCTTTAGTCGCGCGGTTAAGTTGTGGAATAGTCTCCCTGCGAGCGTGTTTCCCGGCAGTTTTGAGCTGTGCAAATTCAAAACAAATCTTCACCGACACTACTCCATCTATCCACCCTCCAACTAACTATCACCCATCTTCCGAATCAACACAATGCTTACGCATTTATAGGGGGCATCCCCTGAGCGTTGGTTCAGTTAAAAAAAAAAAAAAAACGCCATTGACTCTTTTACTATTCAAGATACTGTGAATCTATTTGCTGATTATTTTAAATCCAGTTATGTTACGGTCAATTCAAATTTTGATATGTCAATCTTGGAAAATGTAGACTCATTTTTAAACCTTGGTACTGTTGTTTTGTCTGAGGATGAAATTTCCAGTGCTACGACTAAAATGAAAGTTTCGAATAAGGCTGATAATGATGGTATTTCATCTATTTTGCTTAATAAATGCGCGTTTTCCTTATCTAGGCCTTTGTGTGAAATTTTCAATAAATCTTTAAAGACTGGCACTTTTATAGACTGTTGGAAAATTGGCTCTATAACACCGGTTTTTAAATGTGGTAATAAGAATGATGTATCCAACTATAGACCTATTTCTAAGCTATCAAATGTTTCGAAACTTTTTGAAAGTGTTATTAAAAATAGATTATTCTTCTTAGTAAAGCGACATATTTGCCCTGAACAGCACGGGTTTTTTGCTGGTCGGTCTACTGTAACTAACTTAGCAGTTTTTTCAAAATTCTGCATTTTATCTTTTGAACTAGGACATCAAGTTGATGTCCTCTATACGGACTTCTCCAAGGCCTTTGACAAGGTTCCCCATAATGTATTATTAGCTAAACTTGCCAAAATGGGTTTCCATTCCAATTTCTTGAATTGGATCCAGTCTTATCTTCAATATAGAGTATGTTTTGTGGAAATAAATGGTGTTAAATCGCATCACTTCATTGCTTCTTCTGGAGTCCCCCAGGGTAGCATTCTTGGCCCTTTACTTTTTTCATTATTTATTAATGATGTAAGTAAATATTTTCATTCGGCAAAATTTTTACTTTATGCTGAGGATTTAAAGCTTTTTAGTAAAGTATCTAATCTAAATGATGCTGCTCTTTTACAGAGTGATCTAAGTAATTTGCTGTCATGGAGTTTATTGAATTTGTTACCGTTAAATTTTAATAAATGCTTTGCTATGACATACACGAAGTGTAACAGTTTTATAATTTTTTCATATTCCCTCTCTGGTAACCCCTTAAAGAAGGTTAATTCAATTAAGGACCTTGGAATTATTTTTGACTCAAAGTTCACTTTTGTGGATCATATAAATTATGTTGTTCCTAAATCATATTCCTTGCTTGCTTTTGTACGTAGAAATAGTTTAGAATTTTCTGATTCTTATACTCTGGTTTGTCTTTATAATTCGTTTGTAAGGTCAAGGTTAGAGTATGCTTCTTTTATATGGAGTCCTTTCTATTTAATCCATTGCGCTCGATTGGAAAAGATCCAAAAATCATTTTCACGTTTTGTGCTTCGTTCTTTGCACTTTGAAGAACCTTTACCTTCCTATGAAACGCGTATTTTACTATTTGGCTTAAAAACTCTCGAAACTAGAAGAATGATTCAGTCGTTATTATTTATTCACGATCTTATATCAGGTCAAACTGACTGTGACCAATTATTACAATTTGTTAATTTTAATATTCCTGCTAGAATGTTGCGGCATTACGTGTTATTTCATTCTCAAACTCATAGAACTCTTTATGCATGTAATGAGCCTATAAATCGTGCCTTGTCATTGTATAATGAATTATCTAGTGAAAATAACTTAGATTTTTATTTTTCGAAATTTTCATTTAAGAATTTGCTAAATAACTTGTTTCGTATATAATTTATTATTAATTTTTATTTCCTATTAATTTTTTATTTCAAATAATAATGAATTTCTTTGTTAAATTTTTTTGTTATTTTTTATAATAGTTTGTAAGATATTTTTATTTTTTAGTAGTCTGTAAGGATTCTTTCCAAAGACGTAAACAATGAATAAAAATATTTAATTTATTCATTTTAGATACTAATTTCTTCAGGATCGGCTCTAGAGTCGCTGAATTATCATTAGATCTTGCATGTATATGATTTATTTTTGATGATAGCTTCATCGAGTTCGAATCTGGATTCGTCGATTTATCGCTACATCGCACGTGCACAATATTTAATATGCTGATACTAGTATCATTTTAATTCATATTTTTATCGCTTATTTCAAATTTTAATTTAAGTACGTTTTTTATATCGCTAATTGATGTGCAATCCCATATAAAGAGTTCATGACGCTCCTGTTGAGATGCATTTTCATAATTTGCAAGTTCTTCTTGCTTCTTTTTATATCCCCTTGTTATTACCGTGGCTTTTTTAAGACTGCTCGTTTCTTCAGTTGGTATCATAGTTTTTAAAATATCCGAATCTATCTTTATTCGTGATAAAGCATCTGCATTTGTATTAATTTTTCCTTGTTTGAAAACTATAGTGAAATTATAATCAGATAGGTCTAGTCTGATTCTTGTCATTTTTGATGACGGGTTTTTGTGTGAAAAAAGTGAAACTAGGGGTCTATGGTCTGTTACCACAATAAATTTCTGTCCGTAGAGATAGGGTTTAAAAAAATGTATTCCCCAATGTATTGCTAGAAGTTCTTTCTTAATTATGGGTCTATTGATATCATGTTTTTGTAGAGATTTACTTGCGTATGATATCGGTAGATCTTTTCCTATTTCGCCTTGAGATAATACTGCTCCAAGGGCAAAATTCGAAGCGTCTTTCGTTAAGATAAATGGTTTTGAAAAGTCGGGATACTGTAGGATAGGTGGTTCTATTAATTGCTGTTTTAAAGCTTCAAAAGAAGATTGACATTCTTCTGTCCACTTGAAAATTTGATTTTGCTTTAATAATACATTTAAATATTTTGCCGTTTTTGCAAAGTCTTGTATAAATCGTCTATAGTAGTTACAAAAAGCTACAAATCTTCGCACCTCCTCTGCGTTTTTTGGTATAGGATAATTTCTAATTAATTCAAATTTGGCAGGGTCTGTTTTTATACCTTGTTGTGTAATTAAATGTCCCAAATAAACTACTTCTGGTCTTAAAAATTTACACTTGGCTGCATTTAATTTGAGATTGTATTTAGATAGTCTTTCAAAAACTTTTATTGAGTTGTTATTGTGGTGTTAAAGGCTGCATCCAAATACTATTATGTCATCGACATACAAGAATGCTTCAGAGTTGCAGCCTGAAAGTGCCAAAGTCAGCATTCTTTGAAAACTATTTGATGATATAGTTAATCCAAAGGTTAATCTTTTAAAATGGTAATGGCCATCATTTGTCGAGAAAACAGTCAAAGGTCTTGCATTTTTATCTAATGAAATTTGATGGAAAGAGCTTGCCATGTCAAGTTTTAAAAAATACTTTGCTCTACCTAATGTGTCCAAAACGTCCTCTATTCTAGTCAATGGGAATTTCTCGTTTGTTATTTTTTATTTAATTGTCTGAAGTCAACTACTAAACGCCTCTTTTTTGTGCCATCACTACTTTTTTTTGGTACGAGTAGTAAAGGTGAATTATACGGGCTTACTGATGGTTCAATAATTTCGTTTTGTAATACTTTTTCTACTTCTGTGTGAATTTCCGTATTATGTACGTGAGGTAATCTATAATTTTTATTGCCTGCATTCAGCGGAAAGAACTGTTCCACAACTTTCGGGCTGAATGGTATGCTCTCACAGAACATGTTCCTTGAGATGTCACAATTTATATAGCGAAAATATTTTATGCTACTTCGCTACTTGAGCACTTTTTCGGCTAGAATGCGGCCATTGTAAGTAGTTGTGTTGCCTATTGTTGAAAGATTTTGCGTGTAAAAATTGTTGACTGTTAATTGTTCTTCTTCCAAATGAAAAATATTTTGATATTTCTCAAAAATGTTTATTAATGGATGATTTTGGTTATGTTTAGTTCTTTAAAAACTTTTTTAAATCTTTGTTTATCGGTCTCGTGATTTTGTTTAATATAGAAATAGTTTGAAAGTGGTTCTATTTTTGGTGTTAGTTGCTTTATTTTTACTTCTGTATCATTTGAGCTTAATATTCTGACGTGACATTTTCCATTGGCTGGTTCTAATTCAATAATAATTAGCTAAAAATAATCCTTTTTGGATTTCTTCGTTTAATACTACGCTATCTTGATTTATGTTTAAATAAATGGGTTGTATAATTTCTGTGCGTGGTGGTATACGTATTATGTCGTAAGCGTTTTTATTGAAATAAAGTGGTGTAATTATGTCTGTCTTTTAATGTAAGTGTCAAAGTTTGTGCTTCGTAGTCAATTTTGCACATGTGTTTTGATAGAAAATCTCTACCTAAAATACCGTCAGTGTGTATAGGAAAATCGTTATCTACTGCTTAAAAAGTGTGAGGTAAAGTGAATGAGTTAAAATTTAGTTCTAATATTGCTGCTCCTAAAGTAAAAGTTTCCTCGTCTGTTATTCCTGATAGTTTACATCTTTTTTCTGTTTTAATTTCTATGTCAATGTTTTTAATTTTGCAGATTAAAGTATCTGCACTCGTATCTATTAAAAATTTAAAGTTTCCTTTCAAGGTATTACATTTTACAATAATGTAATTGGTCGTGTTATCCGATATTGTATATATGTTTAATTTCGCTGTACCGGATGATCTTCTATCATGACCTCCGAGAGATCTTCGTTTACCTGGTCATCATTGCTGAAAACATACATTCTGTTTTTATTTTGATTTCTATTGCTGAAATTTCTGTGTTGATTGTTATTGTTAGTAAAACGTCGTTGTGCGTTTTGGTTGTTATTGAAATTATTATTTCTTCTATTATTGTCGTTAATGTTTCTGTTATTAATCTTATTATTGTAATTGCTAAATATGTTGTTTTGTCTGTTTCTGTTGTTGTAAGTAGTTCGTTGCATAAAATTTTAGTTCTGGTGCCTTATGTTATTGTTTCTGTTGTCTTGCTGTCTTCTATACTGATTGTTGTAATTGCTGTTTATTGGTCGTCTGTTGTATGAATTGTTGTCTGTTTTGAAATACATTAAATGGTTGCTTGTTTTCACGTTTTTTTCCAATTCTAAAGCTAAATTTGTTGCTTATGTTAACGTCTTGGGCTGTGCTGCGAATATTGTATTTTTAAGGTTATCGTTTAGTCCGTTTTTAAAGATTGTAAGTACATAAGATTCGTACATCTTCATGATCAAATTTATTTGTTCATCATAAGCATCAGGTCTTAAGTCACTGATCTGTAAATTATTTAGTTCAGACGTTAAATTTAATAGTTTGTCTTTAAAATTAGTTACTGTGTTATTCCGTTGTGTCAATGCTGAAAGTTGTGTGTGTATTTGTGTAGTAGTTAAGTTGCTTTTGTATGAATTGGTAAGTGCTTATTTAAGTTTAATGAAAGTATCTATGTTTGTTATGTATCCTAATGTTGTTTTTACATTATAATTCAATTTAACGTTGACTACAATATTTATTAGTTTCTATTAGTTTTCCGTTGTGTAAGTTCCGTCTATTAATTCTACTATTGTTAAGAATGCATTGAGGTCTTTGTAATTTCCGTTGAAAACCGGAACGGTTTTTAAAATTAATTCAATATTAAAGTCCGACATGATTTCTTTCTTTCTGTCGAATGTTTTACCAAAAGATTTTTAGTTTCATTTAATAGTATGAGGAATCGTTCACTCAATTGATATGCTTCCAATTTGTTTAGGAATTGTGCTGTTTTTTAAAATGTAATTCGTAACGAATTAGATAATCAAGTTTAATACTAATGGTTTGACTTGTGTACTTCCTATTACTGGATTTCTTAATGTTCTGTTTAATTTTTAAAACTTCATTAAAAACCTCTTGTAACTCTTCCATTAACTTTTGATTGTTTTTTTTTATTATTTAATATATTTTCTTACTTAAACAATTGTTACATAACAAATATGGTTTATATTGTGCAAATCCAATACTTTTTAAATTTTTCTTACAATTGTTGCATGTGAAACATTCACGATGCCAAGCTTTATCAAAGTAACATATATATAATTTTTCCTATATCTATTATTTTTAGTGAACAAGTACTGCAATGTTTTTGAAATAGTATACCAAAACATCCTTGGTATTTGCTAACCACTCCATATTTAATCATTTTAAAGAAATTATTTTGGTTAATGTGTTTAAAAATTTATTACATATTAATTATTTTGAATTCTGTGGATTCTTTTTTGCACATACAATTTAAAATATTGAATCATTTTATAAAAAAAATATAAAACAATTATAATTATTACTATTGTCACCGCTATTGTAGTAGAATGTTGTCGCAACTCTGATTTGGTAACTGAAGATCCTTTAGTGTTGTCAAGCATTGTTAAATATTTATATAACTCCGTTATATTTGGAATAATGTGTTTTATTGTTTTTTGGTATAATTTTTCTTTGCTTCTGCGACCTATTCCAAAAGTTTTCTTTTTATGTCAGTTGTTATTGCTATTATACGGTATAATTCCGCGATGCGCTGTCTTGTTAACACCTTTCGTCCTCCTCTATGTTTTTTTTTCTTTTGGATTATTTCCTTAAGGTATGGTATTTTTTTGTGTACGTAACTTGTACTCTGCTATAGTGATAGGTTTTGGCCCAGCTTGTTTTGGTGTTGGGGTGTATTTTGGCGGTTCTTCTTGGATTGGGACTATTGGTTGCGGTATGTATTTTTCATCTTCTTTGTTGAATTCTTCGCTATTAGTTCCACGACACGTTGGAAAATGGAGTTGAAATTGCTGTCCATGAAAAAAAATCTTTAACTTCTGCAAAGCTCGTAAGAAAATTCCAGTTAAGTGGTGGGCAGGATCGCCATGTAGCGTTATACGTTGGAAAATGGCAGGATCGCAATGTAGTGTTTTGAAAGATAATGCTACTTCTACTTTAAATGTTAATTTTGATTTGCCTAAGTATTTTGTAAGTTATTTCGATGACTGCATCGAAATCAACTTTGGTGTATTAGAGCACACCGTGCTGCTGTAGGTTATGGCAAGAATGCCGAACTGTTTTGAAACTCTGGCTTTCACCGCTGTAGTCGTGATCAAGAATCTGCTTTATTTTCAAAATGTTCTGATTTATAAAGTAATTTTACCAGTGTTTTTCCTAAAAATATCTTAACACTGTTTCCAATACTCCTCCTTAAATTCCAATATTTAATTTTGTTTTTCAATAAAATATAATTAACCAATCATATTTTACTTTGTATTGTCGCATTCTTTCTTCCCCTCAAAATATTAATTTTAAATAGCCAATATAATCGATGGACAAAATTCATAGCCTTGACTTTAAAAGAGTCAACGGCTAAGTTCAATTTAACGCTTGTTGTTGTTGCATTATGTTTTCGTGCAATAAGTGTGTAACTTAATGCTCGCTGGCGCGTTCATGCTTATGCAGCAACTAGCGGAAGATAACGAAAATTTGAGATTCTTTGGTATTAAGAATATAATTGTTTACTTAAAAATTCTATGGAAAATTTTTGGGTTTTTATTTGGCAAAAAATTATTGATTTTATTGTTTTAGTTGGTGGTTTAAATTTTTGTTGTGTTTACTTATTTTGTACTTTATTTATTAATAAGAAAGAATGAAGTTAAATAGCGACTTCTTTTAGTTGGTGGTAATAGAGACTTTTAAGAGTACACTACACATGTTTCAAAAACAGGTTTTTTCCAATAATTAGCCAGTGTGCACCGCATCCACAATCTGCAAGGGAACTTGAAGTCATTAATACAGCAGCAAAACGAAGTAATGAACGTCTACCAGTGATTACCAATTGATACGATGACAATAAACTGGAACCAAATGAAGAAAAAAAAAATTCGAACAGGATCGATGTGTTATATTTGTAATAGTCACATTTCCTTTTTGTTTTCTGGTTCTTAATTTTGTTTTGTTTTAACGGTTCTTTGTTTTTTTTTTATTAAGTCATGTTTCAAACAACTTGAAATTTAGTTCTTTTTGTTTCAAACACTGTGAGCATTTTAGGTTTTAGGTGTTGTTTTAAATGAAACAAATTTAAAGTTTTGCTCTTTGTTTTCACAAGTTTACGTTTAATAGTTTAGTTTTATTTTCATTGCTAGCTTTATATATAAAATATATATCTTTGCAAAGTATCTTGTAGATATACGTGACTATCACACTTATCATAACTATTTAAATTATTTTCCTGCTCCTGGTAGTATCGCCATGTAAAATAACGCTTTTAAATTTTATATCATTCAACGATGATACAATCATTACTGATTTTGGTTATATTATATGTTGCTTAAATCAAGCTACTTCGGCACACATACACACTAACACTTATGCGTACTGAATCAGCTTGATGTGCATGCATAAGAAATAATACTGCATGAGAATATAACTGTGTGAGAATATCCAATGTAGGCAGATCCCACACAGTTTGTGACAGATATAAACAGTGACTTGAACGAAATGAACTATGTTGATCAAGCACATATTATTATTATCAATAATCTTATACATGCACATTACACACCGACGTTGCATGTATTTTCGTATTGGAGGACATTTCGAACATTCACATATTACCCTATATTGTTTTGAAATCTAATATGTGTTTCTATATGTGTGTACTCTATGTGTGTTCCTACCCAGCGGAAAAATAAAAAGCGCTTGTAGAAGCACCGCATTTTATGCGCAGTTTTGGTACGCTTTAAGGACGCGCTCTTCAGACTTCAGAGTTTTTGAGCGCATATTTTTATCTACATTTTTGTCTTACAAAATCAAGCAAGAAAATAGCACAGTGTTAAGACATTCGACTCTAAGCTACGCAGTCCGAGTTCAATCCCAGACTATGCAAAGCAGTTTTTTTATTTATCTTTAATGTTGTTTTCGAATTTAACTGCATCCTCAAAGCTTACCAAAGATGCAGTAAAAATGCGCCTACTTTTGCGGACACGTAGAACAAAAAAGGAAAGTAAGCTTCATCAAAAAAGATGCGCCGCTTGCTTAAAAAACAGTGCATCATCATTAGTGTTTCAGCGCTACTTTTACCCGCTGGGTATTTAGTATGTGTCCGTATCTGCCCAGCGGGTCAGAACAGCGCTGAAACCCTCGTGATGATGCGCAACGTCTGAAGCTCTATGCGCATTTTTTTTGTGGAAAGCTCATTTCTTTTTTTGTACTACATGTCCGCAAAAACCTGCGCATTTGTACTGTGCTGGAAAGAAGCGTGGAGGATGCAGATTGTGCCGAAAATTTACTTTCCCCACTGAGAGTATTTTTGTTTTTCGAAATTCGAAAACTTTGCTCTTGCTCTCACTCTCTCTCTCTCTCTCGACATTGGGAGCGCCTTAACCTGCAGATAAAAGCGCACTTTTGAAGGCGTTTATGTGCAGCTTTTTTGGTGAAACCTAATTTCCTTTTTCCTAAAGCATGTCCGCAAAGCATGCGCATTTTATCCGCTTTAAAAGACAGCGCTGTGGATGCAGTATAAACCCTTTTTGTGATAAACAAGCACAAAAGCGGCTAGCAGTTGGCGGCAAAGAAAAGTTCAGAAAACAACAACAACACATGCCACTGTAAATATTGTTTTTCTTTTCTTTACTTTTCGTCGCCGTTAAGCGTTATTTATTTTGAAATTTAAAAAATTTGAAGGTTTCGTTTGTTTCACTCTGCGCATGCGCATATTTTGCGAACGCAAGAAAAATGCAGCGCAAAACCAACAAAGCGCAAATTATCGAAATTTCCTTTAGTAGTTTACATTTTTTCCTTCAATAAATAATTTGTTTTAACTCCAATTTATATGTTTTATTAAAATTTTTGTTGCACATATCATAAATAAGAATTACAAAAAAGAAAAGATGACATAACATAATTTAAAAATTTTTTTTAATTTATTTTAATTTTTTTGCGACGAAGATGCGTCGGCAGGATCAGATTTTTCGTGTTTATAAATGTTGTTTTTTGCATTGCGAAACCCCTTTCGCATGGCAGCTTCGAAATCGATAAAACGAGTTTCTCTGATTTGACTGCTTCTGAAACGAAAAATTTATAATAATTTATAATATTTAATTGATTATTAAAAGTATGCTGAGCGGGGTAGGTAGCAAAGGTTATCAAATATTTTTATTTGATTTCATGACGACTAAGAGAATAATAAGACAATAAAAATAATTATAAAGAATTCAGAAATCTAGAAAAATATATAAAAAGTTACTTACCAAAAACATATTTACTGAATATTTTTAATGATTTTATGCGTAATTTCTTTTGATATCCGTCCCAGTTTACCTTCAGCAAAAACTCTTTGGTAAAAAACAGTGGCACACATTTTGAAATGTTAACTGAATTGCCAACAAATCTTTTGATGTAGTTTATCTGAAAATAAACAAATATAATGTTTAACTTACGAGATCACATAATTTAATTACTGTCAAAATTACTTACCAACTTCACTTTATCGAAAGAGTAAATTTTTTCCTCGATTTCTTCCAACTCAGCTTCCGATTTTAAAGGGAAAATTTCTAAATCCTCATTTGCTGGAAAAGCTGCGTCAACTAGTTTTTGTAGTAGAACGCTGTGCTTAGCTAATATTTGATTTTGCATTTCCAGAGTTTTTTTTATTTGGAAATTCTCGTTGCGAATATCCTTCTCTAATTTTTCATTTTGTTTTTTGAGAGCTTTGTTTTCATTTTCTATAATAATTTTCAATAAATATTTTTAAAAAACGGTGTCTTACTCAAACACCCTCCTTAACTATTTTAGTTAGTGAAATTTACCCAGATCGTTGTTTTTTTTATTTAACTGACTGAATTTGTCGTTTTCTCTATCATTTTCAATGGAGAAGTTGCAGAGAATCCCGTGTCTTTTCATTTTTTACAAAAAACCTGAAGATATAAAAATATTGACAAAAAAAATATTAATAATATCAAGAGAAAATAAATAAAATACTAATTGTTGTTGGTAAAGATAATTTTGTCGGTGTCGATGGCTTAAAAAATGATATAGATGGCTGTTTCGTTTATGTTGTTGTTATCGTTATCATTTACGGGCTATTGTGAAAAACAAAGGTTTAAACTATTTTACCTTGATGGAGAATAGGAATTAATACCAGTCCATCTTTATAAGGCAATGCCACAACTTTGCATAAAACATCAGTCATTTTGAACTTTTCTTTATTATCATCTAGTTTTTTCGCAAAACTAATTCCTAAAGCTACTGATGACTGTAAAGTCTGTTACTTCTACAAATTGTTGTCCAAATATAAAGTTATGTCCTTCTTCTGTGCTAAATCCTAAAATTTTAATAGGCAATAATGGTTTGATGTAACAAAAGTTATTTGGAGCACTGCCACTAAGAAAATATAAATCATGATAATAGTTCCAGTATATTTCGGAGCAATTTATTTTTGATGATGTTAAGTTTTTTGGTCCATGTTTTTGATTTGTGGATTTTTGGAATCTATATTTTTCTAACTCCCGGTTATTGAGCTGCTCTAAGATTTTTGTTGGTTGACGAACGTCTGCTTTTAAAGTTTGCATAAAATTTTCGAATCTGTATGCCGAGAAACTATCAACAACACCGAACTTTTTCACACATTCAGAGATATGTAAAATATTGTGGACATTGTAAGATATTTTATTTTCACCATAGTGAGTCTTGTAGTTTTCTACAAAAATTTCAGCAATTTCTTGAGAACATGGTAAATTACCTTGGCAACTTCTGGGACAAGTAATAAGACGGTACATGGAATGAAGCAATAAGAAGTTATAATATAAATCTTTATCTAAAATATCTTTAAATAAGACAATGCCGGTATATAAAATTATTTGCCGAAATTCGACAGCTTTCCACCTGCAAAGATCGTCAAATGAACGTGGTTTTCTACAAAACTCTTTGGGAATATGACTTTTGAATGATAAAAGTATGGAATTTAAATTTTCTTTTTGAATATTATTAAGTTTTCGGCATAAATGATTATTCTTCCAAATACTTATTAAAATTTTTTTTGTTACCCCCAAATCTATAAGATGCATGACGTCCAAAGGAATTATGATACCATGCCTATGTTTAATTCCTCTAAAATATTACTATTCTCCCAAAAGTTCATTGAGTGATGATATTTATCTACTCGCAATCTGAAATCTTCATCTGTTCTAAGTGAAGAAATGGATGTAGCGTATGTTAACCTTCTACTTTTCACTGTGGCAGTCTGATTGCATTTAGAACAACCGTTACTATTTGTGTGACCTACAGTCCCTGCCACAAAAGCCCTAGCGGGAGCGTCACAAATAAAGGCATTTATTTTAATGTGTACAATTTGTCCATTTATAATTAACCCTTCTTTATTTAAATGTTTTATTTTATCAACAAAAGGTAATAAAAAGCAATTAATATTTTCCGGTTTTTTTGTGCCAACATAAGCACCAATCAAAAATGGCTTTATGCTAGCGTTTTTTGAAATGGCACCCAAAATTGGCCAGAGTTGAGTCCCCGAACTCTTATACAAAGGCAATCCATCAATGCCGACATCAATAAGCAACACATTGCATATTTAAAAAAAAAGAAAGGTTCAACATTTCAATTGATTTTTTCAAACCGAAATGAAAGTAGTTTCCTGGAGGAACTGATATTATATTAATTTGTTGTAATTTAGTCCCTAGCAATGTTCTTCTTGTTAACGGCACATCAGCACCTGCGTTTTTAAATATTTTTAATACATCATTGCAAGCTTGCCTTCGTATTTTGTGTTCAACACACCACCCTCTAATTTCATCCGATATAGATTTTGTATCGGTTTCAATGCAATGGTTTATATCATCTGATATAAGTTCGACATCATTTTGATGTTCGTCTGCCATTACATTGATTTCAGAAACATTGTTGTCAGAAACACTACATAAATTTACTTCTTCAGAAGTCGAGTCCCATTGCTTCTGTGCTTCCCTTGCAACTAGCCGTCGCATTTGCCTATCGCTTACTCCACAAATTTTTCTTTTAATTTTATAGTTACCTTTTCCACAGCTTTTACAGGCTTTAACAGATCATGAATAAAAAAAAATACGTTAAAAAACACTTTTATGCACACGCGTACGGGGGTAGTTCGCTGTCAACTAAAACAAAAGAATTTCGAACCAATCGATCGTACGCAATTAATTTCAAATCATATTCTCCACTTTCATATTTTTTTTCAATGAAATTGAGAGACACCATTATTACTCCTTCTCTCGTGATGACCGAATTGGAGCAATGTTCGAAATAACTCGCAAAAACAACAGCATCTTCCTCACTGCTTTAAAGGACACATGAAATGCGCATCCTTACAGCATTCCCAGACTGGGCAAAAATGCGCAGTTTCTTGATGCGCAATTTTATTTTCCGCTGGGTGTGTTCCTATTTGTATCCTAACTGTATACAAAGCGCAGTGGAGTGCCTGCGGAGTAAACCGTGTAATAAGCTAATCACGTGATAAGCTAAGAGTGAAACTAAATTTTTACAAAATTATAAAATTTTACATAAAATTTAAAAATGTTACTGTTGTAGTTGCTTTTGCTGCAGGTCGTGTTGCTGCGCCGATGGTAGGGTGCAATTTGTTATTGTTGACTGTTGTTGTTGTTAGTGGTGACGAAATCGTTCGAGGTGCATTTGTTGCGTGCAGTGACCATGTCTGCTGCGAAGCGCTGCTGTTTGTTGATGTTGTTGCTGCTGTTGTTGGATTTGTCCTAGCTGTTGCTGTTGTAGTCGTTTTTACTGCTTCTGCTTGCGTAGTTGTTGGCGTAGTTCGTGTTCGCTAGCCACGTTGCGTTGTGTGTTGTTAAACGCCACTTGTTGTGGTTAAAGTACCTTTTTGCAGGTTGTAGTTGGAGTTTTATCGCAAAATTTTATTTTGTTGAGTTGTTTTTATTTGGTTAAGAATATATTCGCTATCATTGGATTGTTAAGGATAGCATAAGTGATAAACAATTTTTTTGGACTAGTGCGTTGAGCTTGTGGGTACTCAGTCGAGACTTGTAAGAATTGAGTTGGCGTGAACTTGGCTGAATGTTGAGACTTGTTACGACTTTTTAAGTCAGCTGGTGCACTTTGCTGACGTCGTTTTTTTTATAAGCTGAAATAATCTTAAGTGTTAAGTAAACAAGTGTAAAGTAAAGAAATGTAAAGTAAAGTAGAGTAAAGTAAAGTAAAGTAAAGTAAAGTAAAGTAAAGTAAAGTAAAGTAAAGTAAAGTAAAGTAAAGTAAAGTAAAGTAAAGTAAAGTAAAGTAAAGTAAAGTAAAGTAAAGTAAAGTAAAGTAAAGTAAAGTAAAGTAAAGTAAAGTAAAGTAAAGTAAAGTAAAGTAAAGTAAAGTAAAGTAAAGTAAAGTAAAGTAAAGTAAAGTAAAGTAAAGTAAAGTAAAGTAAAGTAAAGTAAAGTAAAGTAAAGTAAAGTAAAGTAAAGTAAAGTAAAGTAAAGTAAAGTAAAGTAAAGTAAAGTATATTTTCTAATGTGTGTTTGTTTTTGTGTGTAATGTATGTATATGTGTGTGTATGACCTTATATATATGCGATTAGAGCACTACATCCAATTCTGGGCTTTACCCATTTTTTTTCAAAAAAAATTTGAATTATTTGGACTCAAAACACTCTTGGATTTGTTACTTACCGATTTATTAAAGGAAACATAATTTGCACTAACTTTAATGATTTTATGACTGACCACTGAACTTGTCTCGAATTAACTATCACACTTAATTATATCATCAACACAACTAAACTCAATTTTGTTGCGGAAAAAACAAGTTATTTACAATAACGGGGCATTATTTGCATAAAAAGAAAAAAAAACATTTTTTAAGCACAAAATATTAACGGAGAATCAAAACACGCATAACCCAGTGAACAAAATATAACGATAGCAGAAGCGTTTCTAATTAGTTGGCAATAGCTCTCCCGTACAACGTCAAAACATAAAATCTCCATTTTCATAATTTTGAGAAAACTGAGTTTTTGTGTTTTTTGCTTTGGCCTCCGTAATTATTGTCCTAGTCAATATACTTAAAATGATAATAAGTATCAAAAATGCTCTAAATTCGGGAACCACTCTCAAAATTGTTGCAAAATATTGTGTTATAGTATTAAATTATTTCATTGTTTCGTAAACCTTTTTAAAAATATAAAAAAAAATTTACAATATCAAAAAATAGTATGTGCAATGCACATTGTGCATACTATTTTTAGACTGTCCAATATCTCAAAAACTTTACTTCGTAAAGACATTAATATTTAAATTTTAGTATAAGTGAAAATTCAATAAATGGCGTTTACTATGTTTTGTGCTTGCACGGGATAAATATTTTTCTAGAATTTTTAGCTACAATAAACAACAAATTTTAACAATAGATTTCATGACTTCAATAGAATAGAAAATATAATCGACCTTCATGACAACACATTAGCTTGTAAAACTGAAAATCAAAGCCTTTTAGTTCAAGAAGAAATAAAACTGATGCAGATAGATTTCTCATTGCCTTTTGCAAAAGCTATTGAATTTTGGAAAAATATTTAACAAACAAAATATCCACACTCAGTCAAAGAGATATACAAATTATATTCAAGGTTTGATTCCGTACTTTTGTAGCAGAAATTAGCAAGTTATAAAATTTGTGAGAGTAAGCGGAAAAATGCTCTATTTGCATAAAAATTTGCAAAAAGTACGCGAACAGGTTTTTAGCAAAAAGTTGCAACTTTTGAAGAAAAGTCACAAACATATGTTTATTTTTTTTTTAAAAATTGGACAAATGCCGGATCAAAACAATAAATAGGCTTCTCTGTTGCTTATTGTGTTATTTTAATGTCTGGTACTCTAATATGACATCAGCCGTCAAAATATGGCAGCTTGCGAATTTCTGCTTTGCCAAATTTGTGCAGCAGAAAATAGCAACATTTGACAAGGACTGGATTACTTAATTTCGCTCTCTTTTGCGAATTTTTTAAATAGCACGAATTCGTACGAATGTATAAGTTCGGGAACAGACCTTCAATGTTTGGATTAACATTGTGATATAATTGTAAATTTATCTAAAAATAAAATAAAATCTAAAATTTATTAAAAATAAACATAGAAATAATTTATCGAAAACTTATTTTCTAACTTACTTACTGAAAAAAATATATTTTTTATGAATTGATTTTTCTGAAAAAAAGAACTGAACAAAGCAAGCGAGTGGGGTTCCCCGAAATCGACCGAAAAGGAAAACGGTAAAAAACAAAACGAAATAAAACAAACGCTAACGTTGAAGCACAGTGCTCTCAGAGAGTTTATAAATAATCAAAATTATTAAACAGAACTGTGCTCGTGTGCAAGATACGCCAAATTGTAAACGCTGCTGCATTTCGATTTTCGTTATAACTCCGATTCAAAATTATCGGAGCCGAAGTCGGAGTCGGAGGTGTAAAATCAATCGGAAGTTCTGACCTTTTGGAGCCGAACTCGAAGCTCCGTTACATCCCTACTATACATTCAATATTTGAATAAAGTTCCAACTTTGACTAATTTTTAAAAAATACACAAATATAAGTTTGATTTCGAGGTTTCTATATTACTTTCAGAATAAAATCTCTGTCATAAAACTTTGCTATTTACTGTGAATAACAATTAACATTTATTTTAACCATAGTAATATCCCACTATAGTAATATTCCATCATAGTTATATTCCACTCCACTACCATTTCTAAAAAATAATTCAACTATTATCATCCAATAGTAATTTCGATCATGACATTGATTAATTGACTGATTCACAACTTTATTAATTTTAGTTGGGAAATGGCCACAAATTTTGAAGACCAAAGTTATAAGACTCACAGAAGTCATATTACGAAAATGACGCACAGTAAGTAATGCTCGGCTTTAAATATTTACATAATCTTAATTTGGGTGACTTTAGATGGAAATGAAAATGAAAGATTGCCTTTTCTACTCGGTCAACAACCAGTTTCTCTCACTCCATCATGGGAGGCACAAAAACTTACAGATGAAGAACTTAATTTAAAAGGTAATATAAATTATGTTATATGTATATAAACAAATGGTCTAATGCTATCATTTCTATAAGCGTCATAAACTCAAATATAATTAAAAAAAGTTGTCCAACGTCATATATTTTTTTAAATTATATGTTTGACACAACCGAGCTAATTTAAAAGACCGTGGTTGCACATAAGCATTGTTCATTCTCAAAATTAAATTATTTTGTATTTTCAAAGAACTAAATAAAAGAAACTAAAGAGCGATTTTGGCCTGGAGAGGACTTTGACCAAGACTCTATGGATCGTTTGTGTTGTGCGTGCTATAAAATGTTTCAACACAAATATTCGAGAACTGTACCTGCGAGTTTGTTCTAAAGAAGCTGTATTAATACCATGTTCATGCTGATAAAAAACTGCTTTGCATCAGACAAAAAGTTTTTTCAATTGAATTAATTTTTCTGTTCGGTCGTCACCTCTCTGCAGACAAAGGCAAACCTCAGAGAGTAAAAATTGCCATGTAAAAGCTTCTAGAGAACATAAGCCGTTTGGAGTCGGCATAAAACACGTAGGTCCAGTTCTCGGTCATTTGTGATCAAACATTTAATAACACGCACAACACAATTAATCAATAGAAGCTAGGTCAAAGTACTTCCAAGGGCTGAAATGGCCAGTTTATTTTTTAAATGACTATAATTGTTATATTATAACTAAATATATAGTTATAATTACAATCCAATACTTATTGCATTTGTCGATTATATTTGTTATTGATATATGACAAAAAATTAATTTCGAATTTCGGAAGTATCGACGAAACACACAAAAAGGCAGAATAAAAGTTGTATTAAGTTTTTTTTTCTAGTGTTATGGAAAAAAGCTGCTTTTATGTTGCGTTTAGTTGCATTTTACAAAAAGCTGCTTTTTTTCCCCCATCATGAACGGGCTATGACAGTAATTTCATGACAGTAATTTCAGAGTACCTTTTATACAGTTATTAATCGAAGTTATCCCTTTCCCTGCAAAGAGGTGACGGCCAAACAGAAATATTAACTTAAATTAAAAAACATTCTGTCTCGGAAGGAAGTTGGACCCGTGCTACCGCGGATCTTCAGTGTAAGGTCCACGTTCTCTAAGCAGTATGCTATGGCCACATAAATTGTCCAAAGAACTAAATTTTAGAAAAAACCGATGATACATTGGTATTAGTTCCAATTGGTATTTCGTGGTTTTTGAAAGATCTTTTGAGCTGGGGTATAGTTAAAACTTATATTGAAGCGTATATATTTGTGGTCTTAGAAGGAGGGCTGTAGAAAAGCCAGGACATCAACGATGGACATCAATTGCATTGTCATCTGTTGCATTTATTACGCAAATAGTTTTGATTATTAAGTTTATTAATAACATAGTTTGGAAAAAATAGTTAAGCTTTGTTTTATACGTGTTTTCACGTCCGCGTCTGTGTTTTAACTCTCCACGTTGTTCAAGTCGATTTTTCGTTGTGTTTTGTGTCTCGTCAATTTTTATATTTTCTGTTTCATGTTCGTCCAGTTAGCCTACGCTGTTAGCACTTTCTTTTAAAGTTTATCGTTGTCGCAGGGTTACGGTACTTCTGTCGTGTCGTTAATAATTCTGTCCGCTTCTTGTCGTACGGTCAGTCAATGTGTCTGCCCTTTATTTAGCTCCAACGCTACATTCGGCCATTGTGATTGACCATTCGCCTCGAATGTAGGGTCCATCGCTTCATGTATTCCGCTACAGTGAGCGTCTTCTTTGGCCCCTCTATCTCATTCCCTACCTTCTCAACGGCGTAACGTCCGTGTTTCCGGCACGCTACAACCTTAAAGGGACCTAGATACTTCAGTTTCAGCTTGAGTCCAGTGCCGAACTTAGTACGTTTAATCGCTACTAGTTCTCCTTCTTTATATTGCCTCTAATCCATTCTCTTCCAATCGCAAGTCCTACGATTTTTAGCCTGAACTTTAGCAATTTTTTCTCGCACCTTGCTTCTCATCACTTCGCGCTCATCGTCGAACTCGTAAATCATAGTTTCCTCTATTATTTCGCGGATGTCTCGATTCTCTGATGTTCTCATCTCAAGGCCTGTAAGAATCTAGAATGGTGTTTGCTGGGTACTTCGAGAAGGCGTAATATTTATTGATTGCTGCACGTGAGAGACAAACTTATAGCAAAAGTTTATAGACAAAATTTAGTCAACATTAGCACTATGATTCGGTTGATTCGCTCGGCATGCCCGTTGCCTCTTGAAACTCCAGTTGCTATCATTAGATGCTGTATGCCCTCTTCCTTGCAATATTCAGCAAAATCTCGTGACGAGAAAGCTGTTCCTCGGTCCGAGATGATTCTCTGCTGGTTTCCAAAAATTTAAGCTTGATGCCTAAGTTTTATTATCACCTCGGTAGTGCCAGTACTTTTTGTCGGGTACAACCAGACAAATTCGGTAAAGACGTTGACTATGAGAAGTATGTGGTTATAGCGTTTGTTCGTCATTTTCACTGGACCCACGTGGTCAATTTGAAGAGTACCCAAAGGCTTATCTGCCTTGTCAATAGGATTTAGGAACCCTTCCTTCATTTCCGTTATGGCCGTTATGGCGTGATGAATGGAATACAACTCCGAACAACTTTCGTCACTTTTTTTGTCAAATCTGAAAAGTAGAACGATTTTTCCACCAAGTCCTGAGTCTTTTTTACAGCAAGTGCTCTTGACAATGTGCTATCTGAATTACCTCTTCTTCCATCACTGATGGTACAACAACAAGCTCCTTGACGGGATCCTCGTGTATTATGTCGAATTTCATGAAAAAATCCTCGTAGCTGTCTCGTTCCAAAACTTTCCGTACAGCCTTGATCCAAGAATCGAGCAGCTGCGCCTCTTTTATACGATGTCTCATGGAATCCTCGTATAATAGACGACACTCGGTTCAGTGCATCGACGTTTCTCATTTTAGTGCCGAAACGATGTTCTTTTTCATATTCAAATTCCTGCAGGAACACTGCCCACCTGAAAACTCGCAACGGAACATCATTCTTCTTCATAGTCATCGCGAAAGCGTTGCATTCGGTCACGATCTTGATCTTCCTTCCCTTAACGTATACTCTCCATTTTTTTCGCAATGCACCTCGAGCTCGTATAAGTGGTATTTTTACTCAGCGTCAGTGGTTCGTACTCATATATTCCACTGGATGATCTGCTGATCGTCTGCATCCTTTTGTAAATTACCGCACTATAGCCGTGCATACTCACGTCCGTATGATTTTCAGTTAGCGCCGAAGGATCATAGAGCTTGAGTACAGGTGCACTAAATAAAGCTGCTTAGGTGCTCAAAAATAGCAATCTGTTCGGCCTCCATCTTAAACTTGACATTCTTCTTAAGAAGCTCCGTTAATGGTCTTGCCACCAATGCAAAATTTGGTGCAAATCGTCGAAAATATGATGTGAGGCCCAAGAACCGTTGAAGCGGCTTCTTGTCCATTGGTACCGGAAAATTCTTCACTGCTTTTGTTTTCTCTTCCGACGGTCTTATTGAAGAATTCTCAATAATATATCCCAAGAAATCTACCTTTATTTTTAGGAATTGACATTTCCTCCAATTCACGCGCAAACCATACGGCTCAGCTACAGCCAGTAATTTTCTCAGCTTCATGATCCCTTCATGTTCGGTCTTGGATGGGATGATAATATCGTCCATGTAAATAATTATTGTTCCATCTTTTACTAATTCTCTGAGAAAAATTAGTAAAACACACTAGTAAAAAAACACTGCTGGTGCATTCGAAATGCCAAAAGGTACGTACTTAAATTCGTACTGGCCGTTATGCGTTACGACGGAAGTATACTTCTGGGATCCAGTCTCAACAGGCACATGGAAAAACCCATTACTTAAATCCAACGTAGTGTAAACTTTTGCTTCCTGGAGTCTCTGCAGCATATCGTCAATCAAAACCATCGGGAAGTTTTCTTGTATTATCTTCTCGTTCAGCTTGCGATAGTCGCAACAAAGCCTCTTCGACCCGTCCTGTTTTGCTACCAGGACAATGGAATTACTGGGTTCTACTTGTAACGTGACGTTAAAAATATTATATACTTTTTATACACTAAAGAAACTATAATATTAAATAATTTCGATGTACATATATGTTCATATTATATCACTCAAATATTCCTACTTATTATTATAAATATAAAGACGTTACAAATATTATATTTTTATACACTACGTAAACTATAATATTAAATATTATCGATATATATATTCATATTGTACTACTTAAATATTTCTACTTATTATTATTAAAGCAGCAATAACACACAACCGCACTACGACACCAGACCATAGAAACAAACACACGCTACATACCTACTCAATAAAACTAAATGACAACACACAACCGCACTACTGCATAAGCCACTAATTAATACGCACACCACCTATCTATGCATAGCCAGGCAGGCCAAAGACAAAACTGAACGTATAATTCCCAACTGGTTTTCTGTCCATATCGAATAAAAGTGCGACACAAAACCAACCAAAGCAGTCTTGCTTTAGGTAAGCTATACTTAATGACTCAATGGCGAGCCAGCTTGCTGGTTCTTCCCTTTGAGTCTCTGCTTGAGATGTCGCACTTGCGGTGAGAACCAGTCCGTGGTTCGTCCAACGCAGTCGGCATACTCTATATTTTTGGTCGCAGTGACTCAATGGCGAGCTAGCTTGCTGGTTCTTCCCTTTGAGTCTCTGCTTGAGATGTCGCACTTGTGGTGAGAACCAATCTTTGGTTCGTCCAACGCAGTCGGCATACTCTAATTGGGATTTGCTTGGTTTGGTTGCAGGGACTCAATGGCGAGCCAGCTTGCTGGTTCTTCCCTTTGAGTCTCCGTTTGATGACGTCGCACTTGCGTTGAGAACCTGTCTTTGGTTCGTCCAACGCAGTCCGGCATATATTAACTTTCTAAAAATATTAATAATGAGTCTTGCTTT
Source organism: Dichetophora obliterata (assembly GCA_963920525.1). Classification (NCBI taxonomy): domain Eukaryota; kingdom Metazoa; phylum Arthropoda; class Insecta; order Diptera; family Sciomyzidae; genus Dichetophora; species Dichetophora obliterata. Next base: position 124,348,389 of record OY986435.1, read on the forward strand.
AGGGGCCCTGGCAGGATTCACCGATTTACCGATCTACCGATTACCGATCTTCGCTTTAGGGGCCCTGGCAGGATTCACCAATTCACCGATCTACCGATTACCGAATACCGATCTACCGAATACTGATTACCGATTCGCCGATTCACCGAATACCGATCTTACGATTTACCGATCTACCGATTACCGATTGCTGATAACCGATTCACCGATTTACCGATTCACCGATTTACCGATCCACCGAAGACCGAATACCGATCTACCGAATTACCGATTCACCGATTTACCGATTAACCGAATACCGATTTTTGCCGCCAGCTGGACCTACAACCTCCGACCATTCGACCGCTTACATTCACTGTTACCCAAACTGCTGACGTTACGCTGCATTAAGTATTTTTAACGAGAATAAATCAATAAAATACAGAATTATAATATTAAACCAACACCAACTGCGTTCTCATTTGATGAAAGTTTGTGGATCTTTCACTCGATCCTGGCACGGCTGAGCTGACCTCAGCCATAAGATAAAACCACTGTTACATACTATAAAATCTCTCAGCCATTCTTCAAATTGCTGCTCCACAATCGCTTTATCATCGCCTGACAATCGCCTTGGCCTCTGGAACACTGAGATTTCGTCCTTAACTATGATCTTCATCTCAACAGGCGAAGTAATTTTATTTACTGGGTGGTAATTGTTCACAATCTCAATTATCTCTCCTGCCATCTCCTTATCAAGGTGGGACACGTCACATATGATATCTTTCATGATATGGAACATATCTGGCTCAACTCCTGCTTTAGTATATTTATACTCGAACACTCTCTTTTGCAGCCATACATCTTCCTTGCCGAGAAGCTCACAGCTTCTCCGGTGCTGCGCTCTGCTACAGTATTCCTGCTAGAATTGTCATCCACATTTCTTCATGATCGCTCTCTGCGACTCTCTGCTTTTACCCCTGCCTCACTTGTGCTTCGTACTTCTGCAGCTGGCTCTGCTGGATTCGAATTCTTTTCTATAAACGGAGCAAAGTTTATTATTATGTCAACAGTTTTCAGCACATCGTTGCCAATTAAAGCTGCATACTGCATATCTTTTTCTTTAAGAACAGGAAAGTTTATTTTCAATAGAATTCCATCTATCTCAATAGGTAATTGGAAGGAACAGTTGCACAGTGGAGTATTGGACCCCAATTCTGTAGATAAATTTACAGGGGCTACGCATCGAGACAAAAAGGGTACCATAGGGGTTTTTGAGGCCGCTGATCATGAATCTGCAATCAGACTTTTGATTTTCAAAATGGCGGCCATGACTATGACAGGTGTTTTTGGGGTCGCTGAACACGAATCAGAATTTTGATTTTCAAAATGGTGGACAACTTGTTAAATTTCGATCAAAGCTTCAAATTTGGAGTTATCTTGACAATTTATACAAACGCTTTTAGTTTACTTAAATTTTATTCAAAAAATAATATCACATTCGTCTTCACCACTATCATGATATTCTCCACTCACTCTCGCTAATATTTTCGCTTTCATCACCACTATTTTGAACATCAATACCTCCATCATCTAAATTGGCTATGTTTTCAAATATAAGTAAGTCGATTGCTTCTTTTAGAAAATGCTTTTTTTTTTTTTTCTGTTAATTTTTGTTTGCTTGACAAAACAGGGTCTGATGTTATACGAAATCTATTTAAAATATCTTCAAGCGTTTTTTCTCTAAAGCGTGGGCTTTTATTTCGGGTCCATGTATAAAAAATTTATGCAAAGTGTGAGGACGTAAGTCGTTGCACCTCGTTTGCGTCCACACGAAAGCCAAAAGGCGGAGTGTTCTTTTGAATTTTATTTTTTATTTTTTTTATCTATAAAGTTATTATATATATATATTATATTATTATATATAGAAACATTAAAACAGCAACCATACGCAGGTCCACAGAAACACCACCCGTATCTTATTGAGGATAGTTTAGGCTAGGGAAAATTCCAAATTGCTTAGTAAACAGGTAGCGTGTAAACGATCGCTAGGCGAAAAGATTTTTATCGGCTACCAACACTGCACTAAGTTGAGTACCACCGCCATCATGTATAGCAAAATCTACCTACACCAAACCCACCACACTGACACGGTGACTAAAAACTTAGCTGGCTACATGTTCGACCAGCGCAAGAAAATTCATTCTTGCTGCGGCCGCCACTTAGGTAAGTCATCAACTTTGCTTTAACTCTAACTCTTGCGCTAAGGCCGTTGCCTAGTGCGCCAGGATCATTTTTCTCTCGGAATTTTTCTAAGTCTTTTTTTTAAGTAAAATTTTTCTAAGTCTTTTGGACACGAAACATTTCTAAGTCTTTCGCTAGGGCCGTTGCCTAGTACGCCAGGAACATTTTTTCACGAAATTTTTCTAAGTCTTTTCGACTCGAAAACTTTCTTAGTCTTTTTTTTAAGTAAAATTTTTCTAAGTCTTTTGGACACGAAAAATTTCTAAGTCTTTCGCTAAGGCCGTTGCCTAGTACGCCAGGAACATTTTTTTCCACGAAATTTTTCTAAGACTTTTCGACTCGAAAACTTTCTAAGTCTTTTTTTAAGTAAAATTTTTCTAAGTCTTTTGGACACGAAAAATTCCTAAGTCTTTCGCTAGGGCCGCGTTGCCTAGTACGCCAGGAACAATTTTTTTTCCACGAAATTTTTCTAAGTCTTTTCGACACGAAAACTTTCTAAGTCTTTTTTAAGTAAAATTTTTCTAAGTCTTTTGGGACACGAAAAATTTCTAAGCCTTTCGCTAGGGCCGTTGCCTAGTATGCCAGAAACAATTTTTTTTAAGAAAATTTTTTTTAGTCTTTTCGACACGAAAATTTTCTAAGTCTGTTTTTAAGAAAATTCTTCTAAGTCTTTTCGACATAAAAATTTTCTAAGTCTTATTTTTAAGAAATTTTTTCTAAGTTTTTTCGACACGAAAATTTTCTAAGTTTTTTTTTTAAGAAAATTTTTCTAAGTCTTTTCGACACGAAAATTTTCTAAGTCTTATTTTTAAGAAGTCTTTTAGTTAAGAAAAATTTCTAAGTTTTTCGTCATGGCCGTCGTCTAGTACATCGAGAATTCTCTTTTTCCCTTCGAGACTTTCGGGTACCGTTACGCCGCGTGGTCGGCACGCTAGAACAGAAACAAGACAAACAAGCCCGTCGACGCGTTCCCACAACACAGCTGTCCACCCACTGATGAATGCGTTTCCGAGATGTCTTTAGGTTATTTTTTTTATATCTCGGCTGCGCCGCGCTCGGTAACTTACTACATCAAACAAACCCGTCGACGCGTTCTCGCCACATAGTTATCCACCCACTGTTGAATGCGTTTCCGAGATGTCTCTAGGTTATTTTTTTTATATCTTGGCTACGCCGCGCGCGGTATTTTGCTACATTTTAATTTAGGTTATTTCAATTCCCGATAGCTTTAGTTAGCCCCGTGCTGTGAGATGTCTTTAGGTGAATTTTTTTTAACTCTCGCAGCCATAGTTTTAAGATCAATTTGGTTTTGTTCAACATCAATGATTTCTTTTCAAGTTTCTTTTGATTATTCTGATATCTACAATAAACCATAAAGTAATTTTAAGACACAGTAATTTTAAGATAGATCAAAATTTCGCTAAGAACAATAAACAATACATTGTATGTTTGACTAAAACCTTAAGCGTGAGTTTTTCTTTTGTTTGATTTCTACAGCGGGGCTTTGTTTTGTGAGACACGAACCCTGGACACCGGCGAGTGATACCTCGGCCGGAAAGGTTCGTCACAAAAGTTAATATGCCACTAATGTAATACCACTCATAATTTTTAACGAAAATTCTAGCAGTTTTAAGAGCATAAACACGAAACTTATCCACATTGATTTGGTGACCACTTAAAACAGCTAGCAATATGATGTGCATATTTTTCATCAAAATTGGGTCAGTTTTGGTTATTTCAGCTGAAATGTCAGCATGTTGGAAAAAACGCCTAGCCGAATTGTCATCATTTGAATTTCCGAACCCTGGTTTTTTGGTAATTTTTTTATGGGAAGTTTATGGGCTATATGGAGCAAGCACTCAAAATCGAATCCAACCACGAAGAATGGAAATGCCAAATTCTAAATTTTCTGTTTTTACATTTCTTTTAAGCATGTCATCAATGTTGTTGAAAAGTTTTGATGTAGCTCCACATCAGTAGCACATTTGAGTGCATGTTGTCTACAAAACCTGGTAGACGATGGTCTCGGATTTTGCCAAATTATTTTACCTCCAAAAGTCAATCTGAGTGGTACAATTGTGGTTATGAAAACGAAGGCATCGCTTGCATCTTTATCCTGAAACGCTTGCTTGTATGAGCTGTGACCAGAATTGCCGTCGAAGCCCCACTTAGAATATAGGTAGAGTTTGCGTAATTCCTGATCGTTTAAGGTCTTATACTTTTCTGTAAAAGGATTATGCGTTGAACTGTAAGATTCATCAGAGCTTGTAATGAAACTTGGGCTGACTTTTCATTTATTTTTAATGCTCTCGCGTATAGGGTAACAATTTTTTTTTTAACTGCACAGAACTATAACATGGATACCTTTATTACCTAAAGGGCTGACAATTTCATACTGGAATCGAGATAGCTTAGCTGACACAAGAACAGATAACGCTTCTTCTGTAGACATTTGTTGTATTTCTGGGGTTGAATTAACGCTTTTTTGGTTTTTTTTTTGTCCTTGATGGGGACCCTGTTCCTATATCTTGCAGTATTTTTGATGCATCTACTTGGCCAGCAGCTCTTAATTTCATTTGCGTAGAGTGAGTTAGCAAGGACAGAGGTGTGTTGTCTCGCAAAGTCTTGGTTTTTTTTTGCTTTTGTCCGATCATTGCATTCCTCAAAGGGAAGCTCCTTACAACCACGTTTCCCTTGTATAGAACAGGGAAAGTACATTAAGAAATCGTTTTTCGTGTCTACATGCCCTATTCCACCGAATTTTGAAATCTTTAATAAAAATCCTCGTATCCAATCAAACTTTATAAAGTAATTTTTTGAAAACTCAGTGCGTTTCATGATTTCCTGCCTTAAAAAGCTGAATTTTACGCTAAATTCATCACTGCCAGAGTTCTTCATTATATCATACATGGCTTAAAGAGATAAAGAAATAACATTTGAACTCGTTCCTAGAAAGAGGAAATAAAACGTTTCAACAAATTTTAAACTTCTCTACATTTGCTGAGCAAACCCATTCCAAAATACTATCGTTTACTTTTAAATATAAGCACATATATGAACTTAAAACACAGGTCCACAAATTTATGAACATTTTTTTAATCCACCTAGATTAACTTTTGTGCTAATGCCATCCATGACTTTTAACTTATTTTAACCCTTTAAACGGCTTAAGTATGGCAATTCCAAAATTTCATGTGAATCTGCCTTAAAAAAATGAGATAGGGCACTTAGTGACCACATCTGATTTAATTGTGCCATGAAATTTACGGAAATATGCGCGTATACGGTTTGATATACATATTATTCAACATAAAAAATGTTCTTTTCTATACCAGAGTTCAAAACCAGGACCAAAACTTTGCAAAATCCTGTATTTCCTTCTTCCGATCATTAATGAAAAACAGTGCAAGTGTGAAATCAGCGCCCAAATTTCATATAAATTAGTTTATAAGACTCCCAGTTAAGAAACGTTGTAGACGAGTGTAATTTAATTGAAAATGTCATAAAATTACTCTACGTGTTAAACAAATTCACTGTGAACATATATAAAACAAATATGACGCTCCCTGCATTGTAGGGTACAAAACAGTGAATCTAAAATTAATAATAAAACAATAACACAAACTCGAATTTTTGTTTATATTATTTTTTGTCTATTGCATTTATTTGTTTACTTTTGTCACTCTCATGTATTTATGTATGTGGTTCGGTACATTCGTGCATTTTTAGACATCGAGTTTATACAGGGTGTTCCGTATTAAAAGGACAGTCCTGCTGCAGTTGATTCCTTGGGTCAAGAGAAGGAAAAAATTGTATGGCAGGGGGGTCCATCTCCCCCTGATCAGAGTTATAAGAGAAAGTTTACTTAACATCACTTGAAAAGATTTAATCACCTCTACGCTTATAACTTTAAAATTAGTGGAACTAGAAAAAAGTTAAAGACCATTTTGGAAACGTAATTAAATAACAAACTAAGATTTGTTGCACTTTGTAAATTTTATTCTGTCAAAACACTTGAAATAATTTTTTGATAGGATTTATTTAAAAAACGATTAAAAAATTTTTCAAATTCATAATAATTGCTCAAAATGCCCTCCATAAGCACCAATGCATGCTTGAGCTCTCGTTTTAATATTTTTCAATACATCAAGCTGGGGCAATGTTTCCCTAATATGAGTTGCCGCAACATTAATTCCTTCCATCAGCTCTTCACTGGTGCTTATTTCCTTGGAATAAATAAAATCCTTCATTGCACCCCAGAAATAAAAGTCTAATGGTGTTAGATCTGGAAATTTTGCTGGCCAAGCAATTCGGCCATTCCGGCCAATTCATCGACCAGTAAACGCTTCGTTCAAAAAAGCAACTACTTGCCGACCTTGGTGACAAGGAGCCCCATCTTGCTGGGGGAACATCATTTATCTTTGGAGCAAAATTCGTGTAAGATTGAATCTTTTCTAATGATGCAGATTTAACCTCCTAAGTGTTTGTTTTCAAAGTTCTTGTTCAAAGTTCTTACGTTTAGTCAATAATTAACCAGGAACATATAATTTTTTGGTAGCCTTATTTAAAAAAAAAATCTTTAAAAAAAACTTGTTAAGCTAAGTTATTTAAGGTAGGCAATGAACGAAAAGTTAGTTTTATCAAAACCGTTTATTCACATTTGTGTGTAATAATTAAATTGTGAAACTTAACAAAAAAAAAATAAATTAAAACATGAGTTTTTATCATGGTGGTGCTCATGGAAGGCATTTTGAGCAATTATTATGACTAAAAATTTTTTAATCGTTGTTTCAAATAAATGCTACCAAACAATTATAAATAACAGGGTAGTTATTGACTAAAAGTAAGAACTTATAACAGGAGCTTTGAAAACAGCACTTTTCCAAAATGGTCCTTAACTTTTTTCTAGTTCCACTAATTTTAAAGTTATAAGCGTAGAGCTGATTAAATCTTTTTAAGTGACTTTAAGTAAACTTTCCCTTATAACTCTGAACAGGGGGGAGATGGACCCCCTGCCATACAATTTTTTCTATTTCTTGACCCAAGGAACCAACTGCCGCAGGATTGTCCTTTTAATACGGAACACCCTGTATTAAGAAATTAAAAACTTGTTCTACGGCGCAAAGATAATGCAGCTTCTTTTTTGTCAAATTTAAAAAAAATTTCCATAATTTAATAAAAAACTGACTAATTTGGCCGGCAAAAATTACTTCACAACTACATTTCTACATAAATGATCAAAATACACACATTTTTAAGCAAATTGGAGAAAAGCGATTAAAAATATTTGAAAACATTTTTTCACAAAAAAAAAAAAACTAAACACTTTGTTTTTAAAATACTTGAGCAAGTAGGCCCTATTTAATTTTAGTTAAAATTTTGATTTGCAATGTATAAAAAACCAACTTGAATACGGAAAAAACAGCAACTTTCAAAGTGAATTGCGAGTAAACGGTACATTTTTTTGCAACAATTCTTTCAATTAGTGATGCAGAATTTTATTCTCTTTAACTGGGTACCAATTATTTGTGTTTACCTGCAAATTCATTTTTTGAATTAATCTACAATTTAGGTTCCCAATACTCCAGTGTGCGATGGTAGAAACTTCTTTTTGTTTTAGACCCAAAAGACTTTTCTTGGTTGGTCTCACCTCAATATCGCCTAACATCATTAACGTTCGTATCTGATAGCACATATGTCGCTGCCTGTGTCACTAAAGCAGAGAAAGAAAAGCCATCAAATTCAATATCCCTAAATATGCGATGACTCTGTTGCATTGCTAAAATACAACTGTCCTTCTTACTCGGTCTGGTCTGTGCTTCTATTTTCAGCCTCTTTGCTTTCAATTGCTTTATGACCAGGTTTATTACATTTAAAACAGGTTACATTTGCTGATCTACAATCCCGTGCAAAATGTCGTTTCCTTCCGCACTTGAAACACTGTTTATCGGTTGCCTGTCGAACTGCTTGCTGAACTTGATCGTCCTTGGCTTGCGGTTGCAGTTGGCTTTTCTAAATTGGGACCTGTTGAGAAGGACCTCGGACTTGAATATCTACATCTGCTCTTTGAGTCCAACAATGGCCTTTGCTTTGAAAAGGACACTCTTATTAAGCTTAGAATCTGGAATTCCATCGATAAAATATTCTATTAAGCTAGCTTCATCTAACTTAATTTGGCTGCCAATCTCCATTAGACTGTATAAATATTCACGAAGACTCTCTTGTGGCTTTTTGCGACGACCTCTTAACAACCTTTGTATCTCTAATGACGATAGCTTTTCGCCAAACTCACACTCACCTAAAAGCGAGGTCTTGAGTGACTTCCAATCGATTATTGTGGATTGGCTCCGCACAAAAATCTTGGCTGCACCTCTCAACAACTGTTTAGCATAAATGCACTTTTGCAGCTCGTTCCAGCGCACCGTCAATGCATTTTCCTCAAAAGATTTAATCCACATATCAACGTCTGGGTAGCGGCTTCCTGAGAATAATGAAAGCGAGTCTTCGATGTCGCGAAGAGTAAATATTGATCGCCCTATTTCCGTTTCTCGTGCACCCACTGAAGCAGCGTCGCCGTATTCAGAGACGTTATCTTCCCTAGCTAGATTCAAATGGTCAATAAGTCTACCTTGGAGCTCTGCTTTTCGTCCTGTCGTCGACAGTTCTACCCCTTCCATTTCTGTTTTCAACCCGTCCACAGTCATAGCTAAAATATTTGTCACGTCTATTTTGTCGAATAAATATTTATTTATAGTGTAAGTATTAGTTAATAATCTTTGTTATAATATTGTCTTATTTCAATCAGAAGATGATAATTCCTTAAATTTGATAATTCAATTAATTTTTAGTAGAAAATTCTTTAAACAAGCAAACATTAAATTCAAGCAAATTATTTATAGTTTGTATTAAACTAAACTAAAGTTGAACAAACATTTTTTCAAAACAAATTTATATTGTATTTAAAGTAAAAGTATGTAAGTACCTCCAGTTATAATAATAAATCTAAACACATTTCTTTTGTAAGTTCTACTAATAGTTTAGAAAGATTTAAAAACATTTAGAAATAGTTTAGAATGGTACTTGTTATAGTTATTTTTTCTTTTTTTATAATAAAAAAACAACAAAAGTTATTTACATATTATGTTTAAATTCAATGCAAAATTTAACATCGTAAGATACAGAAAATATGTGTAAAAGAACAATCTTACCAATACTTGATAGCAAACTAAAAGTGGATTTCTTTTATACTGCTTTCACTGTTGTCTTCGTTGTTTTGTTATCGGTTTGTTCAATCTCTTTTCTTCGTTTGTTTTCTGTTAAACCCAAAGTCGCCCCTGCTTATACGCACACGTTTTCCAATTCTCTACTCACTGCTTGTCTGTTCAATTGCGCTGAAGCCTCTGCTTACGCACACACACTCGCCTCCGATGGTGATTGACCAATTTGGTAGTAAACGGCCGTTGCGACACGAATACTTAAAACTGTGCTCTCGTTGTTGTTGCTGATGCAATTATTTTTGACTTTGTACAGCCGCCGTTACAATTATATGCTGATGTTGCTGTTGGTAAGATTGTTTTTCACAGTTGCCGTTAAAAAATTTTTGTTGTTGTCGCCTCACTACTTGCAGTCTGCACAATAGCGCATGCTGGCAACGCACTCATATAGTCATAGCTCAAAATATAACGTTTTGCTTAGTGATCTAAACTTAACTTCTAAGTGCATAAACTTTTGGTTTCCAAATTGTTAAAACCATCACTTTCAGCACTTCACTCTATGCCTCTAGTTCTCTGTTATGCACTGCCAAATATAATGGTTTGTACAGCACACCCAATTTTGATGCTCGTTTGCTTATGACGCGTTCATGTGTTTGTCGTTGTTGCAAATGCACTTCTTTATAACTTTTTTTTTATCTGTTTTCAGAATAATCCCGGTTTAGCCTCCATTTGTGGGAATTAAATCACACTTCTTTAAAATTTAATACATTATTCAGTTTATTATGCAAATAGTTTTGATTAAGTTTATCAATTACATAGTTTGGAAAAAATAGTTTAGCTTTGTTTTATATACAGGGTTGTCAATATTCGAAGCGCCCATCTGGCAACACTGTAACTTTCCGCAGTGATGCCAAATCGACTAATGACATACCGCGTTTGGAGCGTCATTCCAAGCAAATGTTTACAATGGAACAGTACACTCCACGCGAACGCTCTAAAATTGTTGAAATTTACATTCAACAAAACAAGTCAATAGTGAAAACTCAACGCAATGAGCGATGAAGCTCATTTTCAGTTGAACGGAACGGTAAACAAACAAAATTGCCGTATTTATGCCACTGAAAATCCACAAGAGATTCAAGAGGTACCTTTTCACGATGCAAATGTCACTGTTTGGTGCGGCGTTTGTGCTAAAATGCTCATTGGGCCGTTCTTTTTCGAAGATGATAATGGCCACAGAGTTACTGTCAATCAGGAGCGTTATCGCGATATGATAAACAATTTTTTCATACCAATCGTTCGTCGAAAGCGTATCAGGCACTACTGGTTTCAACAAGACGGCGCGCCACCACACACAAGCCGCACTACAATCGATTTTTTGAAGCAATTGTTCCCTGGCCGTTTGATGTCAAAAAATGGTGATTTCGATTGGCCGCCAAGATCACCAGATTTAACGCCTCCAGACTTCTTTTTGTGGGGTTATTTGAAATCAAAGGTTTACGTCAACAAGCCAAAGACCCTAGAAGAGCTGAAAACCAACATCCGTCAAGAAATAACCGCCATTCCCATCGAAATGTTGAAGAAAACCATGGAAAATGCTGCAAAACGGGCACAATATGTCGTAGAGGCCAATGGCGACCATTTACGAGATATCATATTCAAGAAATAATGTAAGCAAATCTACTTGAACCTAATTAAATGATATTCATGACGAACAGACAAAAAATTGTGGTTTCTTTGATTTATTTAAAAATAAAATATCGGCGCTTCGAATATTGGCAACCCTGTATGTTTTCACGTCCGCGTCCGTGTTTTAACTCTTCACGTTGTTCAAGTCGATTTTTCGTTGTTCTTTATGTCTCGTCAATTTTTATATTTTCTGTTTCATGTTCGTCCAGCTAGTTAGTCTACGCTGTTAACCCTTTCTTTTAAAGTTTATCGTTGTCGCAGGGTTCCGGTACTTCTGTCGTGTCGTTAATAATTATGCCCGCTTCTTGTCATACGGTCAGTCAATGTGTCCTGCCCTTTGTTTTGCTCCAATCCTTCATAGGTATTGATAGGTAAGGAAGATGCATTTTCTTGTGAGGATGACTGTTCTTGTTCTACCTATTGTTGTTGTGATACCCCAAAAAACAATTTGTGTCTATACCAAAATACTCAGGCACAATAGTCCCGAGTATCAGACTCAATTTTATATTTTAAAGCTACGAGAAGTAACGAAAAACTGCGAAGATCATAAAAAAATAATCACACATTGATATTAAGTCAAATGCAAATGAGCTTCAGCGAACAGGACCCGAGTGTAAAAATTCGTATATTGTGTCTATAATGTACCCGAAACATACCCAACAAATACCTGAAATAGTACCGTAGTTAGTTTGTATTAAGTCAATAAAGCGTTCAAAAACGAGCTACTATATTCGGACACAATAAACTGACGAGTGTCCGATTAGGTCTTCGTAAACTTTGTCTGCTCAAGGTGTTCCAGAACTAGCACTTCTTTCGGTGCAGAGGTCAGACATTTACTGACACGGGCACGGGACATATATTTGTTATTTTATTGACACAAAATATGAAATTGTTTCTTTGTTCCTTTGTAGTGTACTCTTAAAAGTCACTATTACCACCAACTAAAACAAGTCACTCTTTACCTACATGCTTTCATTTCAATAAACAAAGCACAACATTACAGAACAACAAAAATCTAGACCACGAACTAAAAACAATAAAACCCATTATTTGTTGCCAAATAAAAACCAAAGTGAATAACTATATTTTTAATAGCCAAGAATCTCAAATTCACGTTCAATGCACTTATTACCCTTTTTCGCTTCAGCTAGTTGCTGCATAAGCATGAACGTGACGGCGAGCATTAAGTTGCAACAACAACAAGCGTTAATTGGAACTAATGCCGTTGACCCTTTAAAGTCGAACGAACGATCTTTCAATAAATTAGTAGAAGAATTAAAAGAAATACTGTACGAAATTAAGAAAAATTAGTAGAATTTGGTATATTGAGCTTATGTTGCAACGTCTTCTTTTTTGTTCATTCCCTCCAGGAAAAATCGGAAGGCTTCCGTCTAAAAGTGATAAAGAAACATTCCCCACCGTATCTTTTGAAAGCTTAAGGGTAGTTTTGTATTTATATTGTTTCCAAACCGTATCTTTGGAAGCTTAAGGGTAGTTTTGTATTTATATTGTTTCCACACCGCTTCTTTAAGAATGCATTTGGAAACTTTTATTTATTGTCAAGCAATGACAATAGAAAATATTAATATCATTGTTTTCTAGCCGCTTATTGTAGAATTCGATAGTCTAGTGGTATCGCGCTCGACTGTCGCTCAGGGGTCCCGGGTTCGAATCCTGACCGAGTCCATTTTCATAACAAGGGAGAGGAATGTTTCCACATTAATTCTTAAAACGGGAGAGGACTGCTTCCAATTCACTTTTGAGGACAGCGGAGAGGAATGTTTCCACATGACTTTTTAACACAGCGGGGAGGAATGTTTCCCTCTAATGACATGCTATGTAAAAAATCAATGGAGTGTGCAACAAAGGGGAATGCTTCCTACATTCCATGGAATGTTTCCTGGTAACATCCGGGAATGCTCACATTTCCTGGAGGGTTGTTTGTTTGTTTTTTTGTATGTGTAGATTTTCTAATGTTGTTCTTATGTTGGAGTTTTTTCTCTGTCTATTATTTTAGGGTTTTGTAAATCAGCTGTGTGTCCAGTGTTTTTTATGTGTTGAGCTAGCGCTGTTGTTTCTTTCTCGTTCTTTATGTCTGATTCGTGTTCCTTGGTGCGAGTTCCTTAAGATCTTTTTGTTGTTCCTATGTATATTTTGTTGCACGGGTTGACGCTGCCATTACAGTTTATTTTATGCATTATGTTGGATTGTTGTAGCTTACATATTGGTGTTTTTGTTTTTGTAAAAATTGTGTTTAATGTATATAGCGATTTATGGGCAAATGTTATATTATTGCTGTCAATTATTTGTTTCATGCGTTTGTTTTCAGTTAGTTTGTTTATATATGGTATTCACATATATCTTAATTCTGTTGTTTTGTTTGGGTTAATGTTATTTGTATTGTTTTCGATTTTGTCGCCTTTTTGACTTTTCAGTTTTGTATTGCTTATCAGTTTGTTTATTAGCTTTAACGGGAAGTTATTATTTTGTAAAATCGTTATTATGTTTTTGAAATTTGCTTCTAAAAAGGGTGGATCACTTATTGCTGTTATTTTGTTTATTAGATTTTTAGCTGTGTTAATTTTGTGGTGCTTTGGTTGATCCGAGTAGAAATTAAGTATTCTCCTCGAAGATGTAGGTTTCTCATACCAGTTAAATGTAAATTTATTTTCTTTTCTGTTTATTTTCATGTCCAGATGTGTTGTATATTATAAATTATTTTTTTAAGCATTTCAGGGAACCTCAGCTTAAGTTTTTTTTCCAATGCAGTAACTTCGTTAGTATATTTTGAAATGTTCAAATCTTAAGATTTAGATACCGTTTCGAGTCAAGGAAAAAAATGAAAGTAATATTCTCCAAGTTAGCGATTCCAAAAAACTAATTTTTGACTGAACGCTTTAATTGAATTGTTCATTTCATGATTTAATTTTTTGTTCACATTAAGGTCAAGTTTAAACAAGAAGTTTTATATCATTTTAAATCATAATATTATAAATTAAAGTATAATTGTAAAAAATTATAATTTCACTTGTTGCGCTTAGAGCCGCCCAAAATCAATGTTACATTCTCAGTGATATAAAAAACCCGCCGTTTTATAACTTTAAAAGTAAATACTTTGCATTAATTCCAGTTACCGTATCGAGTATGTATTTTGTCATAAGAAACAACAAATTTTAGTTATCTTTTGACTTTCGAAATTGTGAGGGAATTTTTTTTTTGTTTTTTTATCATTTTACGCCAAAATAAAAGTCAAAATCTGCCTGATATTCTACAATGTGAAAGTTTCTAATGGTACCTTCGAAAAAAAGTTATATACTTTGGTCAATATTCGCCACATAACTGATATTTTGGCATATCTTCTATCTTTGAACGTTCAATATTATACGCTGTGCGTTTACCCCAAAAATTAAACAAAAACAAACAAACTTGTGAAAAACCGTACAAGACGTAAGTATACCTCAAAGCAACATCGCTTTTTGTAGCTGTGTCATAATAAAAACCCTTTTAAGAAAAAGCTGTCTTAATATTCAGAATGAGCAACACTGCTTTTTCATAACAGCATGCTCTCGCTCTCATGGGTTTAATATCTACATCTATATCTACGCTTTTTATTCTCTCAAAATTTTCCGCTCCTCTTTCCGCTTCACCCCCGAATTCATCTAGCAGACGACAAAGTGCACTGCCTGCCCTCTGTCGACGCACGGGCAAGAATTCTGGACGGTCCTAGTCTATAATTTGATTTATCGTGTAAACGCAAAACATTTTGGTTTATTTTATGCGTTCGATACTATCATTTTCGATTTTACCTTCTCTATTGCAATTGATATTAAAGTTTTATAGGTCCTGAAGCCAAAAATTGATAATTAAGCTTCCGAACGAATTCTATGTGTGTGGACTAAAGGAAAAGAATACGAATTATATTTATATTCGTATATTAAACCTTAAAAAAAAACAAAAATACTTTGTTTTGTAGTTCTATCAAAATGTACATCAAAGATATAAAGTATGCAATACTTTTGTAATAAAAAATAAAATAAATTATCTTATTTATACTAAGAAAATTTATTATAAATATAATAAGATAATATTCAAATAAATTTTTTATTATATTACATTTTTTTATGTGTATGAAAGTACTTTTGTTTCCTTTTAATAAGTTTCGGTTTCAGTTTAGCCGAATATTCGGTTTCGGTCGGACACTACAAATAACCAACGAATATAAATAGAAGCAATAAAAAGAGTTATTACAATATGATTGAATTATTATAATTCCCCAATCATAGAGGAATAATTTTTTTTAAGCCTTAATGACAAGATGACAAAAATGACTAGAATCAGATTAGACTTATCTGATTATAATTTCACTATAGTTTTCAAACAAGGAAAAATTAATACAAATGCAAATGGCTTATCACGAATAAAAATAGATTCGGAAATTCTAAAAACTATGATACCAACTGAAGAAACGAGCAAACAAAACAAAGACATGGTAATAACATGGGGAAATACTAAAAAGCAAGCAGAACGTGCACAGGAGAAATGCATATGTCAACAGGAGCCTCGCGGACTCTTTATTTGGAATTGCACATCCATTACTGACGTCAAAAATATAAAAATATTCAAATTTGAATTAAGCGATATGAATATAAATAATAAAACTAGTATCCAGATTATAAATAATATTGTGCACGTGCGATGCAGCGATAAATAGACGAATTTATTTTCGATTTCGATGAAGCTATCATCAAAAAAAAAAATAAAAGTAATTATATGCATAATGCGATAATGAAGAGAAAAATTTGAGTGATTATTCTTTTTGTATTGAGAAACGAAACTAAATATTGAAATTTAAAATAGCAGTATTGTATTGGAAATAGTGGTAAGATATTTTTAACAAAATTCCGGTAAAAATACTTTATAAGCAGAACATTTTAAAAATAAAATCATCTATAATTGGAACTACAGCGGATATAGCCAATTTTTCATTTATCAATTCTGAACAAAGTTTGGCATTCTTGCCAACACCCACAACAGCGTGCTAAAAAAAACACCATGATTATTTTAAAGCAAAAATTGAAATAATCTATAAAATAGTTCAGTAATTTCTACTTTATTGTATACAAATCCTGACAAATCCACACATTCCTCTAGTATAAGAAGTTCTTAGCTTAAAACTACTTTTGAGTTTTCTTTTGTGCAGGTTTATTTGGATGACTTTATCTTAGAAAAGGAAATAAGACACGCAGTGCATGCATATTAAATTTTTTTGGGGGCACCCCCCTAAAATGTTTCTTTCTGTCAAATTTTAGGATTGCCAAAAATTGAGCACGATTGAAAGATGTTAACACGTGCCATTGGGGCCTCAAAGTTTTGAAAATCTCGATTTTTTGGCAGTTTGGTGACTTTGCCGACCCATATCTCTAGTACGGTTTAATATATTTGCCCGTGTCATACAGCAAATTGAAGGCGATACTGTTTATAATATTTTATATGCAATTAAAAAAATTACGTAAGTAGTACTGAATTCGAGGTAATGAAGCCAATGTCCCTAAAAACGTGACTAGGCACCCCTTAGAGCGAAGATGGAACCTATTGTGAAAAA
The DNA here is from genome assembly GCA_963920525.1 of Dichetophora obliterata. Lineage (NCBI taxonomy): Eukaryota > Metazoa > Arthropoda > Insecta > Diptera > Sciomyzidae > Dichetophora > Dichetophora obliterata. The sequence continues at coordinate 124,365,117 of OY986435.1, forward strand.
ACCCATTTTCCTTCCTATATTATCAATTTTTAGAATGAAAACAATTATGTATTTAAAAAATCAAGTATAATAAATGTCTTTTTCATTTTATTCTTATTTAAATTTATTCAAGGGACTGACATAATGTGGTTTTGGAGCTATCTGGATACAGCTGACGGCATCTGCTGACTACTTGGAGAACGTATTGTTTTTGTTGCTCGTCCTTTGTAAGTAATTGGTTGTAATCTGTGATGAGCTTGACTCCTCGCTCTGCGATGTCGTTCACAACTTTCAAGTTGCTTACCATCCTTTGCCCCTCCTGGTAGTTTATGTTCTGCGGCCAAGTTGCAGAATCTTTTTCCAGAAATTCGGTGTTAATGTTTAATCTCTTGAACAACAGGTAAGTCTCACTTGTAATTAGGACTGGGAGACCTTTTTCTAGGAATTTCGACAGTTGTTCTTTTTTTAGTTTGGGTCGCATATTTCTGGAGCACTTCTCATTTTCTTCTGCTTGATTTGTTAAGATTTTTGTCGCCATTTGGATCTTTACGGTGTTTTGCACTGTCGGGTCAAACAATGCCAGGAAAACAAGTTCAGGACTAAGATACCACAGGTGATTTATCATTTTGTTAATTCCTTTTTCTGATATTTTTTGTCAATGCTTTCGTATTTCAATAGATTTTCAATGAGGTCTAGGTTTTGTTTTGGTGCTAAACACGCTCTGGGGGCGTTAAAGCAGGCTTTACAGTAGACTCGAACGATGAAAATACAAAGTCCTTCTAGGGCCTCTTGTTCTTGGGAAGTCAGCTTAAACTAATCACGGAAGAGTTGTATTTTCAGACAGTAAATAGCTTTTGCCATCCACCGGGCATGGTGTACTGGACCTGGAGACCTGAAGCGCACATTTTTTTCCGTCAAGATGGCCAAGATATATCAATGCCAACTGTAACAGCTCTTTGTAGTCGTCTCTTGGCTGGCATTCCATTAGTTTTCTTTGCAGTTCTTTTTTGATATTCCCTACTTCTTTTTTGGGCAGTAGTTTCAAAACATTCTCGCCTACATCGAACTTGGATTTAACAATCGCCGACCATTCTTTTTGAAATCTCTTGAATATGTCTGGTTGAGGTCCCGATGTGCTTCCAAACGTGCAGTCAAAAACCCCTCTCAACAAGACTTTTAAAACGTGGTGTCGGCACGCTAGGTACAGGAGTTCTCGACCTAACATCTGCTCCAGGAGATTGCACGCTCCATTGAGTCTCCCAGTATTTGATGCTGTTGTATCGAAGCACATAGCCACGACCGAGCTGGCGAGACCCCATTCCTCTAGACATTCGTACACTGCTAGGGCTTGTTCCTCCCCTGAGCTACTGTCAGTTTCAGGAACGCCCAGGAGTTGTTCTTTAGTCCCATGTGATACCAGAACAGCAACCCGTTCTTTCTGCTCTGTATTGAGGATACCTGGTAGTAGTTTTCCATCCCAGTGCACGCAAACAACCTGGTTTTGGGGCATCTTAAGTCTGTCTTGAGTTTTTTCCGTGTATTTTTCACGGTTTATTCTCCGCTGTTCATGGATAACGCTTCTGGAGATCTTATATTCTTTGGGATCCTCTCCGAGAGCTTCTACTGTAGCCAAAATGATACGAGTAGCGGTCCAGCAACAATGACAATTTCATGGTTAGGACCTCTTTGAAGCCACGCTTGATTCTCTTGGGGGCAGATGGTCCTTCAGACTCTACGTTCATCTCGAGCTCTGCATACGTCGTTTCACGTCCTTCTGACTCTTCTGTTGTCTCTTCGTCCGTGAGCTCCACCGTCTCTGTGAACAATGAGATGAGACAATAAATATAAAGTTAATATTGATGGAAATTTCAGCTAGTGATCTAGATCTTATTAAGTTTCGCTACAAGGACAAATTTTTTTTTAAATGCTTACCGAAATTTCCCGCTTCAAGTTGTTTGTTGAAATTGAATTAAACGCGATTTAGCAAAAGCGGAAATCGAAGTATTCATCGGCTCGAATCTTCAACACAGCAATTTAAGAAATCATCATTCAGCTTCTCTTTTTTCTCTTGCATCAAATTTAAGAAATAAAAACGCCGCTGTAAAGATGATTTTAACCAGTCTTGACATGGTGTGAACAGCGACATCTTCCAATATTCAAAAGGTAATGTTGCTGGATGGATTGTAAGCTGATTTTAATTTTTGCGTGAAGCAGCATTTACTAAACTGAATGATTGGAGATTTGGTCTTTTCCACGAAAAGGCAAGTCGATTCACAAAAAGCGATTAAATAATCGACGACCAAACCTTTTGATTTTTTTCCAGTAATTTCTTGTGACCAGAGAGCATCATTACATCAATAAGCAGGTCGGTAACTAATGCGTGAGCTGCTTCTGCTGATCCAATGCTCCACTGACTTGGCTTCTACAATACTCATTAAAATTTTTATACTTTTTGAATGGCTTTATAACGAGTGATCCTAAAACGGCTTGAACTTTTTAAGGTGGAAAAAGGGAATATTACAAGCAAAGTGCACCTTTTAATTTTTTTGAATATATTAACCACGGCGCATAGGTTTGTAGAAAATTATGACAAAATTTCAATTTCGGTCTAATCGTGTCCTCTTTAAAACCGTAGATTTGAGGAGGAACCCAAGGGTATTTGCAATAATGCAATATACATATATGTCAAAGTTACCAATTAAAGCTTTTTATAAACTTTCTTACAAAATAATTAATGTGTCATAACTAAGCTTGTAATAAAAAATAAATAAAGCTTTAATAAATATTAAAAACTACAATACTATTTTAATTACAAGAAAAACTGATTTGAATTTCTAACTTTAACACTAAAAAAATTATATTTTTATAGTTCAGGGGCATGGCCCCCTTTCCTCCTCGCTACGCCCATGTAACAGAAAACACGCATTTTTCGAATCCAGTTTAATGGTATTCTTTGACCCAGTCACAAAATGTACGCAAATGTTAAAGAGCAATGCTTGAATGTAGGTACATGTAGAAATTTCCATAATTTACTTATGATATTATATACAAGTATTCACCGGCAGACGTTGTTCAGCCACAGACCACCTTACTGCCATTTACAAAAATGTCAAGAAGTGCCAAGTATATTCACCGTTTTCAGTATAGCTGCCAAAAGTAATCATATGAACTAAATTACCAAATTTTAGTCTAATACGATCAAAACCGTGCGAAATACTGCCAAAATTTCAGTTCAATTTAGCTTAAGCCTGGCGCATTTTGCTTCACTCCGCGCTGACCCCCGAAAAGTGAGTTTAACTAATGTGGGACAGGCTCATTTTAATTGCGCTTGCCGAGAGTAACCATATGAACTAAATTTCAAAATTTTTAGTACAGTTACTGAAAGTAACCATACAAACTTAAATACCAAATGTTAGTCTTATACGACCAAAATTGCTGTTAATATAGCATTTTCAAAATCTTCTTTGTTTCTACTTTGCCGCCGACGTATTTTTGTGAGCTCCGTGATAAACGTGCAAATATAGTGTTTATTCTCACTTTGCCTGTCTCAACTAAAGACATAAATACAATAATTGTTCTGCCTTGGCTTTGTGACGCATTTTTCGTGACGTAAAGACATAGATACAATAATTGTTCTGCCTTGGCCTTGTGACGCGATCTGAAATAATTAATTAATGAAAATTTTACAAATTAAAACTTAAGATTTTTTCTATCGCTTGCATAAATAAAACAAGTAACTCAAACAAGAATATTAAAGCGCGAAATAAACTAAAGAAGAACATAAAACTTTTTTATGTTTTCGCCCACACTCAAACAGAGTTAAGTTCATCTGTGTTAATATCCATAGTAGAATTAGAGAAGGTAGATGCATTTCGGAGAGACGGACTGCCAAAACTGTCAAAACGAAGTTGACAGCTCATACAAAATCTGAAAACGATGAGAATGCGACAAGAAAGCAAAAATAGGCAAGAATAGCAAAATGCTTGAGTTTGACAATTCTGGCTATGACAAAAAGAGAGCAGTCTGAAATACATATACCTTCACTAGTTCTACCATGGTTAATATCGATAGTGCTCTGTTTTCTTTGTTGCTGTGCACTCGTTTCTGCATGCTTCGCAGCTGCCGATTACCTGCTGTTTTTGCCTGCTTTCTTCGTCTCTCTATGTGCCTTGACACCTTGCCAACCCGCTGCGGCCACCAAGAACCAGCTACTACGTTTTTGCTTTACTCCATTTCTGCCTCGTCTCTTTTCTTGTGGGTAGTGTAGATCTCGGCAAACCAATGTCACCGTCCCCCCGATTGACTCGCCAACAACTACAGCAGAATTGCTATCGCATGAGTGACAAAAATGATGGTACGACTAAGCCTGAGAGTGCTCTTATATCTTATATCTTATATCTCTTCGCTCTCAGCTCCAGAAAATGGAACAGCGCAGAAATCGCTGCAATCGAAGAGAAGGTTACGGCTAAAATCGAGACAGAAATAAATGCACTCAAACCTGTCATAAGAGAGTGTGATAAAAAAAATTATTTTGCTTGAGAATCAACTGCACGCTTTGACTTCTCGCTGCGACGAATTAGAGAAACATAAAACGGAAAGCATTATCAACAACAACTCTAGCAGCGCTGATATTGTGTCGGATGCTTTCGTGTTTGGAGTGCCTTACTCTGGAGATGAAAATCTAAAGAGTGTTTTCAATCAAATCTGCCATTTCATCGAAGTCCAACCACCGCTGATGAGAGATATTTTCCGTATCAAGCCGAAACCGAGCAATCCTAATTCGCTCATAATATTTTAATTTTTCTCTTCGTACGATCGCAACCGCGCTCTAAAAGCATTTGGTTATTACTGGAGATGAACGAGATCAGCTGTTAATCTGCGAGCTACTGGATTGGACTCAGACAATAACGTTTATATTCAAGAAAGTCTGAATGCTGAAAATCGTAGAATACTGCAGGCAACGATTATCTACAAACGCCAGAAAAGTATATTCAATACGTTTACCTACCGAGACGCTATTCACATTAGGCTGGAGAGAAATGCGGATTGCATTCAAATTCGCAGTATGGATGAACTGCACAATACAGTGCACAATGACACCGAGGAAGCAGATTAAATTATTACCTAGGTTCTGCCTCATTTTAATATTTCTTTAGTCTGTCAAACATTTAAAGGTGTTATATTGCTTTATAAGTTGGTATCTAAAGATGTCTAAATTTCTATCCTTACCTTTTTTCTATCTCTCTTTTGCCACTGCTATTTTTTTGCTGTCTATAACATCTACCATATATTATTTCTTACTTTCTACAGCTTATTGTTTTGTTGTTGTCTTGGAAAGCCATAGTGTCAGTGAATAACTCCAATATAGACGCTAATGGAAATCGCTAATTGATATCCTCTGCAAACAGAAATCTTGTTTGAAAATAGCACATTTTAATGCTAGAAGCCTTAATGACTTCAAATTAGACAGTGCGAAATATATTTTTGCAGACTCCGCTGTTGACATAATTTGTATCACAGAGACTTGGTTTAAAAATAATATAAAGGACTCACTGCTAAATATTAATAACTTTAATCTGTATCAAAATGATAGAAAAAATAAGAGAGGAGGACGCAATGCAAAATATTGCAAAACAAACTTAAATGTTAAATTTTTGAGTGAATCTGGCGAATCTGAGGTTGAGTTTCTTAATATTGAAATTTATATTTGTAGAGTTAAAGTTTTTCTATCTTGTGTTTATAATCTAAACCGTAGTTCTAGTCTTGAGTCATTATTTTCTTCTATATCCAGCTGCTTAATTGACTATGACCATTTGATAATTTGTGGTGATTTTAATATTAATTTGCTTTGCACAGATAGATTAACCAACATACTTCTTGACATATATTTAACCGAACCCCGTCGCGCATATATTTAATTACTGCCTAACAAATTCTAAATTTCCATCAATTTGGAAGATTGTGACGATAATACCTATTGCCAAAAAAACCTATGGCAGCTATACCTAGTGATTTCCGCCCAATTAGTCTTCTCTCGTCATTTTCAAAAGTATTTCATTCAAAAAGATTTCTAACCATCTTAATGCAAATAACCTTTTATCTCCCCTTCAGTCGGGATTTCGCCACGGACACAGTTGTTCCACTGCTGTTGTGAAAATGTAGGCAGTGGGGTACCGCGAGGCTCTGGGGTCCGCTTATGTTTACAATGTTTCTTAATGACATTTTTTTCAGTATGCAACAATGTTACAATGCATGCATATGCAGATAATCTGCAACTCTATCTCTCTCGACCAACATGTCTTATTGAGGATTTATATGACAGGGCAAATAAAGACTTGACTGAAATCAGCAGATGGGCAACAGAAAATAAACTGATGTTGAATCCTAATAAATCGTATGTTCTGTCAGTTGTAAAATCAAGAAACCCGTTTAATGATCTGTCACCTATCTCTCTTAGTGGAACAAAAATTGGATTTGTTCACAAAGTCGTTAATTTAGGATTTGATATGAACTCTTCACTCACGTGTGAAGACCATATTAATAGCGCGCTTAGCAAAGTTTATTATTCCTTAAGAAATTTGAGAAAAAATGCTTCGTTTGTTCCCACTAAAACTAGGCGAAAATTGGTGATACAATTAGTCGTGCCAATAATAACTTATTCCGAAGTAGTATATAGCAAGCTAGACTCAAGGTCATCACATAAACTATTAGTGGCATATGACAATGCAGATCGATATGTTTATGGTATTAGTAGGTTTGATCATATATCAGAATAGAGTAATCGCATACTTTGTTGCAATATAATAAATTTTCTTAATGCAAGAAACTGCATTTTTCTGCACAGATTTATCGCTTCGAAATGTCCTAATTACTTGTTTGAAAAACTTAAATTCTGCAGATCCATCAGAAATGTGTTCTTCCTAGTTCCCCAGTTCAGATACAATGAATCTAGTCGGCTATTTTTCATTAACACAATAAGACTTTGGAATTTCCTACTAAATAACTTAAAACGCGTTAAATCTTTCTTATCTTTCTCTTATTTTCAATTCCCTAATTCAAACCTTTTATTTGTTTTGCTTGTTTTAAGGATACCTAACGTATAAATGAAAATCTTTAGCGACATAATCATATGCATAAAATTTGTTAACTATTTTTTCTTTCTAAGCTGTTGTTATGCCAATTGTTATTTGTAATTTTTTATTTAGAATTTCTTAATCGTTGCATTTAAAAGAGCTTTTTCTTGTATGCTAATATTCTTTTTCAATAAAATTCAAATTCACTGATTTTTGGGCGGAAAAAAGGGGCGTGGAAACCAATTTTTAGTACAGTTTCCGACAGTAGCCATACAAACTAAATTACCAAACTTAAGTCTTATACAACCAAAACTGTCTGAAATAAAAAATTTTCATTGATTCGTGGGCGGTAAAAGGGGGCGTGTAAGCCCATTTTTAGTACAGCTGTCGACAGTAACCGTAACAACTTAGTTACAAAATTTTGGCCTTATACGACCCAAACCGACTGAAATATAGCCTTTTTATTGATTTGGTGGTGGTAAAAGGGGAAGTGGCAACTTTTTTTCCCTTAACCATCTCGTTCCTGAAACAAATCGACTGCCAAAATTTCAGGTCAAACTGCTCAGTAGTTTTGGAGTCTATATGCATCACACACACACAGACACACATTGTTTTGCTTTTTTATAAAGAGATATTGATTTGTGGGAGTGAAAACATTAATATATGGTGACCGCCTCATGGAGCACCTACACAGCAAGTTTCACTATAAAAATGTGTAGAACTCCGGAATTGCCATGATTTCGAAAAAGTTGGTGTATATATTGTGACCAGGCCCAATTTTTTGTACAGTTACCGACATTATCCATCTGAACAAAATTACTAAATTTAAGCATTTTACGATCAAAACCGTCTGATATATACCCTTTTTTGGTTTGTGGTCGATAGTGAAAAATTGGCTTGTATGGGAGGTACCACGCCCCCTTGTCCAATCGTTACCAAACCTCACAGGAACTCTCTCAAGATGTGGCTTCAGTTTTCCTTAAAATTTTTTGGTTTTGGAGTCTACGTGATATAGCCACATATCCACATATATACATCAATTTTTATATATATAGAAGATATCACAAAAATAAAAATTGCCATTTCAGTCCTTTAAAGGACTATGAACAAACTTCTATTGATCAATTGTGTTGTGCGTGTTAATAAATGTTTGAACACGAATTATCGAGAACTGAACCTACGAATTTTATATCGACTCCGATCGGCTTTCGACCCCAAGATGCTTTACAAGGCAGTTTTTACTCTCTGGAATCAGCCATCATCTGCAGAAAGGTGTCGGCCGAACAAAAATATTAATTCAATTCAAAAACATTCTATCTGAGCTGGGAATCAAATACTCCACCTAGGAGGATACGGCCGATATTTCCTCTCAGTAATATCTCACCGTCAAGCGCATACGCAGGGGAGATTTTGGGGGTGAATCCCCCCAAATAAATGAATTTTTATAGCACCGAAAGCAACATTCAGCACAACATGACGTTGTGTGTTTGTGGTCACAACAAAGATTTTTAGATGACATTGCTCATTGGAAAAAAATAATAAAGGGACTTGAAATTTTCTTTACGTAAATAATATAAAAACAATATTCCAAAATACATGTTTTGTTTGTTTTTAAATGCATCTTTTTCTCGCTAGGTGGCATACAAAAGTAGTCCTTTTATAGACGGTGTCAAGATATTTTGATCCCACATTATAAGAAACAAAAAAATTAGAGTGCATATAAACAAGAGTACTTGTTGCTACAACCTATAATACTACATTTATTAAGATTGGACCAATAGGAAAAATTTTGTGCGAATTTAAAAAAAACCACTGTCATTTTCAACCCTATTGACCTCCTTAGCGGCAGAGAATTCTAACCAAACTCTATGATAGTAGTTTATGTTGTAGCGACAAGTAGCCTTATTAATATGCACTTTGATTTTTTTTTGTTCCGATAAAAAGGGACCAAAATATCTTGAAATCGGCTTTTTTTTTTGAAAGGACTAATTTTTTTATGCCAACTAGCAAAAAGAAGATGCATTTAAAAACATCCAAAAAAATATACTTTGGAAAATTGCTTTTTTTATGATTTACGTTAAACAATTTTTAAGTCTCTATGTATTACTTTTTTCACAATAAATATCAACGCTAGTTGAATTTGTATTGAAAACTCATTAACACTTCACGTTTAACGCTTTAACTTCTGAACCCTTGAAGAGTACACTTTCATTTTTTATATTTGAAAATGAAAAACATTTACAGCGCCTATTACTGGCATGGTATTAAATTTTGAAATTAAAAATGAGTCAACTTACTGCAATTTTTTCAAAAGTTTTATATTTTTCCATTAAAAAAAACGAAATAACCTTTTCAATGATACCATATTAACGAAAACCTCATTTAAATTGACTGAGCTACTTCGTCTCAAAATTTGGCTTATTTTGGCATTCGCATTGCTGTGGGTCCCCGAAAAAATATTTTAAAATCCCAAACTCCGGATTTGGTTTTCTAAACAAGATCGAGCCAGATCAGAGATAGTCAATGCAACCGATATTACACTTCAATGTGAAATGGGTGACATATTAAAAACAATTTGTTTCTGCTAGGGTTTTCAATCCCGTGATCCTGAATTGATTTCTAGTCCCGGAATCCCGGGATTCATTACCCTAAATACCGGGATATAATTCAAAAGAAAATATAAAAATTTTCGGCAAGTATAAATGCAACTGCAATGCAAATGAAAGTTTTTTTCATAATCGAAATAACCCTGATCTTTTTTATCGCTCTATATTGAAAGTCTATTTTTTAGATTGTTTGGAATGTTATTTTAAAATACTCTGTTTACTAGGCTGTTTAATTTGCATGCAATAGGGTGGTTTTATCTCATAGGGTAAAAAAAAATGTCAGAATTTTTTTGGGGGCACCCCCCTAAAATGTTTCTTTCTGTCAGATTTTAGGATTGCCAAAGTTTGCGCACGATTGAAAGATGTTAACACGTGCCATTGGGCCTCAAAATTTTGAAAATCTCGGTTTTTTGGCATTTTGGAGACTTTGCCGACCCACATCTCTAGAAAAACCCATTTTCCTTCCTATATTATCAATTTTTGGAATGAAAACAATTATGTATTTAAAAATCAAGTATGATAAATGTCTTTTTCATTTTATTCTTATATAAATTTATTCAAGGGACTGAAATAATGTGGTTTTGGAGCTATCTGGATACAGTTGACGGCATCTGCTGACTACTTGGAGAACGTATCGTTTTTGTTGCCTGTCCTTTGTAAGTAATTGGTTGTAATCTGTGATGAGCTTGACTCCTCGCTCTGCCATATCGTTCACAACTTTCAAGTGGCTTACCATCCTTTGCCCCTCCTGGTATTTGATGTTCTGCGGCCAAGTTGCAGGATCTTTTTCCAGAAATACGGTGTTAATGTTTAATCTCTCGAACAACAGGTAAGTCTCACTTGTAATTAGGGCTGAGAGACCTTTTTCTAGGAATTTCGACAGTTGTTCTTTTTTTAGTTTGGATCGCATATTTCTGGAGCACTTCTCATTTTCTTCTGCTTGATTTGTTAAGATTTTTGTCGCCATTTGGGTCTTTACGGTAATTTGCACTGTTGGTTCAAACAAGTTCAGGACTAAGAAACCACAGGTGATTTATCATTTTGTTAATGCCACACAACTTAATTCTATTTAAACTAAAGGTAATGGGTTTTCCACAATTTTTTGTAAGCTGGATTCAATCGTATCTGACAGAGCGATCTTATCAAATCCGATTTCGAGGCGTATTGTCAGCTGAATTTATTGCTGAATCAGGTGTTCCGCAAGGTAGCCACCTTGGTCCACTTCTGTTTATTTTAGCCATTAATGATGTAACCCACATCATCAAACACTCTCATCTACTTATCTATGCAGATGACATGAAAATATACAGAACAATAGATGCTAAAGACAATTCAGATTTGCTCCAGTCTGATTTGAAATCCTTTGAAATTTGGTGTTCTAAAAACAATATGTTTCTTAATCCAGATAAATGCCAAACTATGACCTTTTCGCGAAAAAGGAATAATTTAATTTTTGATTATAAGATAAAAGATACTGCTTTAAGTCGTGTAGATGCTGTCAAAGATCTTGGTATATGCATGGATTCTAAGCTATCGTTTAACGTTCATATTGATTACATTTGTAAAAAAGCATCTTCTATGCTCTTGTTTATGAAACGCTGGGCCAAAGAATTTAATAGTATGATCACAACTACAACGCTGTATTATGCAATTGTGCGACCTCACTTAGAGTATGCAAGTCAAGTTTGGTCCCCTAGTTACAATGTACAGCGTGGCGACGAATAACTGTTACTAAAGTTTTGTTAGAAATAAAAAAAACCGTTAGTAATTTTTTGAAAAAAACAAATTATTTTTATTTCAGCACATATTTTATTTAGTTTTTAATTATTAATTTCAAATCTTTCACCCTTATTTTTCTTTGCCAGCCGCAAACGCTTTGGGAAAGAAGAGCAGGCGGCACGCACGACTTCGTCGGGTATGTCGTTCCATATCTTCTGAAGGCGTCGCTTAAATTGGTCTATCTTCAGGTGTTTTATATTCTTCATTTTGTCCAACATAAAGCCCCATATACAGAAATCCAGTGGATTCAGATCCGGGGAAGAGGACGGCCATTCTTCTGCCGAAATAAAACACGGAATTTCGTTTTTACACCAGCTTTGAACAATTTTAGCCTTGTGAGCTGGAGCGGAATCTTGTTGGAAGCAAAATTTTTCATTACCAAATAGCTGCTTGGCGTGTGGCAACATATGCTTTTTTAAAACCTCTTCCAAATAGTATTTTGCGTTAATTTTGACGCCTTTTTCAATAAAAAGTAGCGGAAGCTTGCCTTTTTCTGAAATTGCCCCCCATACCATAACGGATGATACGTTTTGATACCGTTCGACAGCTTTTTTATAAGTAGGAATATCAGCCATACTTGCTGCATACACGCGATCATTTTGAGCGTTATGACTGTCTTGTAACAAGAATAATTTTTCATCTGAAAAAATTATTTCGCATGTTGCGTGTCGCCGGAGGAGCTGATCACTTCTTTTTACTCTCATTTTTTTTTGACTCTCTGTAAGACCGTGAATTCGTTTTTTTTTAAAAGCATTTAGCTTCAAATTTTTTTTAATAACGTTTTGTATAGTTTTATGACACACACCCATGTCTCTGGCGATCTTTCTTGCTGAAACAGCACAATTTCGACGAATTCGTTCACGCACTTTCTTCACCATTTCTGGAGTTCTAACGGTACTTTTGCAACCGGTCTTTTTCGCGATTTTAAAGCTTCCAGTTTTCTTAAATCGCGCGATAGTACGAGACACAAACATTTTGTTGACTTTAAGATTTTTTAATGATTTAACAATCTCACTAGGCTTTGCACCCTTCAAATGAAGTTTAACTACAAGTTCTCGTTTAGCGTCCATGCTTCTAAGAGTTTTCGCACTGAATGAATACGTTTACTTTCCAGTGCAATAAAAACGGTATTGATACAACAAATAAAGCAAAACAATAACAAGTGACTAGACTTGCTGCAATTAGTACAGCAGCGCTTTGAAAAACGGTAACAGTTATTCGTCGCCACGCTGTACATGTTGAACGTATAGAGAGAATCCAAAAACGTTTTGTTCGGTTTGCTCTAAGGGGCTTAAGTGCAACTGACACTTTAAACCTTCCTCCTTATGAGGATCGTTTAAAACTATTAAAAATGCAATCTTTGAATGAGAGAAGGAAGTCTGCAGATATCGTCTATTTACACCAACTCATAACTGGTGTATTCGATTCACCAGAACTCTTAACTCTTATAAATTTTAACACTAACCGTAGAAGCAGTAGAAATGCTAACAATTTAATTTACTTATCTTTTAGTAGAACAAATTATATGGCTGCTGCTCCTTTACATCGCATGAGTACCTTTGTTAACAACTGTAGCTTTTTTGATGTTAACTTATCGAAAGGTCAACTCAAAAGTAGATTGAAAACTAATGTATGATTAGATCTATGTAAACGCATGGTTAGTTTTTATGTCTTGTGTTGTCCCTGAGCCCAACCCATATTATGGTGGGTAAATTTTTCTCACTTTGGATTGTTTTGGACCACTCTTATCGATATCATTAGGGCTATTCACGGTTTGAGCGTACTTTTAACAAATCGTATTTATAGCATTTGTTATTGTTCAAACTGTGAGCACCTCGCCATGTGACTGTCGTATAAAAAGATTGTGCAACCCTGTGATGTATGTGATTATGCGGATGTAGACAGAGCATAAAAATAAGAGGTATAAAAAACACGTCCAAGGGCTGCTTTTTTTTACGCGTGCCTGCGTATTTGCATTTGTATGCAAAACAACAACGAAGCAAAATACGCTTTCGTAAATTGGCGTACAAATAGCAGATCGAACAAATGGCAGACCAGCGTATTCGAACTGTGAATGGCCTTATTGAGATGTTTTAATATTATTTGGTCTGGTTCTTAAGATGATCTAATGCGGAGAAAGTGCGAATAAGCTGTAGTAGCTGAACTCTATTGTTGTTGCATGTAATATAATTCCTTTTTCCGATATTTTTTTTGTCAATGCTTTCGTATTTCAATAGATTTTCAATGAGGTCTAGGTCTTGTTTTGGTGCTAAACTCGCTCTGGGGGCGTTAAACCAGGCCTTACAGTAGAATCGAATGATGAAAACACAAAGTGCTTCTAGGGCCTCTTGTTCTTGGGAAGTCAGCTTAAACTGGTCACGGAAGAGTTGTATTTCAGACAGTCAATAGCATTTTCCATCCACCGGGCATGGTGTACTGGACCTGAAGACCTAAAGCGCACATCTCTTCCGTCAAGATGGCCAAGATATATCAATGCCAACTGTAACAGCTCTTTGTAGTCGTCTCTTGGCTGGCATTCCATTAGTTTCCTTTGCAGTTCTTCTTTGATATTCTCTACTTCTTCTTTTGGAGGCAGATAGTCCTTCAGATTCTACGTTCATCTCGAGCTCTTCATACGGCGTTTCACGTCCTTCTGACTCTTCTGTTGTCTCGTCGTCCGTGAGCTCCACCGTATCTGTGAACAATGAGATCTTGGTGACAATAAGTATAAAGTTAATATTGATGGAAATTTCAGCTAGTGATCTAGATCTAATAAAGTTTCGCTACAAGGAAAATGTTTTTTGTTTGTCCAAGACCTTCCGTTGTTTCTTTAGTAGTCTTTCTTCAGCTTGAGCCAACTTCAGGTCAACTCAGAGCATGGAGCCTGGTCTTCCTTTCTGTCTTTGTTTCAACAGAAACTCCTTGTCTTCTTCTGAAGTCATCATCGTCAGGGCATCTTGGTGGGCAATATCAAAGAGATCATCCAACTTTAGGGTAAACTCTTTTACAGCAATTCTTGCACTTTCCGTTTTTCTATCCTTGTACTTTTGCATTTTTCTCCAATCATCGTACAGTTTTTTCAGCTTTACTATGACATTTTTCTTTTGTTTTGTAGGAATTCGAGCTTTTGTCCAAAAAACTAAAACCTCGTCAACAGTATTTGTGGCAGAGTCTATCACATTTAACTTCACAGTACGCTAATTGTAGAACATAGTAGCTAGAACTTGTCGATTTAATCTTACATCCAGTTATCTGATGAGCTGGATAGTCAATTAGAAAAATTTTGTCTCTACCTCTACTTCTCATGCCAAATGTAGAAGCCAGAAACTCGATCACAAGAACGTAGAACAAAATACGACTTCCACTGTTCAGCGAATACTTTTCAACTAACCAAGAAAAAAAGTCATAAAAGTAAGAACCACCTAGCTATCCTTTTCTTTTTTTAATAACAGACTCTGAATCCCTGGACTTCTACTTAAAATAAAACAATAGGCAGTAGGGTAACCCAATACATTTGTAAACTAGTTTGGTTTTACCTTCTTGGGGTCGCCAGTGATATAGTATGAGGAAAAAATAGATACATACCTGACATAAAAAAACAACATTGTTGTGGGTCTAAAATGAAATGGGATTCCAAAGTACAAGTATTTGTCCATAATAAGCAATAATATTACAAATAACGCATCTTCGCTCTCAGGGGTACCTAGTCACGTTTTTAGGGACATTGGCTCTATTTTTTCGGTTTCAGTACTAGTTGCGTATTTATTGTGTAGAATATAAAATGTTAAAAACAGTATGGCCTTTAATTTGATGTATGACACGGTCATACTTAAGCTATTTTAGCCGTTCCAGAGATATGGGTCGCCGAAGTCGCCAAACTGCCAAAAAATCGAGATTTTCAAAACTTTGAGGCCCCAATGGCACGAGTTAACATCTTCCAATTGTGCTCAAACTTTGGCAATCTTAAAATCTAACAAAATGAAACATTTTCGGGGGGTTCCCCCAAAAAAATCCGACATCTATTTTTTAAAACCACCCTAATGTATATTCAATGAAAGTTTATTGGGAAGTAAAGAAATTTTTCAATTCGCTTTTCAATCACATAAAAAAAATTGTAAGTTATCTGATTTAAAATATTTACAAAATATTTACAAAATGAAAAGTGATTTTGAACAAGTATTATTGAAATTCATTAAGTGTTAATCGCAACACATAGCTTTAAGACAGCGCCGGGAGCTCCATAGCTCACTGAGCGCTCTCTGAACGTAACTTTTCACATGTACACAAAACTCATAACAGAAGAGAATATAATTCAGTCGTTTGCTGACGGTTAGGCTGCGAAGACCTATGTCGGAAATTTTTTGTACACTGTTAAAAAACCAAATTTTTTGTTTGTAGATTCATAGTTGTTATGCATATATTTTTTTATTTTTTTAAGGTTTAATATAATTCATACATATTGCCTTTTAAGATTGCATTATTTTTCATATTAATTGTATTCATTGATTTTTTTTTAAACTTAACTTTTTGAGGTTTTAATTATAACTTTAGTGTTTCGTATATATTAGGATTTTATAATATTATTGTATAACAAAAACACAACAACTAAAAAAAATGTTTGACTCCGAAACGCAATGCGATTTCTGTTCTGCAGAGAACCTTTACTTTTTGCTATTTACTATTTGCCACTGCAAGCAAACTAATATAATTTATTTACTAAAAAAAAATTCTGGAGCATTAATGACATAAACGAAATGTGAACAATACCAATGACTAAAAATAAAAAATAAACAAATATTACAGGTTGTGTGGAGGTATAAACATACAAACTTGCAAATCTAGATAATTGTGACAACTATTTCGCTCAGTGTGCGCTATTCGAGAGCGCACCAATACTAACAACACAAAATAAAATGTGACTGTGTTAGAATGCCCAGCCTTGCTTTAAGAACATAGGTTAGGTTGAGACGGCAGCCGCTGTACGTGCTTAAACCTTACCGAACGTACTACGGCTAACTTAGACCAATAAGGTCCATCGTGATACCGCTGCACACTTGGTCGTAAGTCCGAGTGGAATCACATTGAGCTTTTGGTAAAGCTTATAAGACGTTTGACGCTTGTCCTTGACAGGTCATCAAGCTCGGAAAAGAAGAACGCCCAAAGATATTTATGCCTTCTTCTAGTGAGCGCGGAACAGAAACATAGAAGGTTGGAGATGGTTTCTTCCTCCTCATCCCTGCAGCTTCTACAGAAGTCATTTACGATGACTCCTAGTCGGAAAGCATGTTTGCCTATTAATCAGCACCCTGTGGTAACAGCCACCAAACCTCTGGCAAAGTAACAATTGTTACCCAGTATTTTTAATATCTCTTTGTGTTTGTTGTAATTTTTGTTTTCAAAACAAAATTTGAAGCTTAAAAAAAAATTTTAATGAAATTGTCACTATCTGAAAAGCAGATGATAATTTTTATCAAAATTTGTTATTTTTGAGTCTCAAATTTTGTTGTGAAATTAAAAAAATTACAACAAACACAAACAAATATTAAAAATACTGGGTAACAATTGCTACTTTGCCAGAATAGGGCTGTAAGTCTTCCCTACGAGAGAAGGGCTCTCGATCGCTTTAGGTCTAGAGTCGACCAAATGAGCCTTGTTGTTCTGTATGTTGAAAGTTCAGCGCATCTTGTGTTGACTTTAGATGTTCTGTACTTTTTGAACAGCAGTTTGACAGTTGCCATCGGGATACTCGATGAGTTTCGAAACATTTAGGTTACCGCTGTACCGTTTCTAGCAAGCTTGTCTGCTTTTTCATTTCCAAGTATACCCTCATGCCTCGGTACCCATATTAAGCTAATGCCAAAATAGTTTAACATTTTGCCTAATGCAGCACGGCATTTTTTGGCTACATTAGACTTGATGGATACTTTCTCCATTGATTTGATCGCAGCTTGGGTCTCTGAGAAAATATATATTTCTCGTTTTGAAATGATATTATCTGGAAGCCATGTTGCAACTTCCTTAATTGCCATCATTTCGGCTTGGAAATCACTACAGTGATCAGGCAGCCTACGAACCACGGTTACCCCTAACTCTTTTGAGTAAACCTCATACCCGACCTTGTCATTGAATTTTGACCCGTCTGTATAGAAGTGTAGATACCATGGTTTTCATGCCGCATCTTTATTCCAGCCCTAGGTGAAATAAGCGTGCCGTAGTTTCTATCGAAAGAAAGCAGTGGTTCGCAGTTATCAGTCCTTGGTGGAATGGAGTTGAATTTGTAGAGTATGGATGCTTATCCTGTTGCCAGATTTTTCCATACCTGGAGCCTACCTGGTTTTATTGTAGCATTCAAACTGTATTCCGTTTCGTTTTGACAGTATCGGCGGTTGCACTCTCAGTCATGAGCGTATCTGGTTTTATTGTACCATTCAAACTAATGTATTCCGTTTTGTTTTGATAGTATCGGCGGTCGCACCTCATTGATGAGACTACCTGGTTTTATTGTACCATGTAAACTAATGTATTCCGATTTGACGGTCGCGCTTTCAGTCGTGAGCCTACCCGGTTTTATTGTAGCATGTTTTTTTGTATATTTTGTGTTCTTTCTCAAAACACCTTATTTGACGCTGATGCCTTATGAACAATAAAAATTTACCCTTACTTGTTATGTATTTATATGACAGTAAAATAAGGCGAAATGCATAGAAAGACAATCACTCAATTTGGGTGCTTTCGTGCAATTAAACTAGGGCTGCCATAAATGGTCGGCTCAACACCAGGATACAAAAAAAAAACCTCCATCAAAACAAAACACGAATATAATAATAGCGGTTTTCACAATGTGGTGACTTTGCCCTTGTATTGTGTATTTTTGATAAACTTAATATTTGTAGTAAATTTTGTAAAGTTACAAAACAAAATGCGGAGTGTTCAAAATGAAACCCTACCGCAAAAGTACAACGACAAAACCCTATTTTATTGATTCTGATCGAAAAAGCATTTCTACTCAACATAGAGGAAGCTACCGGATGCGGTGTGAGGTAAAAAATAATATAATTTAATGTTTCGTTTAAATCTTTTTATGATTTCAATTTATATTTTTAAACAAAAGTACGTACAAAAATCAGCTGATTTGAAAAAAAAAAGACTATTGAAGGTTCGTTCACAATAAAATGTAAAAATTTTGTAAAAATGTTAAAAATACACCACATCGTGAATACACCTAATGTATTTTTATATAAAAATTTATTGTAATAGGTAGTTATATAGGATACAGAGATCAAGGATTTTTTTTTAATAAAAAATAAACTTAAATTAAACATTTGTTCAAAAAACAAAAAAATAAGAAATTCAATCGATACCTCCAGTACAGAAAATATCTTTATGAAATAATAATATTTTATGTATGTTTTAATAAAAGGAAGTTAGAGTTTTAATTTTGAAAGCATCACGTTTTCTTAACGTCTTATTTCACAAAAGCAAATTTAAATCAAACGCTACGAGCCATAACTTTGGATGTAGCTGTGGAGGAAAAATTGTAAAAATCCCTCTATTTCTCTAACATGTGTATTTCATTTTAATTGTTGTCTAAATGTCTAGTCTGCTATGTGATCGACTCTATACAGAATTGTTGTGGTTGCCTTCTTCATAACTTATTTGATCTTAAAAGCTCATAATTAAGAGTCATTGTTATCAATACTTACCCCCATTTTTCTCAAATGCGAAATTGTCTTTTTGAACACAATCTCACCGTGGGATATCTTCTAAACTCATTCATCTAAAAACTTGGAACTTTTCGTGTTTCACTTTTCTAAATAGCTCAATGCGCTTTTAAAGTATTTCTTAACTTTTTTCAATAATTTCGATTTCAGTTGTAATCTTAATTGAGCTTTTAATAGATTAATTTGGTTTGGTTTCCCACAAAATTGGTTCAATTTCTCTTTGTATTATCAATAATAGTTTAAACTTCCATAACTGTATTTTAAAATTTTTTTATTTGTTTTTCTCTTATCAAATATTGAGAAAGGAAAAACGATGCGTACATTTCTGATGCAGGGTTTTCAAAAAATCTGTAATTGCTTTTGGAGTTGTGTTTCTCCCGCAAAGAACTCCTTTGGACAATTTTGTAAAACAAAAAAATTTAAAATTTAAACGAAACAAAAACCAGGACATTTGACTGGGTTAAGAAAATTAGTCAGGACATCAGGACAAAACCCTCGAAACCAGGACATATTCTGGGAAAACAGGACGTATGGCAGCCCTGAATTAAACACAACTTTTCCTTTTCTCAATAGATTTTCTTCAACAATATCTTATTTTTTTTTTAAATTTTAGGCTTTTACAAGAAATATCAAAACTAACAAAATATTTTGACTAACAAAATTTGCAGTTTTGTTTTTTTCTTTGTAAATTTTTGTGAAAAACACGAAAAATTTCTAAAAAATTAAATTTAAATCGCCGAAACTAACAGTTGAATCAAAAAATGATTTAGGCATTGTTTGTAGGGAATTTTATAAGCTTTAATTTTATATATATTTTTATATCTTCTTATGCCGCAATGGCCTGCTGTTTTTGAATCATTATACTCTTTTATTAAATCTCTCTTTTCTTTCTGATTTTGTATTCGTTTCGGAGTAGTGTATAATAATATGTCTAGACAATTCTTCTTTTTATCTCCTTGTATCTCATTAAATATCTTTTTAAATCTATTTCTATTATCTATGGCGATGTGTCCCGGAGTATTTTTTTTTTATTCGCCAGGAGGTATGGAATCTTCCAAAGATACGTATACCCGACCTATACGCATGCACAATTTACATTCTAGATCCTGCCCGGATCAGCCGGGGCAAACAAAATGCACCTACGTACTAAAACACCCCCTATTGGCAATTAGGATTTCCCACTAAGCACATTAATTGGCTTTTCAGCGGAATTTAAAAAGTTCATTTATATAAAACGCGTATTAAAGTATATTTAATTTCATATAAATAAGCAACATCGAATTAAATGATTATCAATTTAAGGTACTCGAAAAACAATTCTGATTTCAAAAACTCATTACTATACTCATTTTAACTGGTTTGCGGCATAAGAAGATGCATAAGTAAGCTAAAGCAAAAGTATGTATGGAAAAGAAAGAATAAAATGGTTAGAGACTATATTAACAAATGTTAAATATGTGATGAGGTAAAAATAACTCGATAAACGAAAGAGAAGTTGGCAGTGACAGAAACACCAAATACTTCGTTTGACGTTGTGACAATAGATACTGTAGGCCCCTTAAGACCATCTAACACATATGGATACATACTTACTATACAATGTGAGCTGACTAAATTTGTAGAAACTTTTCCAAAAGATGCAGTATCAGTAGCGAGAACTATAGTAGAAAAATTTATTTTGAAATATGGTTGTTTTAGAAAATTGAAAACGGACAAAGGTAATGAGTTTACGAACGAGTAAACATTTGTAAACTACTGAATATAGACAAAGTTAAATCTACACAATACCATCATGAAACATTAGGCACGGTTGAAATAAACCACAGAGTTTAAATGATTTTTTAATATCAATGAATAGTGAAGACAACTGGGACGAACTTTTAACCTACTAAACTTACTCGTAACATACTACACATCATAGTAAAACGAAATACACACCATTTGAATTAATATATGGTAAATTATGTGCTCTACCATGTTAAATAATCGATAACAAAGAAATATTTTATGATTTAGAAATTTATATAAATGAATTTAAGATTAAACTAATTTATGCACATAATACAGCTAAAGAAAAGCTTTTAGAAAATAAGCATAATGTATTACAAAAAGAAAAATATATAAATAAAGCTAATTTTAAAGTAGGATATTACGTATGCGTAAAAATAGGAAATAAGAAATTTGGTAAACCTTTCAAAGGTGCTTTTAAAGTAATATCACAAAATGGAATAAATAGTACTTTAATCATGGATAATATAATAAAAGAAATATACAATAATAATCTTAAAAGAGCAATAAATATGTAATATAAATTTTGAAAATTATTTTGTTATTTATGATAACAAAATCATTTTTTTATAGGGTGATGGTGTTGTATGTGCAACCCAAAACAAACAAAATAATCAAAACAAAATCATTAAAATAACGTAAACAAACCATTTGACAAGCTAGGTCTGAACCTTGAAATGCTGAGCACATGTAAGTGCAATATGATTTCGGTTAAATAGGGACAAAAACACTTTCAGGAAACTTATAAAGAAAAATGATGAATGAATCATAAATTAGCCAGTGGGTTAGCGCAAGCGGCCACTTTAGTTTGAAAATAAAAATAATAAAAGAGACAAGATCGTATTGCAGTGTGCACATGTGGGTCAGCATGTGAAGAAATGTGTAGAAGTGCAATTTCATAAGAATAGTTGAAATAGAGTAGAACAACTGATAAAATAATTGTCTTCGTAATTGGTATTTCTTAAATCTTGAAATATCAATATGAAATCAATCAGAGTAAGAAAGAAGCACTGACATTTTGATCTATGTCATTTGAAAGTGAAATTTTCAACATTTCTTTTGTAATTAAAGAATTAGGATTAGTTACAAAAGATATATTGGAAAATGACTAGAAAAGTGGTTGTGTTTTAGATTTAAGAATATCTTGTAAATTTATTATATAAGTGAGCCTTGAGGCCTTCAATTTGAGCGTGGCTGGCTCAAAAGTCAAACATTAGGGTTTCTGCTATAAAAGTATAAAAACCAAACAACAATATATATTAGGGTGTCCACTAGAAAATATATCGATGTTTTTTTTTCGATGTAATGCATCGAGACAGTGCATCGATACTTTCCGATATATCGTTGAAAAGCATCGATGTTTTCTAAAAATCGAGTCCTTTTTCTAGCATTGCATCACAATACTAAAGTCAGCCCCTTCCTTTACTATTTTTAATTTAACTATGACTATTTTAATTTATTAAAAGCTCCTACAAACCACTGTCCCTGTTCGCATGCCTTTTATCAGTAAAAGTGCCTCTACACTAAATGTTTCATACATTAGCTACATATAGTGTGGAACGTATGAAAATGTCGTTTTGAAATGTCGTTTGTATTTGCGTCTGTAAATTTTTGAATTAGAACAGTCTCTAATTTCGTATGTTTTTCCATCTGTACAAAATGTCAGTTTGATAAATTTTTTATGTGAAAATAGAAGAAAAAACAAATTTTAAGATATTTATTCAATAAATTGATTTTTAATGAATTTATTCTCAGTTTGAATGACCAAAAGTGGACGCTTTAGAGCTTTACGGCTTACAAACATTTCAAAAGCTGTATTTTATTTTCAAATGACGTGTCAGATAGTGTGGAGACAAGGAAAAACTGAATGAAAAAAACTAAATTTTGACACACAGATGAAATTCGGTATGTAATTTTTTTGACATGTCATCTGTATGAAACATATAGTCTGGGGGCATCTTAACTAAGGAAAAGAAAAACAAAATTTTTTACGAACATTCTCTAATTCAGTTGTTGTTTATTAAAAAAAAAAAAAACGCAATAAACATAACAATATTGGTTATTCTAAAAAAAAGTCAATATATAAGAATGTTGGTCATAATTATTACAAAAATTAAAATCGAAAAAAGTCTCCACAATCATAGAAATTCCAGTGTTTTCCTTTTTACTATTTTATTTATTTTTTTATTAAATTTATTTATTTATTTATTAAATTTATTTATTTATTTATTTTTTTTTATATGATAATTTCATTAGGTAGTTAAAATTCATTCGATGTTATATGAAAATACATCGATCCATCGAGTATATCAAAAGCTTTTCAAATCATCGGATCAAGTCGATGAATCGAATTGTAAACATCCAGTAAATCCGATGCATCGATGTACAGGGTTGCCCATTTTATTTTTAAATAAATCAAAGAAACCACAATTTTTTGTCTGTTCGTCATGAATATCATTTAATTAGGTTCAAGTAGATTTGCTTACATTATTTCTTGAATATGATATCTCGTAAATGGTCGCCATTGGCCTCTACGACATATTGTGCCCGTTTTGCAGCATTTTCCATGGTTTTCTTCAACATTTCGATGGGAATGGCGGTTATTTCTTGACGGATGTTGGTTTTCAGCTCTTCTAGGGTCTTTGGCTTGTTGACGTAAACCTTTGATTTCAAATAACCCCACAAAAAGAAGTCTGGAGGCGTTAAATCTGGTGATCTTGGCGGCCAATCGAAATCACCATTTTTTGACATCAAACGGCCAGGGAACAATTGCTTCAAAAATCGATTGTAGTGCGGCTTGTGTGTGGTGGCGCGCCGTCTTGTTGAAACCAGTAGTGCCTGATACGCTTTCGACGAACGATTGGTATGAAAAAATTGTTTATCATATCGCGATAACGCTCCTGATTGACAGTAACTCTGTGGCCATTATCATCTTCGAAAAAGAACGGCCCAATGAGCATTTTAGCACAAACGCCGCACCAAACAGTGACATTTGCATCGTGAAAAGGTACCTCTTGAATCTCTTGTGGATTTTCAGTGGCATAAATACGGCAATTTTGTTTGTTTACCGTTCCGTTCATTTTTTTCGTTTATTTTTTTGAAAGCACGTTGAGTTTTCACTATTGACTTGTTTTGTTGAATGTAAATTTCAACAATTTTAGAGCGTTCGCGTGGCGTGTACTGTTCCATTGTAAACATTTGCTTGGAATGACGCTTCAAACGCGGTATGTCATTAGTCGATTTGGCATCACTGCGGAAAGTTACAGTGTTGCCAGATGGGCGCTTCGAATAAGGGCTACCCAGTATATCAAATACCCCTAATACATATATATATAATAGTATATATATAGGCCGGGTCGATTTGTGGGTAGGCAAAAAAATCGCCCATTGCTCAGTGAAAATCGTATTCTAGGGATCAAAATATGAAACTTTTCCCGAGGAACTATACCTCTAAAACGAATTCTAATGCCCCAACTTTTGACTTTTGTCCCGTAGGGTCAAATTTTGAAAAAGCCCTCATTGACCTATTTAGAGTGCCCCAATCGAATCCAAATCTATGACCGACCCCCACTAACTTTGGAGGGCCGATCCACCCATGCCAGTGGCACACCCCCTGGAACCGCCTGGAGGCTACCCATACAAACGGTGATTTTTTGAAATGTTTGTGAAAATATTTGAAAAGTCTGTGTGACCGTTGAATTTGCAGTTACTTTTGCGCGTTGCTCTACTTGAACAAGGTAAATGAACATTGTTTAATTCAGTCCTAATTGTTATATGCAGTGAAACAGTCAACAAACTATAAAAGTAATATTCAGAAACATGAGAACCGAAATCTCGTTAGAAACTTGGAAAATCATTGTAGATTTGAGGAAAAGTGTCAAATCTTTGCGTGAAATTGCTAAAATTTTTGGAAGGAACCACATATCTATTAAAAAATCGTGGATAAATTTCAAAACTACAAGCAATTAGAAAATTTTAAGCGATCAGGCCGACCAAAACGTCTAAGTGAAAGAGAAGTGAAACGAATAATTTCTACTGTAAGAAAAAATCCTTGTGCCAGTAAGAAGAATTTTACATATAGATAGATTTTTTTGGCCGCAGACCGCGAAAGAAGCCGTACATTTCTAAAGTTAATAAAACAAAACGTCTCAATTGTGCTTATAAATACAAAAACAGAGATTATTCATTTTGGAACACTGTTCTTTTTACAGATGAAAGTAAGTTCGAAATATTTGGTTCAGAGAAGCCAAGGAAAATATGGAGGAAAAAAAATGCAGGGTACAATGAGCAAGACCTACGGTGAAACATGGTTGGGGCGCGGTTATGGTCTGGGGATGTTTTGCGGCATCGGGTGTGGAGAACTTGCTTTTATTGAAACCACAATGAATGCACAAGTTTACTTGAAGGTACTACAACAAAATGTCTCACCAAGCGTTGCTAAATAGGATTTGCCTGGGCATTGGATCTTCCAACAAGACAATGACCCCAAGCATACGTCACGCTTGGCAAAAGAATGGCTCCTATACCGAACACCAAAACTGTTGGACCACCCCCGCAATCCCCAGACCTCAATCCAATTGAGCATATTTGCGACAACTTGGACCGGCAAATACGAAAAACAAACAAGATAACCAGCAAAGAATACCTTAAAACAGTGCTTCTAGAGGAGTGGAAAAAATATCTGTGGCGTACACCAAAAAGTTAGTAGAATCGATGCCCCGAAGGCTACAAGAGGTTATAAAGGCCAAAGGGGGCCAAACAAAATATTTACTACTATAAAATCTACAGTTTTTGCCTTTAAATTAATTTTAAATACAAGTGTTGACTCACTTTCAGGAAATGGAAATAAACTTAATCGAACGGTTCGTTTTTTGATCTGTTCTGTTTTTTAGAAAGCTCAATCTTTATTTAGCTTTATTTGAATATAGCTTTTGAACTTAAACACAAGTTTGGTGCACAACAAACTTTTTAATTTTGATTTATAATTTTTATTTTTTTTAATATATTTTTTATAACTGTTTATTTGAAAATATTTTATTCAACTGAAATTTTCAAATGAAAATTTCTGATTGATACAAATATGAATATTTATACAAATGTTTTTATAATAACAAGTATTTATAACAAAGTGTAAATGAATTAACATAACAATAATATAAATGTTAAGTTGAGGTAAGTAAGATGTAAATTAATAATCAACAATAGGTAAGTACAATGTAAGTTAAGAATCAACGAGAAGGTAAGTAAAATGTAAGTTGAAAATCAATGTAACAGAAGATAAGTAAAATGGAAGTTAGGAATTCAACTAATGTGGTGATGCAACTTAAAGTTATTGAGTCACCACATTATTCCACCTCCTTTTTAAAAAAATCTTGGTAGTATTCGCTAACAGGTTAAAGTGTACTTTTTTAGTATCTTTATGTTTGGTTAACTGTGTCTGTGCTGTCTCAGTGTCTAGAGAGGCTGGTATTATTCTATCGATGTTGACTGTTGTGTTATGTCTACGAATTGTGAAATATTTTGGTGTTCTCTCAACCACTTTGAAGGGGCCATCGTACGGTTCTTGTAGTGTTTTGCGGATCGTGTCGTTGCGTACGAAAACAAAGTTACAAGTACTGAGGGCTCGAGGTATATACGATTGGAAGTTAGTGTTATGATGCGTAATGTTTGACTTTTTGTTTTCTACTACCTCTTTAAGTTTGGCTAAGGTGTCCGATAGATTAAAATTCTGACTGCTATGTATTGCTAGTTGCTGTGGTAGCCTGAGTGTTTGCCCAAATACCATCTCAGCGGGTGAAGCTTTAATGTCTTCTTTGACCGTGGACCTGAGTCCTAGAAGAATTAGTGGCAACTCTGTGTACCAATTTGTCTGATTGTTGCTTGCTATTATAGACGTCTTCAGTTGACGATGAAACCTTTCTACAATCCCGTCAGCTTGTGGATGATAAGCAGAAGTGGTAATGTGTTTGCTTCCTAGATTCTTAACGAAGTTTCTAAAAGTTGTGGACGTGAATTGAGGTCCTCGATCAGTGGTAATTTCCAAAGGAACTCCGAAACGTGAGATGTATACTTTTTGGAGTGTATCTACGACAGTGTTAGCGTTAGTATCTTTAATTGGATACGCTTCGGGCCAACGTGTGTTTCTGTCAACTAGGGTAAGCAAATATCTGTAACCTTGTGATATTGGTAAGGGACCAACTATATCGACGTGAACGTGTTCAAAACGTCCGTGTGGAATGTCTATCTTTTGTGGGATTGTCTTCGCATGTTTGTGTATCTTTGCTCGTTGGCATCTAATTCATTCTTGTGACCATTTATTGATTTGTGCGTTCATTTTAGGCCAAAAATATCTTTGTGTAATGAGTTTTCGAGTAGCTCGTGTACCTGAGTGTGAAATGTTATGTATTTGTTCGAAAATTTGTTTGCGTAATGTTTG
Source organism: Dichetophora obliterata (assembly GCA_963920525.1). Lineage (NCBI taxonomy): Eukaryota > Metazoa > Arthropoda > Insecta > Diptera > Sciomyzidae > Dichetophora > Dichetophora obliterata. The sequence goes on from OY986435.1 coordinate 124,392,499, forward strand.
TGGGATATATGGACGTGTTTCTGAATTAGTTTGTTCGCACCAAATTTTAATGTTAAGTATTGGTATGTGTACTTGTTCTAGTTTGTAAATATGTTTGTTTAGTATTTCTTGTAGTTCTGAATCTATATTTTGTTCTTTGTGTAGAGTTTTGAGATTAATCTCTGAGGTTGTGAAAGCCTCTATCTCAGCTCTTGAAAGTGCGTCTGCTACGGTGTTATCTGTACCTTTAATGTGTCTGATGTCGTTGGAAAACTGTGCGATGTATTCTAAATGTCGTATTTGTCTTGGACTTCTCTCAGTTTTTGAATGTAATGCTGAAGTTAGTGGTTTGTGATCCGTGTATATGGTAAATGTGCGTCCTTCTAAATAGTGTCTAAAGTGTTTAATTGTGAGGTAAATGGCTAGTAGTTCGCGATCGAACGTGCTGTATTTATTTCTGTATATATTCTGTATATATATATATATATTTCTGTAGTAGATAATTTTTTTGAAAAGAATGCCAGTGGTTCTGTTTCTTGATTATGTTCTTGTTGTAAGACTGCGCCTATAGCGGTGTTTGATGCATCCACAGCGATAGAAAGTTTTGCTTTACTATTGAAATGTTTAAGTAGTGTTTCCTTAGCGAAACTTTCTTTTATCTCTGTGAATGCTTGTGTTGTGTTTTCTGTCCATGTTAAGTGTTTGTCCTTTATTTTTGTTGCTGTAGTTACCATTTCGTAAATGTGTGTGAGTGTGTATGCTAGTTTTGGAATGCATCTGTGGTAGTAGTTAATCATCCCGATGAATTTCTGCATTTGTTTGACTGTTTCTGGTTTTGGGTAGTCTTTTATGCATTGAATTCTATCGGGAGATGGTTGTATGCCTTTGTTAGAAATTGTGTAACTTAGAAAATTTATTTTGTCCACGCCGAAAATACATTTATTGGGTTTGATGTTTAGTCCGTAATTGTCTAGTTTTTCAAAAACTAAATTTAGGTGTCTAATGTGTTCTTCTGTCTCACTGGCCACTAAAATATCATCAAAGTATACGAAAACGAAGTCTAGTTCTCTCAGTACTTCGTTGATAAATCGTTGGAATGTTTGAGCTGCGTTTCGTAAACCGAATGGCATTCTTAGAAACTCAAACATTCCGAACGGTGTGGTGATTGCAGTTTTATGTATGTCTTCTGTAGCCATGGGTATTTGGTGGTATGCTCTGATTTAGTCTAATTTTGAAAATATGTGTTTATTGTGTAAGTCTATATTCAAGTCGTGTATGTGTGGTAAAGGGTAGTGGTCTGGAATTGTAATTGCGTTAAGTCTTCTATAGTCACCACAGGGTCTCCAGTCATTCTCATCCTTTTTAGGTACCAAGTGTAGAGGAGACGCTGACATGGAGTCTGAAGGACGACAAATGCCTACTTTAATTAAAAAATTAAATTCTTTTTTAGCAATTTTGTATTTGTTAGAGTCTAGGCGTCTGGGTCTGGAAAAAGGTAGCTGTCCTTCTGTAGTTATATGGTGTACTGTTTTGTGTTTAACTGGTTTCTCTAGTCAGTGATGGATAATTTTTGAGTATATTTGTGTATTTGTTTTCTAGTGAAATTAGTTTAGGTAATGATGTTTCTGTGAATGCTGTGATGGCGTTGACTGTTAATTGTGTAAGTGGATCAATGAGCTTTTTGTGTTGTAAGTCTATTAGGAGTCCGTATTTTGTTAAAAAATCTGCTCCTATGATCGGTCGTGTGATGTCTGCTAATATGAATGTAAAAGGAAAGTCACGTCTTAGTTTTAAATTTACGTTTAGTAATTTCTTGCCAAAAGTCGCAATCGTGCTACCGTTAGCTGCTGTCAGTATTAAGTCTGAATTTTTTGGGTGGGGTCTAAATTTATTTACGGGAAGTACTGATACTTCAGCTCCGCTGTCTATTAAAAAATTTATGTGGTTGTCATTGTCATAAATAAAAAGACGGCGTGTTAGAATTGTTTGACTTCCATTATTAGCCGTCGCAATTATGGAGTCACCTAGTTTGTCGAATTGTGTTGTGTTGTGTTGAGTGTCGTTTTGTCTGAATGAACATGGTTGTTCACATCGTCTAGCTGCCCTACCAAATCTAAAGAGGTATCTGCATACCCAGTTGACAGGTCGTGATATGCTTCTTGAAGGGGATCTACGTTTTGGGTATCTTTGGTAATTTGTTTCTCGTGAATTATTACGATATCGATGGTTTTTTAGTTCTTGAACCTCAATTGCCAGTTTGTTGAAACTTGTTAGAATCTTTGAGGTCGTTTCGGCAAACGATTGCGTAATCATCGTGAGTTCAGTAGATTTAGGGATGCGTTGGGTATCATTGCCAACTGAAGCTACTTCTGTTTCTGACATAACTTCCCACAGTTTGTCAGCTAATCTCAATAATTCATCTAAGTCTTTGTGATTAGATCCGGTCAATGCTATATTGAGACTTTTGGGGAGCTTTCGTAGCCAAATTTTAGAGATTAATTCACTATCAACTGTGGTACCGGCCAACATAAGTAGTGCTCTATAGAATTGAGATGGTTTTTGGTCACCCATCTCGGTGCCAGACAGAATTTTGTCGAACCTCTTAGTCTCGCTCAGAGTGTGTCTATCGATTAATGTTCTTTTTAAACCTTCATATAAATTTGAAGACGGAGGTTTTTGAATAAAGTCGAGCACCGTTATGATTACCTCTTGAGGTAGAGCTGTAACTAGGTATTCGTACTTTGTTTTGTCAGTGGAAATTCCTTTTGATTGAAATTGAATTTCTGCATGGACGAACCATGCGTCTGGACAAGTTGTCCAAAATTGTGGCAATTTAACTGATGCCGCTTGAATTTCTGACCGCATTGGAGTGTCAAATGGATTAACGAAATCAGTCTGTAAATGTATAAGGGGACGATGGTCGCCTTCGCCAAAGTGAGCGAGAGGGTCAGAAGTTTGTGAAGGTATAGGTGTTTGCCTAGGAACGGGTGGTGGTGTGTGTGACAGACTCATAATTTCCTAAAATGTATGCCTATTAGTGTATTTCCTAACTTGTGTTGCCCTAGTGCAATGGAGTGCCTACGAATATGATACAATTAGTTTCTTACGTCCCGATTGTATAATATTCGTTAAAAGAAGCTAAGTGTGTACCTCGTGAGAAACTAGAATAACAAGGCAACCTGAAAAAATTTTTATAAAATGTAACAAACAAAAAGGATTTACATAAATTGTCAAAAAAAAATTTAACACAGTATACAAAAATATTTTTTTATGTAGAAAGAAAATTGTTGTTGCTGCTAATGTTGTTGTTGTTGTTGCTGTTAATGTTGTTGTTGTTGCTGCTGCAAATGTTGTTGTTGCTTTTATTGCTGCTGTTGTTGTAGATGTTGTTATTACTGCTACTGTAGTTGTTTTGTTGTTGTTGTTGTGTAGTTTGTTGTTGTTGTGGCTGTGGCTAGTAGAAGCGACGACTGATGAGGAACTTGAAGTGGAGGTGGCGTTGACGGGTATTTTTTTATGTATAAATTTAGTTGTATTAAGCGATTCTGGTAATTTTCCTCTTGATTTGGATCCTCACGAGTTCTTATTGGTGCACTTGCATTTGTTGTTGTAAGTCTGGCTGCTTGCTGACATGACATGAGAGTTGAGACTAATGCGTTCCTTGGACGTATGCGTAGGAGGCGACTTCCGTATGCAGCCAACTTTTTGCAAATGTTGTGCAAAAGTAGTATGATGGAAATTCGAGGACGGCAAGGTTGTTGATATATTAGGGAGAGCAGGTGCTACAGGCGTTGGCGATGGTAGCGAGGCCGGAGATGTTGGGGGACTCACTATGGTTTCCAAAAGCAGTGGCGTTTGCCAGAGCGACGGTGCTGGCAATGAAGTTTGATGCTGTTGTAACTGCGGCTGCTGTTTTTGCTATTTTGGACGCACAATGCCGATACTTGTAGTTGTTGGTTTTTGTAGTTCGCCTCCTGGCAGGATCGCCAGTATTTGGTGCACAACAAACTTTTTAATTTTGATTTATAATTTTTATTTTTTTTTAATATATTTTTTATAACTGTTTATTTGAAAATATTTTATTCAACTGAAATTTTCAAATGAAAATTTCTGATTGATACAAATATGAATATTTATACAAATGTTTTTATAATAACAAGTATTTATATAAACAAATAGTAACAACAAATTGCAAACAACAAATTGTAATTATAATAAGAGTATTCTTTAGTAACATTAATAAAATAATAAATAAATAATAATAATAAATAATAATATTTATAACAAAGTGTAAATAAATTAACATAAGAATAATATAAATGTTAAGTTGAGGTAAGTAAGATGTAAATTAATAATCAACAATAGGTAAGTACAATGTAAGTTAAGAATCAACGAGAAGGTAAGTAAAATGTAAGTTGAAAATCAATGTAACAGAAGATAAGTAAAATGGAAGTTAGGAATTCAACTAATGTGGTGATGCAACTTAAAGTTATTGAGTCACCACACAAGCATAACCCCTAGCAGGCCAAAGAGAGAAACCGAAACATTATGGTAGCGTTGCTGTTAAAAGAGCTCGTAAATTATTTGCTTTGTTTGGATTTTTCCTCGCGGTCTTAAACAAAAACCGAAACAGTAACAACTGTACTCCGCTTCAACGACTGTCATTGCAGTTTTCACGACTTCAAATTTTTTTTTTCTTTACCTTTCGTTACTAACATGATGTCTCGCAGACCGAACACACACTTAAAGCTTTCTGTAGGCTAGAGTTGGGCTTATTTAAGTATGTTTTATTTAATGAAATTTTGTTATTTCGTTATATGTTTATTTTACTATTGAATACAATAACAACTAATAAGAATTAAATATATAGTCCAAACATATGTGTTTATTGTGAAGAAATTTACATTTTCTGCACTTCGGTCTAATAGACCGATGTTAGTAACCGTGTTATGAAATTCATGTAAGTAACGGAAGGTTAAGACGCCGCACAGTGTCGCGGGTGCAGACAAAAGTAAAAATATTTTAGGCTGCAAATGTAGAAAACTAAGTATACAGAATCATAGCTAAGAATACAATTATTTCGAATTTAACATAACCTAGCTATATCTTATTATTTTTGGATATGCCACGCCCCCAAAATTTTGTTAAGAATATTTTTGAAATTTAATTTTCCAAGTTTAGTATCCTACATATTAAAACAGGACATGAATTTTGGTATTATGAACATGCAAAAAAATTTCAATACATATTTTACATAGTACTGCACAACCTTTTTTATTAAAATCGTTAAGTAGAAACAAAATCTGCTATATCAAAAAATGTAATATAAACTAAAGAAAATACAAATTTAAGATTCGTAAAAAAACGAAACCAATTTTTTTTTTCATTTATTTAATTCATTGATATCTTACAACAATGCTTTCTTAGCATATTTCAAATATTTGGTTTGCAACAATTTTCAAACACATAAGTATAGACAATTTTGTAGTGCATGTTTTTGCACACATTTTAAAATTTGTATGGAAAATTGCAGAAATTTACAAAAGTTGAAAACGCAAAAATAAAAATGTTTTTTTAATTTTTTTTATCTTTTAGTATAAATCATCAATCAGTGATTTCTTTAAACCTGTAAAACTAATGATCAAGTATTTTTCTTAGCGTATAAAATATTGGATAATTTTTTTAATGTTTTTGAATTATGATTGGAGTATTATTTTAATGTTATTAAAATGTTATTCGTATGTTATTGGATGTACTGAATATTATTTGATTGTTATTGGTATGTTATAAGAATTTTTTGGATTATTGAAATGCTATTGAAGTGTAATTGGAGTATTTTTTAAACGTTATTTATATGTTATTAGACGTTTTTGATATAACTTCGTAATTCGATCTTAATTAACACGTGCAGTTGCACTGGTAACATTTTATGTGCGTTGGACGAGGTTTGTACATGGTATCATTTGCAACTCTTGACATATTGTTAATTATGCCTTAATTAAGAGGATTGCATAAAAGAAATGGGACGTACATTTTTCTATTTTAGATTATCAAAAAAATCATTCTGGCAAAATAGAAAAATCTTCGGGAATAGTAAAAAGTTTTGTCGCAGAAAAAACTAAGGATGCAGAAAAATTTGTTTCGACGAGGATTTTTCATGATATATGACGCCCGTGAAGATTTTTTGCTTCCATTAATTTCGTTCTACTCTAGTGTACTGTATACAGACGTGAAACTTCTTAAAATGAAGAATATGAGAGATTTGTTTGAAAGAGACCGAGAGAAAAACACATGTGTGCAAAAACATGCACTAAAAAATTGTCTATACTTATGTGTTTGAGAATTGTTGCAAACCAAATTTTTGAAATATGTTAAGAAAGCGTTGTTTTAAGATATCAATCAATTTAATAAATGAAAAAATTTGGTTTAGTTTTTTTACGAATTTTAAATTTGTATTTTTTTAGTTTATAGGGCATTTTTTGATATAGCAAATTTTGTTTCTACTTAACGATTTTAATAAAAAAGTTATGCAGTACTATGTAAAATATGTGTTAAAATTTTTTTGCATATTCATAATATTAAAATTTATGTCCTGTTTTAATATGAGGGATACTAAACTTGAAAAATTAAATTTCAAAAATTTTCCAAGGAAAATTTTGGAGGCGTGGCATATCCACAAATAATAAGATATTGCTAAGTTATTTAAATTCGAAATAATTGTACTCTTAGCTATTCTGGATTCTGTATACTTAGTTTAATAAATTTTGCAATCTAAAATATATTTTTACTTATGTCCGCACGCGCAACACTGTGCGACGTCTTAAGAAAGAAAAAATTGTGACTTGCGTTAACAAATTTTTTGCTGCTGTTCTGAATTATTTTAATTAAGTCGTGGAAGCAGCATTGACAATCGATGAAGCGGGGTTTATTTGTTACTGTTTCGGTTTTTGTTTACGACGCGAAAGCAAATAATTTATGAGCTCTTTTAACAACAATGTTACCATTATGTTTCGGTCTCTCTCTTTAGACTGCCAGGGGTTGTGCTTATATTTAAGTTTAAAAGCTATATGCAAATAATGATTTCGGAGATTATGCTTTTGTAGCGCTACGTATAAGAAACGGTTTGTTCCATTCCCTACTAACTTTTGACGCACAAAATATGGTGTGTTTTTGTTTAACTGTGCATAAAAATTCAAGTGTTATAAGTGTTGTTATGTTTTTGCTTTTATTTTGTTATTATTGAATAAACCTTTTAATGTGTGTATTTAGAATCGATGCTTCTTTTATTATAATCTCATAATCTAAAGAGAAACAAAAATTTCACAGGTGTTGACTCACTTTTGACGCTTATGGGCATTTCCAAACTGACGTTACGTACGATTTGTCCTTTGTTTGTATGATCCTGGGCTCGACAAAATAACCTCAATCTGAATACTAAGAAAATCTTCCTACCTTGGTTATGTCAAATACGGCTTTAAGATAAACTCTAAATTATGTTGTACTGATCACGTTAATTACACAGTAAGCCGAATTTATAATGTTTTAAGAAAACTATGGCAAACAGCTACATTTGTTCCTCAAGAAACTAAAATTAAACTCGTGCGAATCCATATAATACAACATATGACTTTTGGTGAATTTGGTTTACGGAACAATGGATAGCGCATCGAAACGAAAATTGCAACTAGTTCTAAATAATTTATCTAGGCATATATTCTCGAAGCGAAAGTATGATCATATCTCTCAATACTCGCTTAAAATGTCTTACTGTAGTCTTTCTAATTTCTGTAAAATACGTAACTTAACGTTCTGTGTTATCAGTAAAACCGATCGGACGTGTGAAAAATAGCTCCGCTAGCTCGCTTACTATTGTTAAACAAAAAATGCAAAATAAAAATAAAAAAACCTTAACTCATTGCTCTGTGCAAATTTTGTGACCTATAAACGATTAATTATTGCAAAAATACTAAACTGCAATTCTGCAACTCTGACCAATAACAATCTTTACACAAAAACCCTAAAAATAAAATAAAATAAAAAAAAACAAACAACAACAACAACATACCGCATACAATAAATAACAGCAATTGGGAAAAACACTTTATTAAAGCAATTAACCAATTTCGAATACTTTCGTTTGCTGACCTACTAGAATCAAAGACCATAAAAAAACAAAAATCAACAATAATATACCTGCATAAAGTAATTAACAGCAATTCGGCAATACATTAGTAAGCATTTAACCAATATTGTAAACATTCGTGTGCTGACATACAATTAATAAAAAAAATCAACACATATCTCTGTTCCACTTCTTAATTCTTTCGCTTGCTGACCTAAAAAAAAACATATAAGCTAAAATAAAGACGGTATCTCTGTTTAATTAATTAAGAATTTAATATGTCTTGTGGAAAAGATAATTGCACGACTGAGGACAAATGTTCGCCCAAAATCAATTGCAATGGGCTTTGTGCTAGGTTTTTTCATTATAACTGTATTGGTTTATCTAAAAGAAGCCTTAACTACATACAAGAATATGCAACAAACTTTTTGTTTTTCTGTGACGAGTGCAGAGAAATTTCACCCTCTCATATAATGCTTGCAATAAAGTGCCTTAATGACTCTTTTGCTAGCTTGTTATCTGAAAACAAGCAATTTTTTAATAAGGCATCAAAACAATTTGCCAAATTTGATAGCTTGACTCAGATATCGGAAGACATTAGTGCCACTTTGGACGCTTCGACTAATACCTTTAAAGAAAATGGAACAAATATATTGAGAAACATTAAGCAGTTAACGGAACTAGCAAATGACAATAAAGAAACTCGTACATCGAGACCGCGATAAGTGACAAAAAAAATGAAATTAATGACAACTTTAATAAACTGAAAAAATCTGAATATGTGCAAGACATACGTCAAAGTATCAAATCACTACGCAATGATTTGAACATTGCAATTCAATCAGCTTCTACTAAGCCTTTGCCTACACCTTATCAGCCAGATCCACTCACACAAAGTTTATACAACAAAGTCAATGATATAAGTGACGATTTGTACTCATTTCGAGCTGCGCTTGCCGAAATATCATATGCGGTCAGGTCTCTACCAAATGGAATGGAAATTATGCCTGAGTTGGTTTCTCCTCAAAAAACTTCTGTCATCAGTTCCGCACCAAACCATACTTAAAACTTGCCAGATTCCCCCCACCATGATACATCTTCTATTTTTCAAGAAATCCTGGAAGTAGCTACACTTTCTCCATCGACTCTTTGTTTTTCACATCTTTGGATGCGTAATTACTTTGGAAAGAAATTTGGTATCGTTATTTCTAACTGCCAGAAGATGTGTTCCAAAGCCAGGAAATTTTGCAGTTTTAAACTTACTATTCCAACAGAATATGCGTGGTTGTTCCTCAACTCTTCTGGTGACAGTGTTATGCATGGCCAGTGGATATTTGCCAAATGGATGAATAAGCCTGGAGAGAAGCCGTTGACACGTAGATCTAGCAGCGAGAACAACAGATTTTCTTATTTTAATTCTAAAAACAAGTCTAATTATTATGCAAGTAAAACTACCAGTAAACTAAGAATAATGCTAACTCTAATTTTAATTCTAACTACTATTCTCCTTTCAACTCTAACTATAAATCTAATTCACACTCAAACTCTAACTCTACGTTAAATTTTAAGTCATGTAACGTCCCTAATTCTTATTCCAATTCTAACTCTTATAAAAATTCTAATAACGATAATTCTAGTAATAACAATTTTTCTAATACAAATACGTATAACGCTTTTTGTAAGTCTTATTCTAATCCAAAGAAAACTCTACTTAATGAAAATTCCAATTTGCCTTATCCTGTCCACAAACCATCCGGAAAAAAATTACCTAATTCCCGTCCTAGCGCTGACCCCAATTGGAACCTTAAAACTAATATATTTCCTAGTTTTGCTCCTCAGATCAAAGCTATTTCAAATAGAACAAATTACACTCTTCAGCCCTCTCACCCTTAACGAGTCTCATTCAATCTTAATTCTCATTGGACACAACAGTAAGAAAAAAGGAGACCAGCATACTTTATCCTAACTTTGTCCATTCCCATACTTTAAACCCATCTCCTTCTGTTTCAGTCACTAGTGAAGTTTCTAATCAAGCTGGAAGCCCCACATCTTTTATTGACCCTCTTCAACCACCAAGAGTGAAACTTACAATGAACTCTTGTGTTGACATGGAGAGTAGATATGCTCTTTCTCGACTTACAGAGAATAGTGTCTACAACAATGTGCGTCTTTATCTTGCTTACTTGCATAAAGCACCGATCTCTACCTGTATAGAAGGCAAGACTAAGACAAACCTCAAAGTCTTGATTCAGCAAGAAGGTCTATTTACTGATGTCAATGAGTTGAGCCATTTATTTACCAGATTCCACGAGCTACTTGGCTTGACGAGCCATTAAGTCAAAGAAGATCTTGACACATAAGCTACTCATGTGAGGTCAAAACATATCTCTTATCTTCAAAAGTCCCGTAAAGAGCAGCAACAATATTATTCCTAACCAAATTATTACTCCTACTCAAAACCCTTTTCCCAGCCCATTATTTGTCTCTCTTTACTACCAAAATGTAAGAGGCTTACGCACTAAAATCTCTTCTGTGTTTCTTAATTCTCTCAAGCTTCCCTACGTCATATTTGCCCTTACTGAGACCATTCTTACGCCCGACTTTAAGGATACTGAGGTCTTCGCGTCCGATTTCATGGTTTTCAGAGACGATGGTCTCGACAAAGATGATCTCTACTCAGGTCGTGGTGTCCTTCTTGCTATTCACAATCGCTTCGATCCAACCATTATAAAAAACTTCCACACTGCCAACTTTGAATTTATATGTGCCAAAGTATACATCGCTAAACGTGATGTATTCATTATTTGCTGTTATATTCGCCCGTCTCAACCAATGATTGGTTATCAGCGTAATAGATTCACTTTTGGACCTTATGGATCCATTTGACACCGTTATTTTTCTGGGAGATTTTAATCTTCCCAACCTTCAATAGGTCCTCTCTGATGATGAATCCTACTATCTTTCTTCAAATCCTACCTCTGAAAAAGAAATTATTTTTACTAGTTTTATTTCAGACTGCGGCCTTTACCAGTTGAGCGGAGTAACTTACAATTTAGGTAGACAGCTAGACCTAATTTTTTCTTCGGATTTAGATAACTGCGTAGTCTCCGCAAGTAACCATCTTCTTTCAACACTCGATCAGTACCATCCACCATTATTCCTTACCTTATCATATAACATTGATATCAAAAATACACATTTCGAGCACTCGTGCAGCTTTAACTTTCGGAAAACTGATTTTGTAAAATTATAAATTTTATTCAGTAGAATCGATTTCCAACATCTCTTCGATAATGCTCATGAAAGCGTTGATACTGCAGTTGCTCACTTCTATGACATAATTTTCGACTGCTTCACACATTCTGTCCCCTTCACCAGGCAGAAAAACTTTTCGTCATGTCCTCCCTGGTACAATAAGGAACTACGTGTACTCCGCAACAAAAGGAACAAACTATGGCGCGCATATTCAATTTCTCGTTCTTCTCTTGATCTCACAAATTATCTTCACGCCTTTAACCTTTTATCCGCACTCTGTGAAACGATATACGAGTCTTATCTTGCTCATATTCAAACTAAATTGCTGTTGGATCCTAAAAGCTTCTACAAGTTTATAAATATTAAAAGAAAATCTGACAAGTACTAGATGGGTACTTACTTTTTCGGACATCTCCTCAGACAACCCGGAAATAATTGCAAACCTACTTGCAAATTTTTTCAGTCAGTCATACACTAATCATAACGACGAACTAGACTACGAGTATTTGTGTTTGTTAAGGGACTTTGTCAAACGTCGCTAACTTCTGTTGATATTACACTAGCTGATGTGTTAGAAAAGATAAATAATCTGAAGGACGATTATTCTCCAGGACCCGATGGCTTGCCTGCTATTGTTATAAAAAAATTCGCGGACGTGTTGGCTCATCCCCTATTGGCTCTTTTTCAACTTTCTATTTCTAATTCCGTTTTTCCTAAGTTGTGGAAGAGCTCATACATAATTCTTCTGCATAAGAAAGGACCAAGAATTTACAGACCTATTGCAAAACTTTCATGTACTCCAAAAATGTTTGAAAGCATTATTTATGACATTCTCTTTTTCCATTGCAAATCTATTTTTCCTCCCAGCCAACACAGCTTCCTCATGGGAAGATCGACTACCACTAACCTTGCAGAATTTGTTTCAAACGCTCTATGCTCGTTGGAAAGCGGGTACGAAGTTGATGTAGTGTCTACCGACTTTAGTAAAGCGTTTGACAAAATCTCACACACTATTATTCTTCTTAAGCTTAAAGCCTTTGGTCTTCCATCACTTTTTATATGTTGGATTAAATCATATCTCGAAGAACGCCGTTATAATGTCATCTTTAGATTTTCCAATTCAGATTATTTTTCAGCTACTTGGTGTCCCACAAGGTAGTCACCTTGGTCCTTTGTTGTTTGTCTTAACAATCTCTGATGTAGATGGCATCATCAAAGAATCCAATCTCTCTGTGTATGCTGATGATATGAAAATCTATCGGCGCATACAAACTAATGACGATTCTCACTATCTTCAAGAAGATCTAGTTAGTTTTTCCACTTGGTGTCAAAAAAATCTTCTAGAGCTCAACGTAAGTAAATGTCAAACTATTACATATTCACGGAAGCGTCTCCAGCTTCCCCCAAGAACTTATTACTTACTCGGCAAGCTTTTTACGGGACTTAGGTGTAATATGTGACAAGGAACTTAATTTTAGGTCTCATATTGATAATATCATTAGTAGAGCCAATTCTGCATTGGGTTTCGTGAAACACTGGTCCAGAGAATTCTCCAATCCTTACGTTACTAAATCTCTCTACCTTACCTTTGTTAGACCCATCCTCGAATAAGCCAGCCGGGTTTGGTCTCCTATCTACAACATCCATTCTGTGCGAATCGAAGCCGTTCAACGAAGATTCATTAGGTTCGCACTACGCGGTCTTCCCGGTTCTGACAGTTTCAACTTACCTCTGCCCTGCACCATTAACCATTAACTGCCCTGCACTACTCCAATTAATATCCTTTAATACCACGTAACCTTAGGTCTATTCCTCTCTTCCACCTCAACTTTCATCGTACCGACTATGGTTGCAGTGAACCTGTTACCAGGATGCTTCGTGTAACAAACAATTTGATCAGCGAATTCGATTTTCATCTGAGCAGATCTCGACTCCGAAATGCCCTTCTAAACTCTAAGAAGAAGTGGCTTCTTAACTCCAACGCCATTTTTTCCCCTTCTATAATCTTTTTCTTGCAATTAAGATATGATACATATTCCCTGTTAATTATTGTAAATTCTCTTAATTACTTTTCTCCCCGTGTTTCCTTTTTGACGTGTTCTTATAATTACGTTTTTCTGGTGGGCGGATTACGCCCACCAAGAATTGGATACCTTTCGAACACTAAAACAAGGAAAGGAAAGAAAAAAAAATAAACCCTGTTAGAATAAGTTAAGACCCTGTTAGAAAAAGATTAGTTCTTAGTTAATCAGCTTGTATTAAGCTTAACGAATAAACAAATAAACTTCACAAACTTATTTTTAAACGTTCTCGGAATTATCTGTCTAGAAACTTATGTTTTGCGCATTCAAGTCGAACTTAGATTATTATTTTGCCTTACTTTAAATTTTGTCTAGAATGTTTTTTGTTAGTGTTGTCAAACTATGAAACTCTCTTCCAATTGAAATTAAAACCAAACGCAGAATAAGGTGCTTTATATTGGCAGTATCTAGATTTTTAACATAATTTATATTCTTCATTATGTCCAATGAAAATAAATTCTGTTATGCTAGAAGATTATTTAAGTTATTTCTGTTAATCAGCGTAAATCAGCTTAAAATAGTCTTAAGTTCTTAAGTAATTTTCCTGTTAATTGATATTGCATCTGATGTACTGTAAGAGACTTTCAGTCTTATTTGTACAAATGTTTATAACATATTTAAAAAGAAAAAAATAAATAAATAAAAAAAGCTTTATCCAGTGAAACTGATTATCAGATTGGGTTCGAATGTTCCATAAAGTGGCATTTCCTCAGCAGAGATTCTTTCAATCTTTTTCACTCAGCAAGTTATACTGCGAGTCAGAGCCAATCGAAATTTCAGGCCCCCTACGTAACATTTAATTAGCTCATTCCTATGCTCTTTTGAACCATCAGAAATTAGAAAACAATTCTGATCCTTCCACTTACTTTGCATACCGACATCTTCAGGCTTAACTAAACCTCTGCACAAGCGCACTTGATTCTGCTACAACACTAGAGCGCACGCCACCTAATTTCTTGGTTGATTTTGCGAATTCGGCGATGGGAGAAAAACTATGTAAAATTGGGTCGCTGATTCCGAATCCTTTGTCAGAATTTCAAAATTCTAACATTTTTCTACACATAGGGTTACCACCTAAAAATATTTTATTTTAAGAATTTTGAACATGAGGAAACAGTATTGGGGCTACTGATTTCGAATCTGGTGTCAGAATTTTAAAATTTAAGATGGCGGATAGGGTTGCCAGCTAATGTGTTGTTTATTTTTGCGAATTCGATGCTGGGAGAAACACTAGGTAAAATTGGGTCGCTGATTCCGAATCCGTTGCCAGAATTTCAAAACTCGAAAATTTTTCTACACATAGGGTTATCACCCAGGGACCGTACCGGTTATGGTTTTTATCAAAAAAGTCAGATATGAACAGTTATCATTTATCTTTTATTTTTTCCGACAAAAATACTAGTTATTTAATGCCTTTTATTTTTTCGGGCAAAAATAACTGTTACTTTTGACTTTTATTTTTTTGGTCAAAAATAACAGTTATTTTGTGCCTTTTATTTTTTCAGTCAAAAATATCAGGCAATTTGAATTCTTTTAAATTCCACTGGTCGGCATAAAAAAATTGTTTTGCAATTTTTATCGTCTCATCAGCGCGCACATTTATGAGCTATAAAACTTTTTAGTTTTTAAAGTTTTTTATTCGGCCTTTGAAAAATACAAATTGCCTGATATTTTTGACCGAAAAAATAAAAGGCACAAATTAACTGTTATTTTTTACCTAAAAAATAAAAGTCAAAAGTAACAGTTATTTTTGCCCGAAAAAATAAAAGGCAAAAAATAACAGTTAATATTAATTTTTATAGTAACAGCCAAATATTTAAAAGGCATTTAATATTCGTGAAGCTGCTGCCATTACGATAATCTATATATATAAAATAGGATGTGTGTATGTATGTAACGTATGGACTTCAAAACGGCTGGGCCGATTTTGATGAAATTTTCAGGTAATGTTCATCTTGGTACGGTGAGTAACATAGGCTATATTTGGACCCGATAGGTGGCGCTGGGGTGGACTTATATCGAAAATTTGAATTTATGGACAAATTTAACTGAAATTCAGAATGTATGTTTGTTTGATCATAAGAAAATAATTTGTGTATAAATGGACCCGATAGGTGGCGCTCGGGTGGACTTATATCAAAAATTTGAATTTATGGACCAATTTAACTGAAATTCAGAATGTATGTTTGTTTGATCATAAGAAAATAATTTGTGTATAAATGGACACGGTAGGTGGCGCTGGGGTGGACTTATTTCGAAAATTCGATGGCGTGAAAAATATATAAATACTTTTAATTTTATTTTATAACGAGGGGAGTAGCGAAGCACACCGGGTTCAGCTAGTAATGGTATATTTAAACAAGTCCTCCGGGCACTTTTTCGTTATGCCTTTTTCATCTGAAAATTGTAAAATAACAGTTATTTTCGGTCCCTGTTGTCACCTAAAAATATTTTTTTTAAGAATTTTAAACATGAGGAAACAGTACTAGGCGAAAAAAACAACAAATTAGGTGGCAGCCCTTTCCGCCATCTTGAATTTTGAAGTTCTGACATCAGATTCGAAATAGAGCCCTGCGTAGGTGCACTTAAAACCAGCTTCAAAACATTTGTTCATTTCACACTACACTGCACGGTCTTGCTTGCTGCAAAGAAATCATGTGTGTGATTGCAGCGAAGACGAACAAAACATGATAGCGCAATCAAAACAGATAATGAAGATTGTTGATCTAAGATATCGTTGTCAGAGAGCTCACTGCAGTCAATGCAACGAAAGCTTGTTCACTGGCAATAGATGATTTGTATCAGAGAACGAATACGGTGCTGGCGCGAACACTAGGTAAAAATGAGTCATACATAATTTAACAGTGTTAGGATGTTGCTGATTTCGAATCTGAAGTCAGAATTTTAAACTAAAAATGGGTAATAGGGTTGCCACCTATTTTTTTATTTTTACGAATGCGAGGCTTGCGCGAACATCAGGTAACAATAGGTCGCTGAATCCGTTGACAGAATTTTACAAACAGAACTTTAAAATGCTTAAAAAAAATTGTAGTTGGCAACAGTGATCTGCAAGCGATGGCATTTTCGCTACTTGCAATCTACCCTCAACAAATACAGTGACAGTCTGACCGCACTACGCAAGCGCTGCGATTGTTGTGTCGAACATACTTGCAACATTGAAGCCAACTGTGTATGAGCGTGTCGTAAGACCACAATAATACATGTTCGAGTTGTTGGTTTGATAACCAGCGCAGGGTCTTTTCAACTTCTGGTATGCAATGGTTAGTGTGGTCATTTACAAGCAACAAAACAAAGACATAAAGCGTACCTCCTGCATAAAAAAACCAGCGCTTATTTTGTTCTCCGAACACAAAGTATTTGCAGTAACATTGCAGTTACTTTGCGTGACTTTTGAGAGCTTGTAGCTCATAAGCTAATGGTTCAATTGAGCTGATTTCTTTTTTAAAATAAATTTTAAAGTTTAATTGAGTGAGCAATAAAATTTGTTTAGTAAATTTTTAAAGATATTTATTAAATTTAGTTTTTTAAGAAATTATATCAGACGCCATTTTACTATAAAACACCTTTAATCACTGATTTTGATAAGATTTTGTATGCATGCAGATCTTTAATAAAACTAAAACTTTTGTTCAATTGTTCAAAATTTTGAAATAATAGGGTCGCCACCTTATAATATGTCTTTTCAAGAGTTTAAAACTGATAAATGACGTTTAAAACTCTTGAAAAGACATATTATTAGGTGGCAACCCTATTATTTCAAAATTTTATAATTTTGAAATTCTGACAATGGATTCGGATTCAGCGACCCATTTTTGGTATACGATTTTTTTTTTGCCAGCCCCGAATTCATAAAACTAGTACAAAAAACTAAGGTGGCAACCCTATCCACCATCTTGAATTTTAAAATTCTAACTTTAGATTCGAAATCAGCGACCCCTTAACACTGATAAATGACGTTTAAAACTCTTGAAAAGACATATTATTAGGTGGCAACCCTATTTTGAATTTTGAAATTCTGACAATGGATTCAGATTCAGCGACCCATTTTTGGTGTACCATTTTTTTTGTCATCCCCGAATTAACAAAACTACAAAAAATTAAGGTGGCAACCCTATCCACCATCTTGAATTTTAAAATTCTGACTTTAGATTCGAAATCAGCGACCCCTTAACACTGATAAATGGTGCTTAAAACTCTTAAAAATAAATATTATTAGGTGGCAATACTGTGGTAAAAATTTAGGTGGCAACCCTAACCTCCATCTTAAATTTTTAAACTGTTACATTATATTCGAAATCAAATCCGTTGTCAGAATTTCAAAATTACAAGAATTCTCATAAATGAAAAAAATCTAGGTGGCAACTCTATCCGCCATCTTAAATTTTAAAGTTTGACATCATCTTCGAAATAAGTTACCCCTAAAACTTCCTAAAACTATTTACTCTATTCATACTGAAGTAATCTACAAACACTTGAGTAAAAATGCAGTGTACGCGCTGATTTCATCGTTCGTAAGCTTACTTTTGTATCACTGCTTAGCCGAAGTTGAAATCAACCTGCAATGGTACACGAGGCAGTAGCTCAAAATAATGCATAATTATAACGATTGCCGTTCGTGCGCTGTGGTTTATACACATAATTATTTTATGCAAACATCTATACTTTCCACTGAAGTCGAAGCACACATCACACAGTGTTTGACTTTGGTACAATTGGCTAATGCAACATGCTTGATGTTGTAAGTAAGCTCGATGGCGTAGAATATGTTGCATGGTATTAATGATATTGAAGTCATACAAAAACCAAGTATGTACTGAGTGTAAAAGCAGTTGCAGTTCATCGCTGCAGGTCTCTGGTTGGCAACCCTATGTGTAGAAAAATTTCGAAATTTTGACATCAGATTCAAAATCAGCGACCCATTTTTACTGGCAACCTAATTCCACAATAATATGCACTATAAATTATAGAAAATAAGCCAAACAAGTACAACAACATATATTATGCAGTTGTTATAGTGTGTTCTGGGGGTCAATTCCTGTTCTGCGTTATCGTCATGTGAAATGTGTTTTCACCTTAACACCGAAAATGCGATTCTCGTTGTGTGTTAAGAGGGCAACAGCTGTTTATTTTTTTCTGAAATGAAAAGAAAGTTAACGCCGGTCAAAAGCGCGCATAATCCATATTAAACAAAAGTAAAAAAAGGTTCTTTGACAAAAACCAAAAATAAATGATGGAACAAGGCAAGCAGCGTCGAGCAAAAAGGGCAAGCGATACGCAGAAGGAGTACCTAATAAACTTTTTGGAAGAAAATGTTGATATTGCGAATGACAAGTAAGTAATTCTTGCTTTACTAGAAAACTCATGTTTTTACTATTCGTTTGATAGATTTGTAAGTGTTGATGGCGCAAAATTCAGGGACAGCAAGTGGAAGGAGATTGCACTTGAGTTAAATAGTTTAGGTGTTGCTCAAAAAGATGGCCACAAATGACGAAAATACTGGATGGATCTAAGGTAAATTGTTTAGGTGGTATAATTCAAGAATACGAAAACTCTTTTGTAATATTTTTTTGTTGGATTATATGGATTTTGGTCTTTTAAATTTAAATCTGAAAAAAATTCAGGCTGCTCGAAATTGGTTTAGAAGTTATTGGCCTCCAAAGATGGAAAAATGGCCTACAAATCTTGGTGATTGTTTCTCCGTGTTCCAACAAAATTACTCTTTATAGGTATCAAAAGAAAGGTAATGCAAGTACCTATTCAACGAGGTATCAAACATAAAAATTTATGCGTAAGTTTTTAAGAAATAACTCTTTTTTATATTTACCATTTTTCTGAAAAACTGGAGTTTTTTCCTCATAAAAAAAAATTATATCCAGAAATACTGTAGGAAGCGAAGCTGGCGTTGGACTTACTGAGCGTTGTAATCTCTAAGCAGAGGTTGAATAGGTACTTTCATTACCTTTCTTTTGATAACCATAAAGCGTAGTTTTGTTGGAACACTGAAAAAAATTAGCAAGATTTGTAGGCCATTTTTCCAACTTAGGAGGCCTATAACTTCAAAATCAATTGCGAGCGGCCTTAAATCTTCAGATTTGGATTTAGGAGGCCAAAATCCATATCATCCGCAAAAAAAATTTAAAATCAGAGTTGTTGATATTCTGAAATGTTGCGTTTAGGCTCAGCCAAGCAGGCAGTGGCACTTAAAAGTTTTTGGAATATTTTACAGAGAGGGAAAACTCGAACTTTTATTTTTTTTTCTTTTAATCATTTGTATTTGGGTCTTATCAGTCCAAATCGGAAAAAATTATTGAAAAAATGGATCAACCAAATGCCCAGATTTGAAAAGTATTTTAAGAAAAGTTAAGCAATTAAAGGTTGTGCAATTAAAGGCCAGACAATTACCAATCATATCAGAAATTAACAACCCTCTGCCCATCCAACACCCATTTCGTTAAAGTGTGATTTGGCAATTATGGAAAATATGTAAAATGTAATAGCTTCAAATGCAATACATGGTTTTTTATGAATAATATCTTGTTAAATAGGTAGTTGTATGCCCTTTAATATAATACCCATATTGCTTACGAAAAAAAATTAAATTTTCAGTTTTCCCTATTCTTCAATTATGCCTAGTTTTTAATCAAATTTTTTTGTATAATAGACTCAGTACAAAAAGCAAATATAGCGAAATAAAACGGCAGCAGCACAGGAGCGGAGTTAATGGTTTGGCAAAGGTGAAGGAACTCTCCGAGTTCGAGGAAAGGGTAATTAAAATAATAACCTTGGAAGCTGTAGATGGCGACATGTCTGCAGAGCTTGGATTTGAAGAAATTGTAAGTGTTTCTGCGTTTACAAGGAATAACAGCCTAAGTTGAAAATTATGCTTTCGATTAATTTTCTTTAAATATTTCGATCTTCATATTAGTTCAATGATAGGATCTCTGGTTTTAGTGTGATAACTTCGGCTAGTATAGTGTAATTAAATAATAACTTTAATACTTTTAATACTAAGCGTGGAACACATCGTCATAAATAACTTATTTTGTTTTTAATTCAAATTAGGCGGTAATTGCTTGTAATCACAGATATGACAATTTTTTTACTGGAAATTGATTTTGTTTCTATAGGTAGAACAGACTTTGGAACTGGTTTTCGAAGAAGATGGTGATTTAAGTATTGTTGACCCAGAAATAGTGGCAGTGGCAACCAGCATACACGACCAGTATGCAGAAAAGGAGACGGAGAAAGAAAGACGTAAGAAAAAGCAGTGTATACCTAAACGAAGCGCGGATATGCATTTGGACTTGCAAACTTTTGCTGAGATCGAGGAGAAGAAAATGAAACTTTTAGAGGTACTAGTAGAACTGAAAAAAGAGGATATTCAAATAAAAAAGGAAATGTGCAACAAACTAAGTGATTTATGTAATTCGTTTAGATCTTAAGTATGTTAAATCTTTGACCCATTATCATAAACAGAACAAAGTCGACTTTAAAAACAGTATAAGCATTTTTGGCAGTTTTCCAATATATTTTGTCAAATTGTTTGCACTAAATTTAGAGTTGACATTATTTTGTTTCTGATAATGGGTCTTTAACAAGTGTATTTATTTATTTAATTTTTGTGATCATAATGTGATCGGAATGAATTCCAAAAACTATTTTTAAATTAATAATTTTATGTTGATTGATTGATCTCAAAAATGTTGTATCTTAATATCTCAATAATTTAATATCTTAAATGTGATAAGATTGAACTCCAAAAAATAATTTTTAAATGTATAATTTTATGGCAAACACATAATAAAAACATATTAAACAACATTTTAAAGTTCCAATTAGTTTGCGTTTTTATCTACTAATGACTTAAACCTTTGTTACAACGATAAGGAAATTCTCTTGGTGAGCTAATTTTTGAACAATTTGAAATAAGTTGTTCCAAATTGTACAAAATGTGTAGTCGAAACTTGACTGAAAATATGGAATATTTCTTGGAAAACTGGAATATCTTTTCAATGGCCATTAAAGCCATGAGTTAAAAGTTTATCATTTTTCTGAACACAGCTATAACTTTTTTATACGAATTTCGGTTTTTGTAATTTTTTGCAGAAAATAGCTGAAGTCTATGCTATAGACGCCTGTGATGTCCGTTTTGAAATACCTAAATTCGAAATTTATGAAATGGTACACTTCTAGAAACTTATGAAAAAAATTTCATAACGACCACGTTGTTCAGAGTAATCAAACAGTTTTTATATTTGTATTAAACGATGATTCAGAAAGTACATCCACAAAATTTCATTGTTATTTTTTTTAAATTTGGATTTTTAGGATATAAAATTAATAATGAATAAATTATTAATAATAATATAATAAATAATTAATAATAAAAAATACATCGAACTTGAAAAATAAGATATATATTAAATTAAAATGTTAATAAGCAAAACATATGTCTCTTGAAATATGTTTTCTTTTTGTGTACAAAAAAATTCAATACAATCAGGCCAATCATGAAACATTTTCTCCCGGGAGTTGTAAAAGAAAATTTCTGGACGGACATCTGGTTTTTAATTTAAGATAGCAGATAAAGACATCTAATTTTTTTATTTTACACTAATGAATGTTGGCGGTTGATGAACAAAATTGCGTTAAAATTTTCCCTTTTACAACTTCCGAGAGAAAATGTTTCATGATTGGGCTGAATATAATTATTTGGTTTTCAAGATAAGAGGTTTCAAAATCGAAAATAAAACCTTTACGAAAAGGATCCTTCAATGAGTCTTGTACGTTGCCTCCTTCCTTCGTTTAAGATTATATTTAATTGAACAACTTCATCTCTATCTGAAGAAGTTTCAGGTTCTTCCAATATATCAATGAATGGAACTCTAGCTTTGAGTAAAACATTATGTAAAACAATGCAAGCGTATATAATAATGCCAGCCTTCTGTGGGTTATAAAAAAGAGCCCTTTCTTTTGAAAGGCACCGAAATCGGCTCTTTAAAATTCCAATGCACCTTTCGACGAGAGATCTTGTTTTTTTATGGCTAATCTTGTAAGCTTCTTCTGCAGGGGATGAAGGTGTTTCAATCGGAGTCATTAACCATGGCTATTGAGAAATAAAATGATATATGTATATTACTAAAAGAATTACATTTTTAAAAATTTAAAACCAAACCTGCAAGGGATAACCGCTATCTCCTAATAACCAAAATTCCCGTTCACCTCCGTTGTAGTGCTCTTCAAGAGTCCTATTAACCTTGGAGCTGCGCCAAATGTATGCATCGTGGGCGGTGCCTCCAAATCTAGCGCTTGCACTGAGAATCACGTAGTCGGCATCACAAATTATTTGAACATTTTTCGAATGCCCACCTTTTCGGCAGTAATATACATGCTCAATTTCTTTTTTGGAGCACATATTTTAACGTGAGTTCCATCTATTAACCCGATTATACCGGGAAAATTATGTTTTTCAAAAAAGGCAATTTTTTTTAGTGGAAGCTCTCCTCGAGTTGGAAACTTCACGTGTCTGTGAGCAATTTTATTAATTGCTATTGCCACTTCAATCACACAGCGACTGATCGATGTTTGGGACATAGACGAAAAGTGGTCTTGTCCAACGGCTCGTTGGAAGCTGCCGGTCGCAAAAAATTTGAGGGCGCTTAAAACTTTTAAATGCGAAGGAATTGCGTGGGCTCGTGTTCTTTTTTTTTAAAATGGCTTAATTTCCTCTATCAAATTAATGCAGACCGCTTTAGGGAAGCGATAGAGGTCAATAAAAAGACCCTCTGTGATATTGGTGAATGGATTATGTTTATCTCGAAGGCTTCTTCGCAGAAATTTTGGATTTCCTCTAAATGAAAGAAAAAAGTTGGGGTTAGCACAATTTTTCAAGCTTTACTAAGACCACGAAGGAATTGTTACCTTTGATATCTTCTACGTAAAATGAGACTTATTATTGCTGAAGACATTTATTAATAATTTTGCGTATGTGGCTCGTTTGTTGATTTTTATTTTGATCGTTTAATAGGTTTAGTTTACAAAATTGTGTTTAATAAGCAACAGCGTGAAAACTTTCAATTCAGCAAATTTTTTACGCTATTCCGCAAGTTCTTTTCATTTAGTCAACAAGAATCGCATTTTTTGGCGAAGTGAAGTGAAAAAGTGAAAACAAAAAATGAAAACATTTGTGAAAAGTTTTTTTCACTTTTAGATAACGCAGAACAGGAATTGACCCCCTGCTGTTGTCATATAACATTCATATCATTTTGTTATGGTGCATTCTTCTCAACCAAACATAACAGAACATTGTTTTGCTACACGTTTGATTTAGTTATGTTGCGTTCTGTTGTCATTCCTGCAGTGTTACGTTTGTTTTGATTGCTGTGAGTCGAACCTAACAAGCGCTTGCTTAATAGGGGTGTGTTTTTAATGCGCTTCAAGCATGCCTGTGCAGAGGTTTACTGCATACGAAACAAATTGTACATTTGAATGAAAAATTTTTCGCTTTTTCATACCTTTATTGCCGAAGTGAATTACCTAACGTTTAATGCTTTTTGTTTGCATTTGCGGGCAAAGTGGCCAATGAGACCTCATTTATTACTCGACACTCTTCTAGCAAGACAACCGAAACTATCGACTTGGTGTCCACGTTGTCCACATCTTCCACATTCAGCGTTTGGGTTTTTACTTTCAACTCTATTAACATCTAAGGACATCTGAGGCAGCTTCATCGTATCCGACTGGTTGCTTATTTGTTCATGAACATGGCAAATTTGCATAGCCTCCGTGAGTGTGTATTCTTTTCTTAACAGTCGTTTTCTCAGGTCATCTGGCGCCCACATGACAAACAATAAGTTTAAAAGAAAAATATTCTTTTAGTTTTCCCACAAGAACTTGAAAGACATCCACTCTGTCTGTTACGAAAAATCACATCTATACTATTATATAGAATTGAAATGAAAATTTGAAGGTACGACTTTACTTAATAAATTTTATGATTTATTAAATTATAACATGCATTTAATTGCGAGCTTTAGATCAAGTAAGTTTTTAAGAAGCCAAGCAGTGAGTTGATCACTTAAAGACTACTGAAGAGAAAATATAGCGATTTCCGAAACAGACTGTCTAGTCAGCTAAGTGATTGACTCTATACAGAGTTGTTGTTGTTGTTGCCTTCTTAAAAACGTACTTGATCTAAAGCTCGCAATTAAATTCATGTAATAATTTAATCTATATATATAATAACGAATGTATGTTTATTGATTTGTTTGTGTGTCTTGAATACATTTCTACACAGTTTATCCGATCGCGATGAAACTTTCCAAATTGGTTTTTTCGCATTCATGCGCAGGTTTTAGTCGTAGCAAGGACAGCGTTGGGCAGGGGGGCGTGCCACAGCCATGGAATTTGGTATTCGACCACAATTTACACGTGCCGTTTTACTGATAACATTTTATGGGCGTTGAAAAAGGGGGCGTGGCACATCGAATACAACCCAAATTTGAGATTTTGAATAGCTTTTGGGTTACAATTCGCACAGCCTCGGAATTCAGTATTCGACGACAATTTAAACGTGCTGTTTTACTGATAACATTTTATGGGCGTTGGAAAAGGAGGCGTGGCACCTCCCATACAACCCAAATTTAAGATATCGAATAGATTTTGGGTTATAGTTCGCTCAGCCATGGAATTTGGTATTCGACAACAATTTACACGTGCCGTTTTACTGATAAAATTTTATGGGCGTTGAAAAAGGGGGCGTGGCACATCAAATACAACCCAAATTTAAGATTTTGAATAGCTTTTGCGTTATAATTCGCACAGTCTCGGAATTCAGTATTCGACGACAATTTACACGTGCTGTTTACTGATAACATTTTATGGGCGTTGGACAAGGGAGCGTGGCACCTATCATACAACCCAATTTTGTGATATCGAATAGCTTTGGAGTTATAGCCCGCACAGTCTCGGAATTCAGTATTCGAACTCAATTTGCACATAAAGTTTAACTGATAACATTGTATGGTGTTTAACAAAGAGGCGTGGCACCTCCCATGCAACCCAAATTTGAGATATCGAATAGCTTTGGAGCTATAGACCGCACACCCTCGGAAATCGGTATTCGAGCACAATTTACACATATCCTTTTACTGATAACATTTCCTGAGCATTAGCCAAGGAGGCTTGGCACCTTTCATGCAACCCAAATTTGCGATATCGAATGTCTGGAGTTATAGACCGCACAGCCTCGGAATTCGGTATTCAAGCACAATTTACACATGTCGGTTTACTGATAACATTTTATGAGCGTAGTACAAGGGGGTGTGGCAACTTCCTATAATTTGCGAAATAGAATCGCTTTTGAGTTCTAGCTCGCACAGCCATGGAATTTGGTATTCTACCACAATTTGCACACACCGTTTAGGGGGCGTGGCACCTCCCATACAACCAGATTTGCTACTTGCGATATCGAATAGCTTTGGAGTTATAGGCCGCACAGCCTAGGAATTCAGTATTCGACCACGATTTACACATGCCGTTTCACTGATCAAATTTTATGGGTGGTAAGCAAGGGGGCGTGGCACCTCCCAAACTTCCGATATCGAATAGCTTTGCAAGTATAGGTCGTACAGCCTCGGAATTCGGTATTCGACCACAATTTACACGTGCCGTTTCACTGATCTTATAGGACTTATGGACTTTGTAAAATGGTAAGTGACACCTTCCATACAGCCCAAATTTGCGATATGGAATTGCTTTGGAGTTAAAGGTCGCACAACATCGGAATTCAGTATTTTAACTCAATTTACACATGGAGGTTCACTGATAACATTTTATGGAAGTTTGGCAACGGGGGCGTGGCAGCAATGCGCTGGGTTTCAGCTAGTATATCATTAAAATAATTAACTAACTATGGCGGAGCACTACCCAATAAGTATAATTAATGTCAAATTAATTAAATAATCTAATAACTGATCGATTTGGTTGTGAAAATAAGCCATCTTTCAGTTAAAACACTAGCTTCTAGCGTAGCAAAAAAGCTCGTTTCATTTATATGGTGCATTTCGACACCATAGTTGCTGCCGGCGCTTAAGAGCGCCACTGGCATCTGCTAAAAAGAAACCTCTCGGTGCCGCCACCCGAAGATGCATTCAGGCGTGAGAGTGGGTTTATACTTACGTGTCCTGAAAACAATCATTTTGTAAGTTTTTGTGCAAGATCGTCTTCCGCGTCTTGCACAATAATTTGCCTTATAAACTCCATGTTTACCAAAAAAAAAAAACTGATGAGCCACGAGCAAGGCGAAAAGTGAAATACATATAAATGCAGAGCGGCATTTATACATATAAAATACAAATACATATAAAATATCATTTTTTATTTCTTTGATATGTATTGTCTTAACCCAATAAGAACGATGGTTGATGCCATACTAAGTCGGATGTCGCAAAACTAACCATATCATGTAAAAATTAGTCAAAATCAAAATTATAGCCTTTAAGGCGCTGAGGACGATGATAAAAAGCGTTGATAAAGGCGTGGCGAAACCGCGGACAACAGTGGCCTGCTAGTAATTTTATAATGAACACTATTATACAACTTTTCTATTTCCATTATTTAATTCACTTGAATTATACAATTGTACTGTTTAGCTAATATTAACTACATTCATTATTGCTTGAATTATAAGTTACTACTTAACTACTATCTACTTTCAATATTGATATCTACCTTAAATTACTATCTTAGGAGCCGAATAAACGACACAAATTATTTGCACAAATCAGAGTTTGTAGGTTACAAAGGTTACAAATAGAAGATTTCAGTTTGCATACTCTTCATTAAAGAAATAATTGATGGCAAGATAAACTCTCCAGAGTTATTATTGCTTATTCCTTTCAATAATTCAGCTCTAACTTTTAGGGATTCTAAGTTTTTTTATGCCAATTACCATAGAACAAACTATGGACTTAATGAACCTATTTATAGGTGCCTTTCCCATTGCAATTTCGTAGCAAACCAGTTAGATTTTAGTATAAATCGTGAATTGTTTAAGAAGCTACTATTTAGATTTTAGTATAAATCGTGATTTGTTTAAGAAGCTACTATTTGATATCATTCAATGAATTTAAGTGCAGTATTAAATATAAGATCCTCAGTATTATTTTGCAATAAAAATAGTTAAAAGATCTCATTAGTGCTGTAATCGCTTTACCTAGTTTTAAGCTAAATTTGCAATCTGTTAGGGTAATAACCCGGTGGATGGTAAAATAAATAAATAAATAAAAATAATTTGTGTCGTTTATTCTTCCCATTTCTACTGAATTCCAATGTCTTACTACCTTAATTATAATGTGTCACTACTTGTTTCCTAACTATCTATTTTGCATACAGAAACATATAGTTGTAAGACAAATGATTTGGACAGAATAAAATTGACACTTAACAAATAACTAAGTTATTCGCACGCTAGTTCTTTAAGTAGTTGAAAAGAAGTGTATTTTATAATTTTTTTCGTGACTGTAAAAATAAAGCGACAATTTTAATAACATCATCACGTTTTTTATTTAAAGTCGTGGCTGATGTTCTATATAGTCAAGAAAAAGTAAGTTCAATCGCTTCGTAAAGTAACCGAGTTTTCATGGCGTCCCTGGGTGGACAGTAAAAGCTAAAATAATTGTGAGTTTATTTTTAAAAAAGTTTTCAGTGCCAGTGCACGTGTTAAGACTGTTGGTGTTCGCTGTCGCTGCTACTGCGCTCTTGCAGAACCCGCTTTGTGCGCGAGTAAAATGTTGCTGTTGGCTATCGCTGCTGCTGAGCCCTTGGAGCGCCCGCTTTGTGTTCGAGTGAAGGAACAAAACTAAGGTCCGTAATTCGTTACTTTCGGTACCATTCTAGTACTCATGCTCCTGTATGACATCACCGTGCAAAATTGCAATATGCCTGCATTTATGTTGGCATGCATACACAGCATCAAAGGATTGCATACATCTCAATGCTGTTTGCATGAATAAACTTACTGCGATATCTTTCATTCACTCATTGCGACTGCATTGAATGAGTTTGGCCTTAAATTTCAGTGAGAGCTTTATTTGCAGTTTTTTTCACACTCATGCAAATGTCTGTTAGATATCCATAACATCATCCTCTAAATTTTTTTTTATCAAATTAGAAATTATGCAGTTCACCTCAATGCACGTTGTTATATAAAATTACTCATACAACTTTACTTTTATTTCAGGGTTGACAATGTCTAGGGCGCAAATGTATTTAAAGGCTCCAACCGATAAATGGAAAATCGTATTTTTCATATTTGTGCTGCATGGGCTTGGAACTTTGATGCCATGGAATATGTTCATTACTGCCAAAAGTGTAAGTGCTTCACTGCATCACGGTTTGCAGGAAATGAAATCTGATTATACAGATGTTTTTAGAATCATTTATAGGCACAGTCAATGGTTTTTAAAAACCTATAATTTAATTTCATACAAATTTTTAAAAAGTGCTAATTTAGAAAAAAAAACATTTTTACTGGTGTAAGCTCTATAGACTTCGTAACCAGACGTCAGTTAAGAACAATCATTCAGCGTCTATTTCTCAGTGTCTATTGGTTATAACATTCTTCCGTTTAAAATCGAAATATACCCAAAATCTATAACCCTTTCAGACCAGACGCTAAACTGTAGTACTGGAATTTGTTATCGTTTTTGGAATAAATGGTCTTTATCTATCTATATACAGGGTGACCAGTGTAAGAGTACGAATATTTACGGAGGTGAAGGAGGAGGTAGATTGAATCAAAAAATCATATGGGAGGGGGGTCTTTTCGCGCCCTTTAAGAGTTACGGGTTTAATTGGTACTTCATCACTTTGACACTTTTGTTTCTAGCAGAAAAACTAACTCAAGGACATTTTTTAAGTACAACCAACTTTCTTATTTTTAAAGATATCGACCCCTTTGCGCGTAATTATCGTATGTGCCATTTTTTCGAAACTGCCTTTTTGGTGGAAATTTGTTCTACACTCCGCAACGCATCACCTGGTCAAATATTGTAGCTGTATTCCGTATAGCAAAATAGTTAATCATCTAAGCGCATGTAAATTTTGGTTGTGATATTGCAAGCTAAAGCACTGAAAAATAGAAAAAAAATCGGTCCTGTAAAATTTTTTTTTTGGCACATACGATAAATTCTCGCAAAGGGGTCGATATGTTTATGATTTTGATGTAATTTTAAAGTAAGTGAAATAAATAATAAATTTAATGATAAAATTTTTTTTATTTATTACGCCAAATTCAGAAAAAATTGCGCTCAATGTGGAAATTTAGTAGTTTCAACTGATTGGTTTCATCTGCACACTAGCACAGCTCGGGAATGGAAAGGTCGGGTGGGTTGATACACCGTTAGAAAGGCTATTTCATTGTCTTTCAAATAAGTTTTTAAAATAAATTTTCCGTGAGTTAATTTTTCTGCTAAAAATAATAGTGTGAGTCAAAGTTATGAAATACCAATTAACCCCGTAATTCCTAAGGTTGCGGAAAAAACCCCCTCCCCTCCCATACGATATTTTGCTTCACTCGACTTATTCTATTACCTTCGTTAAATTCATATTCTTACACTGCTCTATAGGTCAATTTGCCGGTTTTGTTGGCCAAAATACAAAATTTCCGCATAGTGGCATCACTGTTTTGTTGTGGCCATCTTACAAAGAATACTTCGAACCATGTCAAAACCAAATTTGGTTTTGTTTTAAATAATCTACTGTCATATAGGCAGCCATTAAAATTGACACACAAAAATTAAATTTTTAAAATATAAAAAGTGCTTTTGTTAAAGTGAATTTTTCGACGACGTGTGAAACATATTGAAAGTGAATGAATAACATTACTTTTTTTGTAAAAACATCAAAATAAGTATGTATTATTTAAATGTAACAAAAACTTCTTAACTGCTTAAAACAAAAAGATTTAACTTGCGAAAGTTGCGACTTATTGAGAAATTCGTTTTTTTCTAGATACATACGAGTTTCGAAATTCAGTCTTTTTTGAATTCTGGAGAAGACAACATGACCCATGGCAAAAGCCAACTGACGTTTTTGATTACATTTTTCAAACAATTGGCAGACATATTAATTGTAATAAAATTACTTCTCAAATAAGCGATAAAGTCGCAAATTTTTGCAAAAATTCCGAGCACTCATACGTGAGCATGCTCCTTGTATGATCAACCTTTGTCACCTCAAGCATATCCTTGTAGGTCAGTGGACCAATCTCAGCTTCGCCAACAAATGGACGTCCCAGAGTCAATCTTATGCTTGCCAGCGCCGGACACCGGCACAAAATGTGTGCTGCTGTTTTCGGCTCCTCTAGGCATAACCTACACGTATCGTCCTAGGTCAGAGTCATCTTCCCGAGATGGTACATGACGCGACCGTGTCCTGTGACGAGTGTAGTAAGCCAGCTTAAAATCCTTCGATTGTATCGGATAACTTTTGTTGCCTCACTACGAGCTCACTTCACGGCCGCTTTTGATTCTATCAGGTGGTCCAGCACATGCGACCATGTGCATATGACCGTGCAGGGCCGTTGCCCCATGCCACGTAGCATTTCGCAACATCCTGAGAGCTGACAGCGCCGCTGTTTTCTTTATTTCTAAATCCAACGGCAGCATACCTAACAGAACCTCCATTGCGCTTGTTGGAGTGATACGTATTGCACCTGTTATTCCAACACACGCCAGCCGTTGGACTCAGTCCAGTCTCTTCTTAATGGTTTTCTGACTGACTTTTCCACCAAATCACCGAAGCATACGTGATGACAGGTCTAACCATCATAGTGTAGACCCATTTCATAGCCTCTGGGCTTAGCCCCCATTTGAGACTACAAACGCGTCTACACTGAAACAGAACCCTCTTGGCTCTTTGAATCCTATCTTCTACATGCTCGTTCCAGTTCAGTTTGCTATCGAAGATTACCCCTAAATATTTAACTTTGGTGGACAAGCGCGTCGGAAGCGAATTTCATCTGGGGGGGCAGTACAAATGGGGGGCAATACAAATGGTGGTGCAAAAAAAGTTCAACAAAATTTCTTCAAAGAAACATGAATGTGAATACACAAATTTTTTATTT
Source organism: Dichetophora obliterata (assembly GCA_963920525.1). Classification (NCBI taxonomy): domain Eukaryota; kingdom Metazoa; phylum Arthropoda; class Insecta; order Diptera; family Sciomyzidae; genus Dichetophora; species Dichetophora obliterata. The sequence goes on from OY986435.1 coordinate 124,424,084, forward strand.
TAGTTTTAAAAATATATAAAAAATATTAATATTTCATTTTTAAAAGTTCTTCCAATTTCAATATTAGAGATCATTCTTTAAAGGATCTTTCATATGGTAATATGAAAATATAAGAAAAAATGGTTGCTTTTATAAAGCAAGACTAGGTATATCTTTACATGGTTTAAATGCAATAAGGTACAAAAAGTTACATCAATTTAAATTATTCCAAAATGTTTCTTTCTGTCCTTGCGACAAACAAACTCTTTCACCACCTCCATCGAATTCAATTCTTCGGTTTTATCTTTTTGAATGTGTATAAGTGAGTCGCCGCATGAGTGAGTCGTTTCTGTGTCATAGTTCCTCGAAGATACGTTTTAAGTCGTCTTAGTGCACTAAAAAACGCTCAGATGAAGCTGCTGATGCAGGCACAGTCAAAAGCAAAGCAATAAGTTTTCCAACTTCATTTAATAGTTTTTTTACAGTATCCGAATTTTTTGCAAATTGGGATACAGGGCCACTACAATTTGAAGGTGTTTGGCCAGGCAATTGCTTCAGCAATTTAAGTTGCGCGTGGAGGTCGCTCACATCAAAGTCATCTGCATAAAGATCTAGTTTTGTTTTTAGATTTTGTTCAGAAGGCAGTTTTACGTTGAAGGCTTCGATTACAATATTACATTATTAAGTTACATAGTAAAGGGTGCTTTTAAACTGAAGTGGTGGGCTTGCAGTAGAAACTCTACATTTTGTTCTATCTTTTTGCAAACACAGAGAAAGAAAATGGTTATCCGCAAGCATGCTTATGAAGAAGAGAGAAAGAAGAGGAAAATATCTAATACAAATATATTATCGTTGTAAAAAAAACTGACATTTTGAATAACTTTTAAAGTTTTCTTTTTAAATTGTTTATCTGGCTAAGAAAGTGAGGGGCAACTGCTGAGTGGTTCTCTCAGGCCTTCCCTCTTTCTAGTAAAGAGAAAATTGTCTGATTTGCCTGCATTTACGGTAAGGCCTTGTTCTCAACACCACTCCTCCACTATTCGGAGTGCTCCCTTCATGATGTCAGAAATGGTGTCAATGAACTTACCGCGAACCACCAACGCAATGTCATCTGCATACCCTATCGTGAGTATGCCCGATTCATCCAGTCTAAATAGTAGTTGGTCCACAGTTATGTTCCACAGTGTTGGCGATAACACCCCACCCTGGAGACATCCTCTACTTTTTCTACCTCTAGTCTTGACTCTACCATTCTGCTTGTTGACAGCCCCGTGCTTGAGCATATTGTCTACCCAATTTGCTATCATTGGGCTTACATTGCGCTCTGTCAGGGCTTGACGCAGCCTTCCAAAGCATATTTTGTCGATGTCCATAAATGTGGCCATCGCAATGCCTCCTGAAAATTACTCCTTTTCAGTCACTCTTACCAATTCGTGAAGAGCACTATCCGTAGACCTACCTGCTCTATACGCATGTTGGCATCTACTCAGAGGATTTTGCATCAGCAAAGTGCTCTCAAGATAGTCAGCCATCACTCTTTCCATCATTTTCAAGAGGAAAGATGTTAGGTTGATCGGTCTGAAGGACTTCGCCTCCGCATAATCCTTTTTTCCGGGCTTTGAAAGAAAGACAACTTTCGCCTCTCTCCAGACTCTCAGAGCGTACCCAGTCGCTAGGCAAGTAACGAATATACCCCACAGCCTAGGTTTAATGAAATCTTCGCCCCATTGCATCATAGCCGAAAATATACCGTCCATCGCTGATGTTTTGTACGGAGCAAATAAGCGTATAGCACACCTCATATCGTCCATAGTGATCATCCTTTCGGCTTTCAGTCTGTCAACCCTGTGCATTCCTTTCTTCAAGAGTGTCCACGGGTCATCAGACTTAAAACTTCCAGGAAAATGCACCTCCATCAGAACTTCCATCGACTCCTCTAGGTCTCTGCCATGGTTCCATCCATTTTTCGGATCAGTCCCACTTTGGAGAATGGATCTTTTGAAACCATTTTCTAAAGCCTACATGCTTCTGATATAGTTTCCATGCCAGAACAGAAGTCTCTCCACGACTGCCTTTTAAGTTGTCGTATGTGGTTCTTCAGTTCCCTTTTCCGTGCCTTGTAGTTTGCCCATATTTCTGGGGTTCCCCCTCTCATGTGCAGATTGAAGGCCTTCCTAACCTTCTTCAGAGATTTGAGTGCCGTGCATCACCATGGCGTCAGATCACCCTCGTTTACTGAAAGTATAGTACATGCCACCTCGTAAGCTTCGACCATGGCCGAGCTAAGATGTTTGACATGGCTTTCTACTTCAGCTGTATTCCCTGGTACTTTTATCGCTTTTTGGGTCAGTGTTTCCCTCAACTTCGCCTTATATTTCACAGGATCTGTACTCTTGGGAGTCCTGACCTACCTGCTATTCCGCTGGCGTCGGATTCTGTACTTGAATTCAAACTGTATGGATCTGTGGTCCGACATGGTTAGCCTATCCACGACCCTCCAATTTTCTATTCTGTTCAGAATCTTTCCGCAAATGAGAGTTACATCACTGACTTCCGTTCGCCTCGCATCAACGAAAGTCGGTTTTGTTCCTCTATCAACAGATTGTACTTCTCCACAAATTCAAGCAATTGCTCTCCTCTGTCGTTGTTGTTGGTGCTTCCCCACGCAGTATTGTGCGCGTTAGCATCACATCCTATCATCACTCCAATGTTCCTTTCCTCACAGTACTTTACCAGATTCTCCACCTCTTTTGAAGGTGGTTGGTCTGGAGAGTCATAAGAAAGATACGCTGAAGCTACCACACAGGCACCTGCACCATTCCCGATTCTCACAACGGTGAGATCCGGGGAACATAGGTATGACATATGTACCGCAAGTATACCAGGTCTCACCAAGATACAAGTCCGCCGCCTGCCATCTGTTACTGGTTGGTACAGCGTGGCCTTTCGCTCGAAGAACCTTTAATTCTATCGTAAAAAATCCAAGGTTCTTGGAGCATTGCTATGTCAATTCCATCCTCTTCCATGCAAATGCATCATCATTGCTGATGCTGCCCTACACTATGGTGTAGATTGGGCTGACACACCACGAGGTTTTCCTGGTACGGGCCCACCACCCGCCCTGCTGGTTCCTCCCTTGCAGAATAACCCACCAGCCCCAAAACCAGGGGTTTCATCGCACTCACCTTGCATCCTTTTGGAATTTGATGAGAGCTTGATCAAGGCCGCAGTTGAGTTTCCCCCCTGCCAACCTGATCGCTTCCACCTCATCCGTCCGGCACCACACGATGAACTTGACGCCTCCTTCTTTTGCATCTCCGAACTTCGTTACGTTACAAATTCTCCATTAAGAAGTGTCTGCAATGCACCGGTTCTGGGTCTGCAACCTCCTTGTTTTCAGAAGTACTGTAAACAGAGATGAACATCCTTCTAACGTCCTTAAATGCATACAGCCGGTCGACCCGCAACACAGCCCATTCCCATAAGTTCGTGAGCTTTAGCACGGTTCGGCACAGCCATACCTTGGATGATGGGTTCTTGCACATGAGTACAATAATTCCATCCTCCAAAATTGCATTGCCAACAAATCCTACATCGTCATCACTCTCATTGATAGTGGCGAGAACCTCCAAGAGGGCGGATTTAAAGACCGCTAACTGAGATTCTCCCAACTGACCATCGTTGGAGCAATCGACGATGCCCATTAAGAGGTCTTTTTCTGCTACCGTAGCATAGGATGCACGGCCGCTTCCAATAACCTCTGCCTGGTTGGATTTCCCTCCAGCTAAAGCCTTCGACTTCGCGGCCGCAACCTTTTGTTTTGGCAAAGGTTTGCTACCGCTTGGTTTCTGGCTATCAGCCCTTTACGATTTCCACTGGCTATTGACTTTTGATGGTCGTCCACCAGCTTCCATTGTCCTTCCTTTTGGAAGGCTATCAACCTTTACAGGATGTTCACCTTCCCCATCCTTAGCCGAAGAGCTGACAGCCGTAAGCTGTCCACCATCCGACTGACAGATTCGAGTCGCCCCTGCAACGACTTCGCCGAAAGGTCCAGGCTGATCCCTGAATCTTTTCCGCTCGTTTGTCTCCTGGGTGGACTCATCGCATGACATGCTTTGGAATTAGTCCGCCATTTTACTGACGGGGACTCCAAAGGAGTCTCCCCAGCGGTTGTGCCCGCCCTCTTTCGCTTCCTCCTTCGCATCCTCCTTTGCTTCTGCTACTCCCTAACACGGAGCCGCTTTGCCTCGGATTGAACTTCGTTCCCTGGCGTTGCAGCTCCGACAGGACTGGCGGACAATTCCACTCCTTTCGGAGTTTTATCGTCCACCAGGCCCGGCAAGTTATCTTCGGCTTCTCGCACCCTTCCACGGTTAAATCCTTTTTGGATTCCACCGCTTCTGGACTCGTCCCCTCAGCGCACCCTTCTCCCACAGAGTGTAACTAAAGTGGGCATGACCATTTTTAGTGCACTTGCCGTTAAAATAAAACATTTTCATTGATTTGTGAGCGGTAAAAGGGGTCATGGAAACCAATTTTTAGTACAGTTGGTGACAGTAACCATACAAACTAAGCCAAAAGTTTAGCTCAATCGACCCAGTAATTAATTTTAATGATTTCTCAAAGAGTCTATATAGCGTCTATATAGCGATAACGCCCATTTTTAGTGCAGTTGCCGAAATTAACCATACAAACTTAAGTACCAAATTTTAGTCTTATACGGCCAAAACTGCTTGAAATATAGCATTTTCACTGATTTTTGGGCGGAATAGGGGCGAAGAAACCATTTTTTAGTACAGTTGCTGACAGTAACCATACAAACTGAACTATAAAATTTAAGTCTTGTGCAAAGAAAACTTTCTGAAATAAAGCATTTTCATTGATTTTTGGGAGGTAAAAAGGTGCTCACAGTGGGAAATTTGTGGCAATAAATATAGTTTTTCAACTTAAGAAAGTGGTAATTTTTCTTTTATATTTGCAAATAAGAAATATTACTGAATAGAGCACCAAAAATTTTTTGAGGATTCGATCATTTTGATATAAAAAAGGATATTAAACATTTAAGAACATAAGGACATTTAAGTGCTGAAAATGTCTATCTTTAATGTACATTTTTTCACCAAACCAAGCATTTTAAAATAAAACTGCGTTTTTAATAAAATAATGTTTCTTTGAGTTACATTATCCAAAATATAAAGCCTATGCTTGCTGCATTCTATGGTTTTTACATAAAAATAATCTTATATTATTTTTTTTATAATGAAACTTTTGTGGACCTTATCATTTGCGCGGCGCATTCCGACAAATGGAGACATATACCTGGATAATATATATTATCTACTTAAATCAATTCATATTTTTGTAATTGCTTTTAGCTGCTGTTTTGGTGTAAATAATAGTTTTAAGTACCTAACCTCAATTTCAATCTCAAAATTTAAAAATGTAAATAATGGAGGAGGTAGGAAGAATTTAAAAACGTTTAAATGAGCTCTTAGATAAAAAATTATGTGTGGATCTACAAATAACTTGAATTTTTTACACTGAATTTAACATCTACTTTTTATTTTCGCTTTCTTCAACTGTCACCGAACATTTTATAAAATTAGAAATACAGTTGCACACTTTTCATTATAATGACTAGCATTGTGATTAAAAAAAGTGATGTGTTCGAACTTATTCTTCTAAAAAATAAGAATTATATTGATTTTATATGATTTAAATACAAATTCTAGTTGTTTGATAGTTTAAAATCGTTTATTGAGCTTGAGGCCAAGGTTAGAACAATTAATTGTTCTAACGAATCTTTACAAAGAAACAACAAAAACAACAACGTTTTCAATATGAAAAGGAAAACATCACTAGCTGCTTTCATTGCAATTTTGGCCCTACTAGAGGCTTCATCAGAAATCTTTGTGATACGCCGCGTAAGCGCGCATTAGCGCACTGCACCACAGAGGCGATGAAATTTTAAGTGTCAATTTCTCAATTTTTCTCCCATTTCATATTTTCATGTTCTTTGTTGTATTTTTGCTTTACTTTAGTCTTTATGCATATGTTATTATTATGGAGTCCAACAGTCTGTTGGAAGTCTTCCACTAACAAAGCTTTTTCATATTGAAAACGTTGGTGTTGTTGTTGTTTCTTTGGAAAGATTCGTTAGAACAATTTATTGTTCTAACCTTGACCTCAAGCTCAATAAACGATTTTAAACTATCAAACAACTAGAATTTGTATTTAAAATCAAGAATGATTTAAACTATTAAACATTTAGAATTTATATTTAAATCATATAAAATCAATATAATAAATAACAAGGTCATTTAGAAAAAACTTTAAAAAATAAAAATGAAATTGAAATTATTAAATGTTCTAAATTAAAATATCCAAAATTATCGGCAAAATTAATTGAAAAAATTCGCAGTAAACTAAATAAAACGTTTTTACCGACATTTGTTCGTAAGTGACAAAAAGAAAGGCGATGCAGAGAAAAGTTTATCCTTAAGTATAAAGAGTGGTTACAATCAGACTTTTTTGCGCACTCATATCCAAAGAATAATGTTGAATTGGCTCCTCAAAAACGCGGACGACCTAAAAGAGATTTCATAGAATGCAGCAAAAGAGCAAGACGTAGTAAGGTAAAGTCTTTGTGCGATAAAATTCCCGCAGAACTGTTTGCATCAGCAGCGAAGAAACTCGATCCAGTATCACAAAACGGCTTCAGTCCTGAGCAAGCGTTAGCGTTGTTATTGGATGCAACTCTATCGAAGCATCAGTACGAAATCCTTAACACAGCAACCAAAAAAATTGGCTATGACATATTTCCACCGTATCTTAAGGTCGCCAATGCAAAGAAGGATTGCTATCCAACAGATGTGGACGTAACTGAGAGCTTAGCCAATGCCAGCTTACAAGCTCTGCTAGATCACACGAGTGCTCGGGTTTTAAAAAGCAAAAACGAAGAAGAACTATCATTAAAGAGCCATCATTTAACGCTAATAACAAAATGGGGATGCGACGGGTCATCAGGTCATAACGAGTTCAAGCAGAAGTTTGAAGATGAAAATGTTACAGACGCAAGCATTTTTCAAACATCTCTCGTACCACTTCGTCTTTACGAAACCGCAAACAGTAGTATAGAGAACTGGGGTAATCCAAGACCATCTTCAACGCGATACTGCCGACTCATCAGATTTTGTTTTGCTAAGGAAACTTCAGACACAACAAGAGCAGAAGTTGAACGAGTTCAAGGTGAAATAAATAATCTTACAAAAACTTACATTAAAGTGAAATACAAAACGTTTGAAATAAAACACGAACTTATTCATACTATGATTGACGGCAAAGTTGCTTAGGCAATAACTAATACATCTTCATTTGCAGTATGTCCTGTTTGCAAAGAAAAGCCTTCAGAAATGAACAACTTAAAATTAGGTATGTCTCCGCTTCATGAAATAATTAAATTCATGGAATGTGTTTTGCACATTGCTTATAATAAAATCATTTCAAAAGTGGAGAGTGGATTCCAACACAAAAAAATTATGGAAGTTGAAAAAAAGAAAATACAAGACGCATTTTTAAAAAGAACTGGACTACAAGTTGATTTGTTAAGCAGGGACTTCGAACAAGCAATGACGGTTATACCTCGAGACGCTTTTTCAAAGATCCCGAATTGACAGCTTATATCACAGGCGTGGACAAACAATTAATAACACGATTTCGGAATATATTAAAGTTATTAATTGTGGTAATGAAATTGATTCTTCTAAGTTCGGCGACTACCGCAAAGATACAGCGCAATTATTTGTAAATTTTTACAGCTGGTATAATATGCCTAATACCGTCCATAAGGTGCTTATACTAGGGATGTGCAACTGCCAGCAAAAGTCGACCTCGACTTTTTCAATTGTTAAAAATGTAAAAGTCGACTAATCGAGTTTTTGAACCTTTAGAAGTCGACTTTTCAACTTTTTTCGACTTTTTTTAAAATATTTTTGCACCGCTTCTGTAGGGCAGTTAAGAAGCAAATGATTCAATATGAAAAATGTGTTTTATTGTTAAAATAAACAAAAACTTGGTACTTCAGTAAATAAATAAAATACAAAAAAACAAAAAAATTCGATTTCAATTCTTATATAGATAATCAGACTTCTTATGAATAATTTTTTCCGGGTAATCGGAAAAGGGAGAGTTAATTTCCAAGATAAAGTTTAAGAACATTTTGGAAATTTTTAATGCAAATTTCCTCATTAACCGTCGATATTTATGAAAGTAAAAAAAAATTTGACGTCTCTATCTGCTATCTTAAAAATGAAAACTGCCTTTTCCGATTCTCCAAAAAAAAAAATATTCATAATTGGGCTGAATATCACGGCCTTACCGCCGAATTAACGTTAGCGTTATAAACCAAATTTTACAAGAGAAACATTTTGCCATTTAAAAATTTATTTCGAAAAAGTGGCGCTTACGTTAATTCGGCGTTTAGGGCTCGATATATTTGTGCACAAGTGAATGCACAATTAAAGGAACCTCATGTATTCACCAACTGAATGTATAATAACCAACAATTTAAGATGTTTTGGCGAAAGCCTGTTTATCAATTGGTTCGCTATGAGACCAGCATGCGAAAATAACCTTTCGGATGGCACCGAAGTTGCAAAAATTGATAAATATTATTTTTCTACGGCCAAACAAAAGGAAATTCAGTTTTCATGCATTTCCTGACATCAAGCGGATTTTTATTAAGTTTTCGAAAACAGCTGGGCGAGCCAGATAAAGGCGCAGCTGAGTGGGCATCCCTTCAATTTCATCAGATTTAGAGTCCATGTTTGTTTTAACCAACTCACCCAAAAAATATAATATGTCACTATTATCGGAATCTTGATTATTAGATGTCGATGCCACTATCACAACATCTTCATTTGAAATTCTTGCTTGTCTCATCTCGGCAGTCACAAGATTACCTAAATGGAGGGGGCGAGAAGGTAATTTTGCAGTAATTATTTATGTACTGCTGCTTACCAATTTGAAAGGTTGCTCGAAAACACTTACGGACATTTTGCAATGCGTGCTTTTTGAACCTAGGATCTAGAAGTGTTAAAGAAGTGTATGGTTTAACACATTCAATATTGTACATTTTTTTGTGATTTCAATGGCAAGCACTCGTTTTTAATTCTTGCCAATTTGACTTAAAGCAGAACATTCCTATGTTTTCTATAATAAAAAAATTAATCCATTTGAGCGTAGTTTGAATATTATGAATATATATTTGTATTAACAGCCCTATTCTGGCAAAGTAACAATTGTTACACAGTATTCTGTGTAATATTTCTATGTGTTTGTTGCAATGTTGTTTTTTTTTCAAAACAAAATTTGAAGCCCAAAAATAATAAATTTTGATAAGAACTGTCACCTGCTTTTCAAATAGTGACAATTTCATTAAAACATTTTATTACGCGTGTAACGTAATCAGCTGATACGCTATTGCTTTGTCACACTTCCACTTACAGTCTCTTTTTTTTAATTTTGCCGAACACTATTTTACATTTATCGAATCAAGAGTTCGCAGCTTTATTTGTTGTTAAACAGCTATTTCGTTTATTAGTTTAAAGAAGTCCGTCCTCAGATAAGCGTTAAGGTTTTGCTTCGCATAAAATGAAAAAAGTCGGAAGTAAAAGTCGACTTTCGACTTTTTTCAATATCAGAAAGTCGATTGCCAAAAGTCGAAAATTATCAAGCAAAAGTCGACTTTCGACTTATTTCGACTTCGACTTGCACATCCCTAGCTTATACATGGAGGCAGAATAATTTGAGTTGCGTTGCCAATCGGTATGCGTACTGAAGAAGCTCAGGAAGCGCAAAATAAAAATTATCGAAAGTACCGCTTAGACTTTTCCCGTATATGCTCGCGCACTTTAACAAACACAGACACATTCAACATGCTGCTAATAAATTCTGATCTTTACATCAATACTTTTAGAGCTGAGTTATTGTCAAAGCGATCGGACATAGCAGAGGATCTTTAAAATGTTTTTAAAAAACTTTACTAATAATACTAATAATGATAATTAATTACTTTATTGCCATCAGAATTTGATTTAACTTAAATTTCATTTTAAATACTTGTTCCGCAATTATGTACAAGTTTTATGTGCATTTAGCAGTTTTTTGTTCAATTGTTTGAATTACTTTTTTATTCGTACTGTTAATATTTACTATTGAATAATAATATAATATAATTTACTGTTTTTACTTTAACTGTTTTCCATAAAAATTATGTTTCTTTATTTGATTCAAGCCAATACAAAATATTTAATAAACACTTAACTTGATGACTTCTTTACAAGATCTCTATTAGACCGGTCCTTATTTCTTTTTTTTCGAATTCGTATTACGGCAAGCGAATTTGGCAAAAAATTTGAGCTTGATTGGACAATTTTTAGCCGTGCCCCCGCTAACAATTGTTTGTCGTTCGGAATATCACTATGCTTACTAAGTACTTATTGAAATGTGTGTGTGTGCGTTTGGCAAATGTGACACACACTCTCTCTTTTTTTGTGGCGGCCCAGTACTGTATTGTTGTTGTGTACGTCTGACGAAAATTCGCATGAATAAGTCATTTTGTATTGCACCTTTCACACGTGGAGATCGACAAATTTTGTGAAATCGTGAAGTTCAAACAAAAAAATTTAAAAGAATATTGTCCAAAAGATTACCTTTAAAAAATTGAACAAATAAATTTTAAAATTAAAAATCCAAAGCGATCAACAACCAAAAGACTTCGATCGGATGATGACATTATGTTAATTGGCGTAATTGACCACCAAATTACTACAAGTTTTATTTTATAAATTAAGAATAGTTGGTTTAAATTTAAGAGAAAGTTCTAGATTAGTTGTTGCTGAGGTTAAGTCGATAAAATTATTTTTGATTACAAATATTTGAATATTAAAGTTTCGAAAAATACTTTCAAATGGCTTCTACTAGCCACGCCCCGATAGGAGGGTGCAGATTGAAAATTACCTTAAAAAAAGGACATTTTTAATTAAATATTTAAAAATAGAACAACGTGTGGAATTACAAAATTAATTATGAGGTGCTCTTAGCAAGATTTAAACCATGAGCAATAATAGTTTTCTATAAGATATTTTTCAAAGGACGAACACTAGATGGCAGTAATTTTGGCTGTTCCTTTATAGGAACACTGGCGTGTATTTGCCAGAATTTTTTTTAATGCAGTTGGCATGAACGTCCATATATTAGCTTTTCTAAAAGCGTTTTACGTGCAAAAAAGTGCATGGAAGCTTTTTTAGTTCAAACCTAACGAAAAAGCTTTATTTTCGTTCTGAACAGACGAAAAAGCTTTTTTTTACACTTGTCATTGTAAACCTTTTTTGGCGCGCACAGGTAAAATACCATATATTTTTGTGTTATTCTTAAATTTGTTGTTCAATTTGCTAGAAATAAATAGAAGGTAAAGTATTTTTTTAAAAGAGTTTGAAAAGTGCAGAGTTGTATCAAAAATTAAGATATTGTAGTAAAGATGGAAAACAAATGGCCGAAAAGAAAACTGAATATGGTGGAAATTATAGAGATTCTTGAAAATGAATCTTCAGATGAAGAAATTGATACTGTCACAGTAATTCCACCTGACCAAGTTGATGATGTCACTGACGAAGAACAATTGGACGATGATTTCATTGCAATGAATGACAATGTCTCTGCTCTTGTGGAAGTAGTTGGTACGCTCGAATACGAAGCGCAACGTGACATTGACAGCTTTAGTGAAGAAGAAAGTGTTCCACAAGAATGTGAAAGACATAAATGTATGAATCAAAAAGATGATCCACCAACAAAAAAGCAACGTTTTTCAAAAACACGAAAACTAAAATCGGTTTCGGACAGGCCAGCTTATAAGCCAATGGACGCTTTTGGTAAACCTAATTGGAGAAATGCTAACAAAATTTCATACGACATTTGTGCAGATCCTGAACCATTACGAGATATGCAGCAAAAATTATATGATGATTTAAAAGGTTTATCTCCTTTACAACTATTCCACAAATTCTTCGACGAAGAAGTTATAAATTCTATTGTCGAAAATACCCTTACATACGCTGCACAACAAAACAACGCCACATTCGTATTCAATGACATCACACTTAAACGGTTTTTAGGAATATTGCTGCTTTCTGGTTATCACACTTTGCCATCTATACCAGATTATTGATCTACAGAGCCAACATTGGGAGTTCCAGTTGTAAAACAATGTACATATGTCTCGAAACAGATTTCTTCAAATCAAACGATACATTCATTTCTGTAATAACAATGAGTTGGATGCTAAGGATAAATTGGCTAAAGTAAGTCCATCCTGAAGGACTTGAAAGTCCTAAATTAAAAAATATGGTCATATGGTTATATTTTCTTACATTTTCAGTTACGACCATTGTACGAAATGATGAACCAAAAGTTTGTGTAATTTGGTATCTAGGCGGAGGAACTTTCAACAGATGGTACCATATTTCGGGCGCCACTCTTGTAAAATGTACATTCGTGGCAAACCGATCAGATTTGGCTACAAGATATGGTGTCTTTGTTCTTCGTCTGGATATTTGTATAACGCTATTCCATATGCTGGAGCCGATGACCGCTATGATCCGAAGCTTGGTTTGGGCGCGCAAACTATTCTGCGAGTGGTTGAAAACATCGACTATCCAATTAGACACAAACTTTACTTTGACAACTTCTTTACATGATACTACTTGATGTGTCTGTTGAGCGAAAAAAAATTGTGTTCCACTGGTACTGTGAGAAACAATAGAATTGCAGGTGCAAATTTAAAAACCGGGAAGGCGTTGCCGAGAGGTAGAATTCACTTGATTCTTCTTTCAAACTAATACATATGCTCTTTTTTGTCAGGTGAGTTCGATGCTGCCTTTGATAAAACTCAAAAAATACTTATTTGCCGCTGGCAGGACAATAAAGAAGTTACAATGGCCACCAACTACGACAGCATAAGCCCAACTCACGCTGTAAAAAGATGGAAAAAGAAAAAGGTGAAGAAAGGTGGCTCAGTCCAAATTGGAAAATACGTAATGTACCAACAACCTGCAATGTTTCACAATTACAATCAGGGTATGGGTGGAGTTGATCTACACGACAATGCCATTCAAAATTATAGGATCAGTATTCGATCCAAAAAATGGTATTGGCCATTGTGGCTTTCATGTCTCGATTCAGCAGTTGTAAATGCGTGGAAACTACACTGCTTCATTACAGCTTTTGGAAAGATAAAACCGATGCCACAAAAAGATTTTCGCGTTGCAATCACATCAGCTTTGTTATTAACTTCTGATAAGTCGGATGATCCTAGTGAAGTCGATAACGATTTTCTTCTCCCAAGTGAGCTACCACGGATATCTGGAGAGCACGTAGTGGTTCTGCAAGAAAAAGGTTTTCGTCGACGTTGTAATGTACACAAGAAATGTAATGTACACTTACACACTAAGTGCTTCGAAAAACATCACCAGTAGCTTTAAATATGGATCAATTAAAATATTTTAACAAAAATGTAATGTTCTCTCAGATTTTAACCATTTCTTATTTCAATAAAATTATTTTACTCTTAAGTTTTCTGGAAAAAGTTTTAATTAAAATTTTGCCAAATACAGGCCAGTGTTCCTATTTAGGAACACCATTTTCCTGGAAAACGCTTTGTCAGAAAAAATTGATTTGCATTTTTTTGAGTTGCTTGGACTCCAATCATTATCAACGATTCGCTTATCGACTTGGATCAAATAGTAATTTAAGCACTTATTTTCTTATATATGAAAACCATAAGAAGATTAAATAAATGCGGTTGAATTTTATTCTGTTTTTTATTTCTCAATTGTGACATATACAAAAAATGTCTTTTTTCAGTCAAGTTTACCAAAGAAAAAAGGAAAAAAGTACCTGGGATGAAGAGTTAAATATCCAGCAAAATGTAAAAATCCAAATAACTGCACAGGGATACAATTCAAAGCACTCCTTTACAAAATCGTTCTTGTCGCACTGACGCAATTTGACAGCGACTCAAAGCGTCCACATGTCCCATAGATGAACCATTGCGGTGCACTATGGAGTAATTAAAATTCTCCAGCTCAAGAGCCTATCTAGCTATTCTAGGATTCATCTGTTTTCTTGCTAAAGTCAGTTAGCGAATTACAGTCCGTAACTATTTTAAAAGGTATATCCTCTAAATATACTCTAAATCGTCTAAGTGCATAAATTATCGCAAGTGTTTCCAGTTCAAAACTGTGATACTTGGATTCTGCAGCGAAAGTAGTTTTTGAAAAATAAGATATTGGATGAAACTTTCCATTGTTTTGCCGCTGAAGAAGAACACCACTAAACCCAATCGTACTAGCATCGCAATGCAACTGTTTCTTTTCCAGGATTATAAATTGCCAAAATTGGAGCTTCTGTGAGCATAATTTTTAATTCTCTAGATGCATTTGCACAACGTTTGTCAATGTTAAATTCAATTCCCTTCTTTAATAAATCCTGCAATGGTTTTGCAATCCGAGAAAATGACTGTATAAATCGCCTAAAATACGAAAATAGTCCGATACATAAGTGCAGCTCGTTTTGATTAGAAGGCATGGGGTACTTTTTAATGGCAATTATATGTGATTCATGACAAATAGTCAATGTAACCAAACTTACATTTTGAAAGATTGGGCTTGAGTCCTGTCTTAGTAATATGGCACAAAACGGTCCACAATAATAATTTATGTTCAGAAAATTTAGTTGAAGCAACCAAAATATCGTCCATGTAACTATAATTTTTCTTTCGTCAGTTAAATTCCTAAATATACTATTTGCAAACCTTCACAAACGACATCTTCACGTATCCATACTTCCCATTAGGGGTTACAAAAGAAGTGTACGGTATGGATTCTGGCGAAATACTAACTTGGTGAAACCCAATTTTAAGATCTAAAATGGAAAATAACTTCTTCCATTCCAAATATTCTATACATTCTTCAATGAGTGGTAGAGGATAATTGTCTCTAACAGTTATTTTATTTAAACCTCTGTAGTCAACACACATACGCGTGTCACCGTTTTTCTTCGTTACCAATACTATTGCAGAAGCGTAAGGTGAACTGCTTCGCCGTATTATGCCATCTGCATGTAGTTCATTTACTATATTTTAAACATTTGAACGTTCTAAATATGAAAGTCGACGGGGTAAACAATAAAAGGAGACGTCTGTGCTTAACCCATTAATGACAACGTATGATATATCATACGCGATATAAGCATTTTTACATGATTTCCATAATAAGTTAAAAAATCGACATTTGAAGCCTTTTTGTTTACTTTATGGCTCCAGTTTGTGCAGTATTTAAAAAAAGTGAAAAATGTCACTTAGGTGAGTTATTTTGTTTTATAAACATCAAGAAAAAAGAAAACATAATTAAGAAATGGCATTAGGTTATAGTTGAACGCCTACGCTACTGAATGAAAATATTAAAATTTATAATTTTTCTAATTTTTTTTTATTTTATTTATTTCTCTACTTACAGACCCCCTTTTGCATTTATGATCATACGCTTCGTCACACCCAAATCCTTTGCATTTTTTTTTAAACTTCGCAGTTTTGGTTTAATATTAATACAAATTTATACTGTAAATTTCAAAAGCTAAACTCAACGGGTTCTGGTAGTGAGCATTAATGGGTTAAATGAATCTTCATTTCATTGAACAAGGTTCAACAGCAATTCCATCTGGCTTAATATAGGAATCTACAATCAACTTTTCAATTCGGCACACTCTAATTGATTTAATAAACAGTTAACGTCAAAATCTACATCATCGGATGCAATTTGAATGTTAAAACTAAATGGTAAATCTAAAACACCACTTCAGTTGGAATCATATTTTGTTTCAGCTTTAGCTTAAAATATTTCCTACTTTGTTCTTACATTTAAATATTGCTAAACATTCTTCTCTTGAAATGTTATTCTGACTTAAAACACGAATTAAATCTTTCGGCAAAGAAGTACAAATATTTTCCTTTCTATTTAAAAACAAAATATTTTGTTTTTTGTATTTTAATTTCACTTCCGTTAAATGAATACTAAATAGTTCTAAAAAATCTCGTCACAAAACAACAGACAAAATCATGGCGTCATCTGACATAACTTTAATGTTTAATTTTCGTGTTTTATTTTTAAATTTAAATTTACATTAAATTTCATTTAAAATTCGTAATTTGTTTCCACCAAAACCAAAAAAATTCTGACTTGTAATGGTTGGAGTTTTAGGCATCTCGTCTGAAACTCACCGTTGTTTCACAAAACTAAACGGACTGCCAGTATCAAAAAGAGAAAGGAATTAATTAAACTTTGCAGTTCTTCCCGAATTACTTTTAAAACATATACTCTCTAAATTAAGAGCATATAATACATCGTCATTAAAATACCTATCGGCAACGGCAGCAACCTGCTTGGCGGCTGAAGGTTCCTATATCTTCCTGGGATTGGGACAAAAATGGTGGTCATGCCCCATTTGCCAGCATCGAAAACATGAGCTAACTGGTCGCAAGGGATAACGGCAGTTCGGTTTGATGTGTCCAATTTGCAAGCAATTAAAACACAAAACTGCATTCTTGACTGCACTTTTTTCGGCATTCGGCATACTGACGAGCTTAACAGGAGTGACGGCATTGCGTCCAACGGTACTTTGATTTTTTTGTTCTAAATATTTTTTCTGAAAGCTATTTACAAGACGCTTTAGTTCTTCAATTGTTTGAGCGCCCATTAATAAATTGATATTGGCCAGATTATTACCAATTCCATCGATTATAAAATCGATAATTTCAGTCTCACATATGTCGGAACGTTTTGCAATGGAATGCATCGTCAAAATATAGTAGTGTAGAGATTCCGCCCGCTTGTTCCAACGACGCTGGCTCATGAGACGGTAAACGTGTTGTCGGGTGATAGCAATATCAAACTCTCTTATGAGCGCCATCTTAAGTGAGTTGTAATTTAACGCAGACGTCGTTGATAGAAAGACTCGAGCAGTTCCAGCTAGTGATGGGAACTATCGAATTAAAATATTCGATTTATTATATAGTTCAAAATTATTCATTCATTCGATAGTTTTTTTTATTCGATATTTTTTTAATTTGCCTTTCGTTTGCTTACCTTCATGAATCATGAGTATTGCAAATTTAACTGAAAAAGTACGTTTAACAACACTTCTTGATTTGTGTTTAAACGGAAATTATAAAGAAATCACACCAGTTAATAGGTATTTAGAGGTTTTTTCAGTCGAATGAATGAATACTTGAATTGATAGCAAAAATCATTTGATCTTTGAACTAGCTACTATTTTTATAATTCGAATGAATGAATAATTTATTCGATTTTAAAAATAGTACGATTGTTTTTGTTGCTAGTTACTATTTTTTTAATTCGAATTATTGAATTATTCGATAGTTTCGTGTACTATTTACTATTTTTTTTTAAGTAATTGAATGAACGAAATATTCGAACGCATTGTTCGATAGTTGAAATCATTCGATAGTAAACTATCGATAGCTGAAATCATTCGATAGTGCCCATCACTAGTTCCAGCAAGTGACCGACGGAAGCTAAGTAATTTTAGTTTTTCGTCAGCATTAATAGAATGCATGATTTCTTCGAAATCGCGAAGAAAATCACTAACTAAATGTGTTATATCGTGTTATATCGTGTTGTATTAAATGTGTTATATCGTCGCCACTATACTTTGGTATAGCGTGCTCAACGTCCCCAAAATCAAGTTTGCGGTCATTACGCACAACCAGGGTTCCATCCAACTCCTGGATTTGTCGTCGGAGCTCTAGAATTTCTAAGCGCTTTTTCAAAGCCTGCAGTTCCTGATCTGCAGCAGCATCTTTTATGGCACATTCAGCACAGTTTGCGGCAGTATTAGCGGAAGAATTATAATTAAGATTTTCGGAAGAATTAACGGCAAGTTCGGCAAAGTTTGCAGCAGCAGTGGCAGTGGCACAGTCAGCAGCATTGTCGCCACATATGGTAGCATCAGAAATTGAACATTGTACAAGAGCATTGGTATCATCGGCACCAGCCGACCGACCGACTGAGACACCAGCAGCTGCAACAGCATGAAGTGACGAATTTTCGTGCGGTATGGATTCACCGTAGGTTTCGGCATCAAGAATGGTATCCTACTCTTCAATTTCCATGCATAGTCGTTTAAGCTGCGCTAAAGTGGCCGTCTGGAAAGTATATTCCGGCCAAAGACAATGCGTCCATATACGTTTGCCTTGTCTCACGCGGCATTTCGATTCGCCTGTGTTTCAGGTTAGATGTTAGTCAAAAATGCAAATATTTATACAATTTACTTATTAAGACGTTTGGATGAACTACCCCACATCTGAGTTGAAAACCATAAGAAGATTAAATAAACGTGGATGGATTTTTTTCTGTTTTTTATTTCTTAGTTGTAACTTAAACAAAAATTGTCAGTTTTCAGTCAAGTTTACAAAAGAAAAAAAGGAAAGAAGTACCAGGGATGAAGAGTTAAATATCCAGCAAAATGTAAAAATCCAAATAACTGCACAGGGATACATTTCAAAGCACTCCTTTACAAAATCGTTCTTAGTATAAACAATAAGGGTATACAATGTATACTATACATATATGTTTTAATTTCGATTACATATATTAAAATTTAAAAATAAAAAAATTAATGAAAATGCATGAAGAAGTAGATGGATAATATTAATTTTTGACCCGACAATGGGTACAAAGTAACTTCGCATGTATACCAAATTTCGTTGAAATATCTTTACTTCCCACTGTGGGGCGTTGAAATTAATTTTTAGTACGGTTGCCGACAGTAACCATACAAATTAAATCATCAAATTTTAGCCTTATACGATCTAAACCGATTGAAATATAGAATTTTAATTGTTTTGGGGGCGGTTAAAGGGGTAAACATGGGTGCGGCTAAATTATTTCCCTTAAACAATCTCGTACTCGAAACAAATCGACTGACAAAATTTCAGCACAATTTAGCTTAAACCTGGCGCGCTTTGCTTCGCTTCACGCTGACGCACAGTGTACGAATTTGCAAATCTAGCGGGACAAAAAGCCAAAAAAACAACATGGTAGAAATTTACCGGAAAGCTTTTGAAATGAAAGCTCATAGAACAAAAAAAAAATTTAATTGAAATAACACGCATTTCGGTCTAAAAAGTTTCCTCCAATTCAGTTGTACGCTATACTTGGAGCAGAACACAGGTATGACAACACGATAGGTTCTTAAACAACGCACTAAAAAACATTTTGTGCGTACAAACTTGCATGGAACCGGTTTTTTTTTTTGTGTAAATCAACGTTTTTTCTTAGTGTTTTTAGTTTTTTTTAGAACTATTTGATTCTTTTACAGTTTTTGCAACGCAAGGTAAAAATAGATATTTTTGAGAGAATATTGAGTTGTAATTAGCGGCTTCTTTGGACTGCCAAAAGTTTCATATACTATTGTATGCAATGAAATGTTGTTTTTTTGAACTCTTAATAGTTAAAAGTTGAAAAAAGTTCAATTCGTGTGCATATACGTGCCTTTCTTTGCAGGTGCCATCATGCAATAGTCGAAAAGGGAGTTGTACGAACAACTAAAAGGAGACCGCGCTGAACAGCAGAAGCCTGAAGATACGCTTTTAAAATATATTATTGATAAATTCAAGCTTGATAACTGTACCCCACTGATGTTAGAAGAACTTAACCGGGTAGTGCACTCTTTTGTTACAGGGTTTAATGTAAGGTGGAAGGGTAGTCATCGTACTAGAAATATCTTCCTTAAAAAAAAGGAACAGTGATTGGATACCCAAGTCAATATAACAAAACTGGATTTACCAAGCACAAGTGCTAGTGCTAACAGGGGCCATGTAAAGTGCTAACAGGGGCCGCCCAAAAAAGGAATTTAGTGCAAGCGGAACAAAAACAAAACGACGAAAGGTGCAAGCCCTGTTAACTAACCAAACTTTGACCGAATTGACACATGCTACACGTCTCAAACTGCATCAGCCTGGTAAAAGGGTTACTGCACAAGTGTTAAGCGAAATGACTGTTAGTCCTCAACGACCCACTAAAATTAAAAAAGCCATCAAAAGCTCTGCACCCAAGACCCCAGTACTATTCTGAAGAAGCACTTTCTTTGATGACTGCTATGAAGTTGAGTTGTGGAAAATACAACATTATGAGAAAATCAGCTTTGGATAAAGGATTTCACATATATCCCTCTTACGAAAAAATTAAAGCAGCAAAAGAAATGTGTTATCCGCCAAAGGAAAATTTCATATTTAGCGAATTGTTTTCATAAAACGAATCTGTATTGTTCAAAACAAAATATTCGATAATGTAAGAGCAATTGAAAATATTGCAATGATTTTTAAATGGGGAGTAGACGGCAGTGGTGGACAAAGTAGATACAAACAGAAGTCAAATGAATATGGGTTTGAAGATGCTTATGTTTTGGCAACTTCGATGGTACCGTTACAACTATACGGACTTAATAAAGAAAACCAAGAAATAGTACTTTGGCAAAACCCACGCCCGTCATCTACTTCATATTGCCGCCCAATTAGATTTAGATTCATCAAGGAAACAACTGAGACAATTTTAGAAGAATTTCAAGATATCAGAAACCAAATAAAGAATTTGGTTCCAACTTCAGTAGAGTTAAATGAACGAATCCTCAAAGTGAACCATAAATTTGAAGAAACAATGGTGGATGGAAAGGTATGGAATGTACTGGCTTCGAATAAAACAAGCCAAAAATGCTATATCTGCAACGCAACACCTAGCGAAATGAATTGTTTGGAAAATATTCGCCGACGTGAAAAAGTTGATGGTACTTTCAACTGGGGGCTGTCTACGCTACACTCACAAATGCGCTTCATGGAATGCATCTTACATATAGCCTACCGTTTGGATTTAAAAAAATGGCAATGTCGTACCCCGGAAGAGAAACAATACTCCGCACACAGGAAAATTTTAATAATTCAACGATTTCGAACCGAAATAGGATTGCTGTTAGACACTCCAAAACCAGGGGGAAGAAATACTAATGACGGCAATAGCGCGAGAAGATTTTTTAAAATTGCATCTGTCGCTGCTGATATAACTGGTTCGATCTCACATTGATTGAACGATTCCACACAATACTACGGACACTGACATGTGGCTACGACGTTAATGTGGCTGCTTTTAATGACTTTTGCAACGAAACTGCGAACTTATACGTTTCGCTTTTTAAGTGGTACCCAATGCCAGTGTCTTTGCACAAAGTCCATGCAATCCATGGACCGGATGTTATTAAACGTTTTTTGCTGCCAATAGGACAAATGTCAGAAGAGGCGCAAGAATCCATTTTTATCCATATTATCAGCTCTGATGTCTTGAAGCTGTTACAGCCACCAAATATTCCGGCAATTGTCGAAGACCAGTTTGATACCATCTATAATAACTCACTTTCTGATAGCTCTGCCGATGAATAGCGCGACGATCAATATACATATTATGTTATATACATGTAATTTTATGTTTTTTCTACATTACAACTTGTTTCAAATATATTTCAATAAAAAGTATTCAATAAAAAGTATTCAGATGCCGATTTTCTGTATTTTTATTTAAAAAGGGGCGTGGCAGGTATTTGACCCCGCCGATTTTTTGGGAAAATATTTTCTACATCGCTAGCTATCTACATGCAAAATTTGAACTCAATATCTTTACAATTCGATTTTTGTCCCTCTAGATTGGCCAAATCTTGCACTGTGTGACGCCCCGAAAAGTGAGTGTAACTAAATTCGGGCATGCCAATTTTTAATGCACTTGCTGAAAGTAGCCATATAAACTAAAATTAAAAATTTTAGTCTAATAAGATCCAAACCGTTGAAATAAACCATTTTTATTGCTTTGTGTGCGGTAAAAGGGGGCGTGGAAACCAATTTTTAGTACAGTTGCTGACAGTAACCATACAAACTAAACCAAAATTTTAGCTCAGAGTGAAAATTCGTCAAATAGTCACCTAAAACAGAAAGTCGTAATTTTTATGTACATAATAAATATTATTGAAGTGTAGATGAAACAAAAATTTTCTGTACATTTTTTATTTTCAAAATTTTTTATTTATTTCAATGATTTTTCGGATATCTACAGAACCAGTAATGCCACAAAAACAAAAACTTAGGCAATCATCAAGTACGTCATTTAAAGGATATGTGCCAAAGTAAGGCGTAATTGGACAAGTGGGCGTGGTACCTTCCATACAACTAGAACACATTTTTCGGAATATCTGGAGGACCAGCAAGCGATTGTCCTTTGTTTATGAAGGCACGTATCCTTCAAATAGCGTATTTGATTATTGTTGAAAAATTTGTTTTTGTAGCTGTACTTGAAGAGCATGAGTATCATAAAGACTTTGGATTAGTGGTCCCCAAACGAATATATGTATGAGTGCGCAGCGCTCTGTATGGCATGCACAAGACCCGTAGAGCTAATTTAAAATATTTCATAACATAATTGTTTATGGAGAGTACCTCATTTCTCTTTAGTCAGTAAAGCTAAAATAAAATCTTTCAACAATAATAAAGTACGCTATTTGAAGGACACGTGCAAATATAAAAAAGGACAATTGCTTACTGGTTCTCCAGATATTGCGAAAAATGTGTTCCAGTTGTATGGGAGGTACCACGCCCACTTGTCTAATCACGCTTAAATTGGCACATATGTGACGATTGCCTATGTTTTTGTTTTTGTGGCATTACTGGCTCTCCAGATATTGCGAAAAATGTGATCCATTTATTGTAACGAACCTCGTGCGCTACTTCGCTTTCCAGCCAGGGTATGCTCAGCTGCTGTCCAGAGGTCTTTCCAAGAAAAGGTTGAGGTTTAGGTAGGTGGTCCGCTCGCACTCCTTCTTGAAGGGAGCACTCGAAGTCGCGGTATCCGGAATGTGTTGCTAACAGTCCACTTGATGCCGAAGTGAGCTGCCGATGACTTTGGTCGTGTCTAGTCAGCCTGACTCGTTTGGTCTGTAGTTTTGATGTGTTCTCTTCTTTTCTTTTTGGCGTGTTCTGGAACTCATGGCATTCAGGTGGGCGGATTACGCCCACTTCGATTTGCATGTCTTCAAACACCAAAACAAGGTGATGAGGAGGGGAAAAAAAGAAGAAAAACAAACCTGTTAGAATAAGTTAAATACCTTGCTTGGCCAATAAATAAATAAATAAATGTACGTAGATAACAACAAAAAATTGGACAAGTATAATATTTGGGCCATGTTTTTTGTAAATTTCTACGTTGAGTGTCTTCTTTCGGAAAAAAATGTACAACGTGTCACATAGTAGGATATTACACATCAAGAAAAACATATTTTGAAAAATTTAAGTCAATCTAATAAAGATGGTTCTATCGTTTGAGCTTTTTTGGATTTGGTGCGTATCTTGCTAGGTTGGAAACTGTGGTAACCCGGGTTCAATTTCCATCTGAGACAGAATTTTTTTAATTCAATTAATATAGTATATATGTTTAGTCGTTACCTCCCTGCAGTCAATGGCAAACCTTAGAAAGAAAAAACTGTCATGTAAAGCTTCTTGAGAATATGAGCCGTTCGGAGTCTGAACTCCGTAGGTTCAGTTCTCTATCATGTGTGTTCAAACATTTAATAAAACACAACATATTTTGCCAATAAAAGCTCAGTCGAAGTTCTTTAAAGGAAATTACTTAAAATTGTCAATAAACGTTCTCGGTATAAGTCACGTTATGTAAGTTTTTGTTAATTTCGATGTTGAGCCCCACAGATCGTACACATTTTTTACTTAGCTTACAATTGATACCGAGGTAAAATTATCCTACACCCAATGGTTCCATCTTGTCCACAACCACATTCGCTACACATTTTTCAAATATTTCATCAAATCACAACTTCTGCAAACAATTTCTGGCCACCAAATCACTGCTGTGGCGGCCGTAGCCTAAAAGGTAGAGAGCTTGGCTCCTAAGCTAAAGAACTGCGGTAGCCCGGGTTCAATTCCAGCTCAGACAGAAAGTTTTTTCAATTAAATTAATTTTTCTGTTCGGTCGTCACCTCTCTGCAGACAATGGCAAACCTCAGAGAGTAAAAATTGCCATGTAAAGCTTCTTGAGAACATAAGCCGTTTGGAGTCGGCATAAAACACGTAGGTCCAGTTCTCGATCATTTGTGATCAAACATTTAATAACACGCACAACACAATTGATCAATAGAAGCTAGATCAAAGTCCTTCCAAGGGCTGAAATGGCCAGTTTATTTATTTAAATCGCTGCTTATAAATACCAATAATTATTCTGCCCAAAACCTTTCAACATCTGCCAAACTTATTGAAACAAACATATTTATTTCGGAATTTGACCTCGTCCTCTGCTCCGTTAAACGGAAAACCCCCGGTACGGATAGAATATCGTATACCCCATCATAAAAAATCTTCCACTTCTTATTAAAGAAAGAATAATAAATTTATACAATGCTATCTTTGATAACAGTACATATCTCCAAACTTTGGAAAACATCAGCAATAATTCCTATCCATAAGCCTAATAAAACCCTGGGCGAAGTTGACAGCTATCGACCAATATCCCTTCTTCCATGTATGGGAAAGATACTTGAGAGAATAGTTGCCAGCAGGCCAATGTAGTTTACAAATAAAAATAAACTTATCAGCCACAATCAAGTTGGTTTCAAAAAAGGGCATGGAACTAATGACGCCTTGCTACATCTTGATTTTTCATTATAAGTGTTCTGTCTAGCAAAAACCACATTTCACTGATAGCAATTGATTTTCAAAAGGCTTTTGACCGCATTGGCGTTCATATAGTGTTGTAAGGAACCTTCTAGGCTGGGGTGTCGCTCGCCGACACCAGGGTTCTTGACAATTATTTATCTAACTATGGCACCAAGTCAAAACACCCGCTTGTTACACGTTACAACAGCTTTATTATTCAGTATTTCTTAATATCTGCTTACAAATCAGTTACTATTTGAATATCTTATAAATCTAGTCAAAATATATTAAGTTGTTAGTGGTAAGCTTATTCCTGATTATCAAAAATGAATTCAGGATTAATTGCTCAGTTTATCTGAATGAGTATAGGCTTGATTGCTACTATTACACGGTTGTCCTTGTTGACATACGTAATTACCGCACGAAACCAATGGGAGTGAAAATATAGGGTGGGATCGTGAGACAAGGGAAGAAAATTATGGCGGGAACTGGTTGCGCTGAGACGACTATGAATCCCAGTTCAGGCCGAAATCGAATTGAAGATTCGGTTAGACAATAATAGATTAACACTTTGAAAGTTGTGGCGGGCACTGGTTGCGTTGGAACGACTATGAATCCCAGTCCAGGCCGAAATCGAATTGAAGATTCGGTTAGGAAGTAAAACTTAACACTTTGAAAGTTGTGGCGGGAACTGGTTGCGCTGGAACGACTATGAATCCCAGTCCAGGCCGAAATCGAATTGAAGATTCGGTTAGGAAATAAAATTTAACACTTTGGAAATTATGGCGGGAACTGGTTGCGCTGGAACGACCATGAATCCCAGTTCAGGCCGAAATCGAATTGAAGATTCGGTTAGGAAATAAAATTTAACACTTTGAATTTTATGGCGGGAACTGGTTGCGCTGGAACGACTATGAATCCCAGTCCAGGCCGAAATCGAATTGAAGATTCGGTTAGGAAATAAAATTTAACACTTTGGAAATTATGGCGGGAACTGGTTGCGCTGGAACGACTATGAATCCCAGTTCAGGCCGAAATCGAATTGAAGATTCGGTTAGGAAATAAAATTTAACACTTTGAATTTTATGGCGGGAACTGGTTGCGCTGGAACGACTATGAATCCCAGTTCAGGCCGAAATCGAATTGAAGATTCGGTTAGGAAATAAAATTTAACACTTTGAAAATTTATGGCGGGAACTGGTTGCGCTGGAACGACTATGAATCCCAGTTCAGGCCGAAATCGAATTGAAGATTCGGTTAGGAAATCGAACTTAACACTTTGAAAGTTGTGGCGGGAACTGGTTGCGCTGGAACGACTATGAATCCCAGTTCAGGCCGAAATCGAATTGAAGATTCGGTGAGGAAATAAAATTTAACACTTTGAATATTATGGCGGGAACTGGTTGCGCTGGAACGACTATGAATCCCAGTTCAGGCCGAAATCGAATTGAAGATTCGGTTAGAAAAAGAAAAAAAAATAAAAAAAAGAAATTAACACGTTGAAAGTTGTGGCGGGAACTGGTTGCGCTGGAACGACTATGAATCCCAGTTCAGGCCGAAATCGAATTGAGGATTCGGTTAGGAAAGAAAACATTAACGCTTTGAAAAATATGGCGAGAACTGGTTGCGCTGGAACGACTATGAATCCCAGTTCAGGCCGAAATCGAATTGAAGATTCGGTTAGAAAGAAAAATAAGAATTGACACTTTGATAGTTGTGGTAGGAATTGGTTGCGATGGGACGACTAACGTTGCGCGGTAATAGTTCTAACTGTTTCCAAACGACGCGAATTTACTCCCATTCAGATATCCTGGCACCAAAATAATACAATAAAACCCGATATACTCATTACATTGATACTTCAATCATTCCACGCTCTTTGTTCTTGTCTATACTATGCCTGTGTCTTTGATGATATCTGCCGCTGCTTCTGCCGACGTTCTTCCTGTCACCTCTGTCGCTACCTCTGTCGACGTTCTTTCCCTTATCCTCTGTCGCTGCCTCTGTCGACGTCCTTCCTTTGGCCTCTGTCGCTGCCTCTGTCGACGTCCTTTCTTTGGCCTCTGTCGACGTCCTTTCTTTGGCCTCTGCCGCTGCCTCTGTCGACGTTCTTTCTTTCGCCTCTGTCGCTGCCTTTTGTTCGCACTAGCGGAGCTGCACACGTCTTATCGTCTCGGTGGTTGGTAGGAACTGACTCTTGTTACTAATTTGCAATTAAACTTTGTTCGCACTATCGGAGCTGCACACGTCTTATCGTCTCGGTGGTTGGTAGGAACTGACTGACTTTTTCTCTTCAGCTGACCCTTTTAAAGCCCTCTGGCTGCTGGCGGCCCAGCCTCATGTTGCGGCAACATCTCTCTCACACGGTGGCAACAGACGCTCCGTTCGGCGTTCTGATTGGCCAACAACGTCGTGTGATGTTGCGGTCTCTCATGTAGATGCTCACCTCGCCATTGCAGTCCCGTTGACATGCCGAAAAGAAAAGAAAAATAAAAATGAGTCACACTGCAGTAAAATGACCCTGTGGTAAATCTAGGCATATACCTCAATAACTATATATAAAACATAATACCCATGTTCTTCTATTTTAAATTCATTCTTAACGTTTATTATTTAATCCTAAAATTTCAGCGGATCACTAATACTAATAATAAGGACAAAAATGTGTTAACACTAATCGTAAGTGAAGGTACTGAGAGATTAAATAAAAAAAATAAAATAAAGTAAAAATCAAATCAAGATGCTTCGATGCGACAAACTAACTAAAACTGGTTGTGGTATCCCCTCTTAATGTCTGCTTCCCGTCCTCGTTGAGGCCGTCATGATACGGTGTTCTGTTGGCCTGTGAGTGGTGGACGACCCGGTGGTAAATATCTGTAATCAGAAAGAGAAGGTGACTTGGTGCTAACATGTAAGGGTAAAACTTGGTAAAAGTTTTAGTTCTTACAGTGTTAAGACAACTGATAAAAAGGAAGGTTGGGTAAAAAATTTTTAATTTCAGTAAAAGTTTTTTTATCCAACAGAAAATGCAGGGTGACTGAACGGTTTTTTATCTTCAGTGACATCACTTGACAATTGCACTCCCCAGGGTTCACCGCCAAGCGCGTCGGAAGCTAATTTCATCTGGGGGGGCAGTACAAATGGGGGGGCAGTACAAATAGTGGTGCAAAAAAAGTTCACCAAAATTTCTTCAAAGAAACATGAATGTGAATAAACAAATTTTTTATTTTAGTTTAAAATATAAATTTAAATATAATTTAAATATATAATTGAAAATAAAAATATAAAAATATATAAAAAATATTAAAATTTCATTATTTTTAAAAGTTCTTCCAATTTCAATATTAGAGATCAAGGATCTTTCATATGGTAATATGAAAATATAAGAAATAATGGTTGCTTTTATAAAGCAAGACTAGGCATATCTTTACATGGTTTAAATGCAATAAGGTACAAAAAGTTATATCAATTTAAATTATTCCAAAATGTTTCTTTCTGTCCTTGCGAGAAACAAACTCTTTCACCACCTCCATCGAATTCAATTCTTCGGTTTTATCTTTGTAAATGTGTATAAGTGCTGCATGAGTGAGTCGTTTCTGTGTCATAGTTGCTCGAAGATACGTCTTAAGTCGTCTTAGTGCACTAAAAGAACGCTCAGATGAAGCTGCTGATGCAGGCACAGTCAAAAGCAAAGCAATAAGTTTTTCAACTTCATTTAATAGTTTTTTTACAGTATCCGAATTTTTTGCAAATTGGGATACAATGCCACTACAATTTGAAGGTGTTTGGCCAGGCAATTGCTTCAGCAATTTCATCTGCATAAAGATCTAGTTTTGTTTTTAGATTTTGTTCAGAAGGCACTTTTCCGTTGAAGGCTTCGATTACAATATTTTCCAACGATTCCAGAGTGTCAAGATCTGCTTAAATGTACAATAAGATTTACAAAGTGCCACTTTACACTTACTTCACTCAACCGACTCACCGAATGTTAAATCAAAGTGAATCGGTTGAGTGAAGCTGGTATGAATAAAAAAAAAGTCAAATATCAACCTGTTTGATCAAATCTAGCCGTTATCTCATTTGAGAGAAGATCAAAAATTTCAAAATAATCTTTTCGTAGCCGATCATATAATGGTAACTATACCGAAGGAACCGGATTTGATGTTTGTTCAAAGCGTCGAGGTGGATTTTCATCAGCTTATTTACAGTAGGGGCTTTCGCATGGTCCAAAACATTGGACCAACATGGCAGATTGTACAACATGTAGTACCATGCGTAAGCTAAAACGAAAGTCGAAATTTTTGGTTTTTTTCTGCCGATTGTACAATATTGTAAAATTACTGCTCAATTTTTAGGGCATTTAAAAGTTGCTTAGCTATTAGCCGGATGTGTTCTGCTTGAGAGCTTGCAATTAATGATGTTGCTTTACAAGTTGGATCGTTCGAACGCTCAATCAAATAGTCCCATTAGTTTTCCATCTAACTTATCATACAACATGTCGTCCAATAAGTGCTGTTCACAGCAGAAAAATCAAAAAATTTTGATTTTCATCAAACGATTTGACCAACGATTTGATAAGTGTTCACACTCGTCAAATCGCCATCAAATCCATACAAATTCTGTTGGTCAAATCAATTGTCAAATCATTTGATGATCGATTTGATGGCGGTTTGAAATGTGAACAGCCCTATATGGAAAGCCCCTAAGAACATGTCAAATTTTTTCTTACCAGAGTTGCAAAATTAACAAGCATTAAGCTACATACTTAAGGGTGCTTTTAAACTGAAGTGGTGGGTTTGCAATAGAAACTCTAGATTTTGTTCTATATTTTTGCAAACACAGAGAAAGAAAATGGTTATCCGCAAGCATGCTTATGAAGAAGAGAGAAAGAAGAGGAAAATATATACTACAAAAATATTATTGTTGTAAAAAAAACTGATATTTTGAATAACTTTTGAAGTTTTCCTTTTAAATTGTTTATCTAGCTAAAAAAGTGGGGGGCAACTGCCCCCCTTTCCCCCGCTTCCGACGCCAATGTTCACCGCTGTCGGTGATACTATTCATAATATTGGGGGTTGGAATTAGTTTTAAAGGTTTTAAAAGAGATGGCGTAACTATCAATAGATCGCATCGGGCACACCTGTGACTATATTCATTTCAAAGCACATTGTCTAAGCTTCATTTTTCAGTATGTGTCATTCCACTGAAGTGTAAACAACATATAATTTTTTCTCTGTGAACATGTCGACTTTCGTTCCAACAAAACGCAATTTGCGGGAAGGTTTACTTTTGTGCTTCCATTTGAAGAAAAAAGCGGTTAAAGCTCAACGCACGCTTACTGAGGCTTACGGGGACTATGCTCCATCGATTTCTACTTGTGAGTACTGGTTCCGTCGGTTTAAAAGTGGTGATTTTGATACGGAAGACAAAGAGCGTCCGGGCCAGCCGAAAAAGTTTGAAGATGAGGAATTGGAGGCTTTGCTCGATGAAGACCCGTGTCAAACCCTTCAAGAATTGTCAGAATCATTGGGAGTCGACTTATCAACGATCGGCAAACGCTTGAGGGCCATGGGAATGATTCAAAAGCAAGGAAATTGGGTGCCGTACCAGTTGAAGCCGAGAGACGTTGAACGGCGATTTTGCATGTGCGAACAACTGCTTCAACGGCATAAAAGGAAGAGTTTCTTGCATCGTATTGTCACTGGCGATGAAAAGTGGATCCATTACGATAATCCTAAGCGAAAAAAATCGTGGGGACCACCCGGCCATGCATCAACATCGAGGGCCAAGCCGAATATTCATGGCGCCAAGCTTATGCTGTGTATTTGGTGGGATCAGAAGGGTGTCGTGTACTATGAGCATCTAAAACCTAACGAAACCATCACTGGGAAACGCTACCAACAACAATTGATGCAATTGAGCCGAGCATTAAAGGTTAAACGGCCGGAATATGCCAAAAGACACGACAAAGTGGTTTTTCAACATGACAACGCACGGCCACATGTTGCAAGAACCGTCAAGGAAACGTTGGAGGCGCTGAATTGGGATGTGCTACCCCACCCGCCTTATAGCCCAGACATAGCCCCTTCCGACTACCACCTATTCAGATCGATGACGCATGGCTTGGCTGAGCAGCGCTTCACTTCTTACGAGGATACCAAAAAATGGGTCGATTCGTGGATTGCCTCAAAAGAAGAATCGTTCTTCCGGCGCGGAATCAATATGCTGCCAGAAAAATGGGAAAATGTTGTAGCTAACGATGGACAATACTTTGAATAATATACATTGTACAGTTGTTTCTAAATAAATGCTCAAAAACCGAAAAAAAACCATATCATATCATATCATATCTAAATATTCTTGTACTGATCATGTCCTATATGCCAATGATGTTATTGTTTTTTCGAAAAATTCTAATAAAAATTTTTTTGAAGGTGTATTCACTGACATACTTACTGATATAAAGGGCTGGTCATTGTTATCTGGGCAACAGTGTCAATTGAAAAAACTAACACTCTTCATATTTGTCGAAAATTAAATTCGACTAACCTAAATTTAACATTTAATAATTATTTACACATTTTACATTATAATGTAAATATAAATTGTAAAGATAACTTAAAAATTTTAGGACTAATATTTGACAAGAAGTATACTTTTTAGCCTCATTGTAAATATTTTCGAGATAGCTTATTTCTAAGGTAAAATATAATTAAGTATCTTTCGTCTAAACACGACCTTGTTCATCCGACAACACTCATCAATGTTACCAGAGCATTTGTACTATCAAAAATCGAGTACGGTTTTCCTATATATGGTCATTGCGCGAAAAGCAATATTGGGCTCTTGTTTGCACCCTATCACAAATCAGTTCGTAAAAGCCTCAGGGTTTTTCCAACTACACCAACAATAAATATTCTGACAAAAGCTGGCGTACCATCAATACCGGACAGAACCAAGGACATCACTTACCGTCTTTTTCCAAAATTTTTTAATTTTAACAGACTCCTCATTGGAAATCAACCTTTTGGATTATCTGAAGGACAGCACATCCAACACAGTTTACTAAACACAATTTCTTAAAGAAGCCGCTCAATATAAGGCCTCAGGCTCAAAAACTAATATCAATAAGTCTTTTACAGTCGTTCATGAGAATGGTTCTCCTATCAGCTATAGCCTATTGCACAGTTTTTGCTCTGTGTACACAGCCGAGGCTGTCGCTTTACTTCAAGCTTGTACTTTCGCGAAAAATAACAGGTAAATTTATGATCTGCACAGACTGGAAATCCTGCGTCAGCGCAATTCGTGCACGTACTAGTTCAACTGACACTATAGCCACCATCAGGGATATCCTTAAATATTAAGGCTCATAAAAAAATACAAATTATGTGGTTACCAGGCCATTCTGAAATACGTGGAAACGAGTTTGCTGACACGACGGCAAAAAACATCAACCTTACACCAGCCTTTGTAGTCTAATGGAGAGTGCGCTAGACTATCAATCCAGAGGTCCTTTGTTCAAATCCGGGTTCGGGCATGGTTCTTTTCACTTTCTTGTTCTTTCCTACACTTAAAAATTATGGAAAACTAAAAATCCTCTACTAAATTGTGGAAAATGTGAAATTAAAGGACAGGAACAACTAAGGGCTGGAAATGCTTGCCGAGGTTAAGGCATAACACTAGCCTAAGTTAAAAGCAATTAAAATTGTCTTTCACGGTTGTTTCGCCTAATCAATAATTCACGTATGGCTCCAATCAATTCCTCTAAATAAATCTATCCCTTTCCTTTCAGATCAAAGACCAAACCTTGTTTGTATAAGGCGCATGCCTTGGTTCTTTGGTATTTTTTTTTTAAAAAGCACCGTTTTTTGACACATTTAACACTAAGGACAGCAACAACTTTATTGTTAAGCAGCGTTCTGTATTAAATACCGAGATCTGAAATACCTATAATCATCATTATTCTGCTTTAAATCGTGATCGTGATAAGCCAGTTTACCCAAGCGGAGCACTAACCTTCCCCATAATACCCTTCACACGTCTACGCTTAGGACACATAGGGATAACACATGAGCACCTTCTTAACGGTACAAGCCCTAATAACTGCCCATATTGTAATTTCCCAGCATCAATTAACAATCTACCCTAGACTAAAAGCCCAATGGATCTTTCACTTCTTGGATACTCGGCCTTACGACATTTTAAAACATCCACCATATAACAATATTGTGAACATGTATAATTTTTTAAGAGATTGTAACTTACTTCATGTAATCTAATATACGTATTATCAATAACCTAATTTATATACTCTTATATATTTCCTTTTATCAATTCATTAAACTCTAACATTATCTTACTCCTATATTATTATCAGTCAGTCGAAAGCCTTAGCTGCTTAAATCTGCATTTATATAGTAATTAATTATTGTATAAATCCTTTAAAATAAAAATAAATAAATATTAAATATTTTGAAAGTTTGATTTCTATCAGACTAGCCGTCTCAGAAATCTATAGAGCTTTCACAAACAAAATAGATTTTTTTAAATTAGAACTTTACCTTTTAAAGTTACTAAAGCACCTA
Source organism: Dichetophora obliterata (assembly GCA_963920525.1). Classification (NCBI taxonomy): domain Eukaryota; kingdom Metazoa; phylum Arthropoda; class Insecta; order Diptera; family Sciomyzidae; genus Dichetophora; species Dichetophora obliterata. The sequence goes on from OY986435.1 coordinate 124,457,480, forward strand.
TGGGTGATTCTACTAACTTCTAAATCAGCAGTTTTCGTTGATATTTTAGGTTGACTTAAAAAAAGTTGCCTTCCTGCACACCGTGATATATAAATGAAATTAATTTAATATATTTTCAGTATTTTGAGGATTTTAAATTTGGTCCATATTCAAAAAATTCAACTGATTCATCAAATTATGCCACAAATTTTATGCAATATATGGCTTTTGCATCACAAATCCCCAATTTAATTTTCAACTGGTTGAATATTTTTGTAAATTTAGGGTAAATTGATAGTGCAACAACATATGATAACTAACCCAATGCGAATAATTATTTTTTTTTGTAGAGGTGATCTTACTAAAAGAATTGTATACAGTATTATAATTGAAATCATAATTTTAATAATAACGGTTGTATTAGCAATGCTAGACTCATCGCAATGGCCTGGAACTTTCTTTTGGATAACAATAACAAGTGTTATACTCTTAAATAGTAAGTTACATTTATTCGAAATCAACCTCTAATAAACTAATTTATTTCAGTGGCAAATGGTATTTATCAAAATACAATATACGGCATGGTTGCCACGCTTCCTGTTAAATACACTGGGGCTGTAGTTCTTGGCTCTAACATCAGTGGTCTTTTTGCGTCAATCATATCCATTTTCAGCTCGTATATGTTTTCTTCACTGAGAACATCTACTATATACTATTTTATTACCGCTATGTTTATCCTGCTTATTTGCTTTGACACTTATTTTGCATTACCACTTAATGTAAGTATAATATTTTTTTACCATCCTTACTTATATCTTATGTTTTAAGCTTTAAAAAAAATTTTGGTTTGCATATTGTTAATAAATGCTTACTATGATTAACCATTATAACTTGTTGAAAATAAGTAAATTAACGTTTGATCATTGATCTGTTAGTTTTTAACACATCCAAAAAAAAAAAAAACAATTCAAACGTCTCTAAATTTCTTGAAAGACATCTTGTGGGTCTAAGATCTGTTAGGTTTTTATAGTAGACACCATCCTTTTATATAACCTTTTTTATATAACTTCAATACTGAACCCACACCAAATATAGTGTATATAACTATACATTACAATTTTGAAAAAAGTTGATTAACCATTCATATAAGTTGGCTGAAATATCGAGACAGGCTCGTAGTCAAAGATATTTTCGGGATTCAAACCTCCTTCATAGGGTCCGATATAACAAAAAGTTAAATAAGCTATTTTTTATAGGTTCCATTCTTCAATAACGATTAAACGGCCTCAAATTAGTCAGATCTGGACACGCTATTATAAATTGTGCTCAGTTTGGGTTGCCATTTCATCATGAATATACTAACGTCAAATCAGCACTTCGTCGTCTGAGAAATTAAGTGTCGTATGTGGCTTTCGATAGTTTTGAGTAAATTAAGTTTGAGGGCTAATAACTTTGTTTATAGCAAACCGATTTTCTTCAATTTTAAACAGGACATGCACTTGGGATTTGGCTATATAGCTTGAAAATTGAGAGATCGATTTGTTTAGAATTGGTTTGTCGTATGTAGCAATTTCACACTTTTTTAAACTAACCTGGAAACATACGACAAAAAGTTTTTTAAAACGTATGTAGAATCTATATTTATATATAAAAAAATATAATGAGTTAATACAATATTAAAGTTTGCAAAACTATTGTAGTGCTAAGCTCGGTGCACTATCCCATTTTGAGAGTGGGCTTTGTAGATTCCAGTGTCTTAAATAATTTTTTTTTCGAAAAATTTTGTGCGTTGGTTTGTGGCTTTATTCAATAAATAAGTTTGGTGAATTGCTGCAAAGAAAAAATTTATTTTATTTTGAAAAGTAATAAAGAGTGTGTTTAAGTGAAAAAAAAGTAAAGATTTCTACTTACTTAAACAATATCTTTAATTTTTTTCAACATTTTTTATCATCTCATAATACGTAATCATTATATATTTAATAATAAAAAAATTATGAAAATGTTTATGAAAAATTATAAAAAACGCTTCTAAAACGAGCGTTTACTTTTTTATCCAATTTGCTATTTTATATATATATATATCTTTCACAGAATCTTTATAAGAAATGATATTTTTCTCATACTTTATGAATTTGAACTTCGGAAATGGGGTCTGTTTAAAACATAGTTGATTAGATAGTTGGAATATAACGTAAAATCATCGTTCACACTTTCAATAATTTTGAGTTTAACATTACACAAAGAAAAAAGCTTATCTTAAATTAGCAAAAAAGTTAGTATAATCTATAAGTGGTCTTAGCGGTTTTCAGTCTCACGAGTCCTTTATCGAAACACTTAAGTCTTAAATGTTATTCGAAACACGTACTTTCAAAGCCATGCATTGCTTGTACATTGTTATATATTAAACTTTAAATTACTAGGGTGAATAACGATAAGTTTGTAATTTCCATAAAGTTCTATCTACTTAAACAGACTTAGATGATTTTACTATTGTTTTTTTTTTACTCGGTAGATTTGTTTATCAAAGAAGACGAACTTCCGATTTCCATATTTCTGAATGCCGGGCTCTGAAAATGTTTGTACTATTTGATAAATAGTTTTGTTTAAGAGCAAAATGAGTAATGATACTTGTAACTATAAAAACAAAGCCATTTTTTAGTAGGAAAATATAATTGCTTGCAAAGTAAAGCCAAATACAGCACATATATTAACATAAAAAAAACATACGACATTTCAAAACTAAATAATTTTTTTTATACGGAGTCCGCCATCTTACGTTTTATTTTTACTAGTGCTTATTTCGTGAATGGTAACACTTACTCATGTCTGATTTGACAGGTAATTAGTTTTAACCTTCCGCTGAACGAATATGGTTGTGTATACGCTTGAACAACTCTGGGAAATATTGCGACATTACTTTGAAAATCATGGTAATGTTGCAGAAGGTGTGCGAAAATTGCGTACGGATTTTGGAAGAAGAGAAGCACCGTCAGCTCCGTATGTTCGTTATCTTGTGAAAAAAGTGAAAGAAACTGGCATCCTTATCGATAAACCAAAGCGTGAAAAGCCAAAAGCAGTGCCTACACCCGAGAATATTGCTGCTGTGGCAGAAAGTGTGCGTGAAGCGCCATCAACATCAATTCACCGTCGTTCTCAACAATTGAACAATTCGGAGACATCATTGAGACGAATTTTGCATGAAGAACTTGGTATGACGCCATACAAAGTCCAATTAGTTCAGGAGTTGAAGCCAACTGACCATCCAATGCGTTTTCGCTTCACTAAGTGGGCCTGCGATCGACTTACAGAAGATGCCAATTTTGCCAAAAAAATCATCTTTTCAGATGAAGCTCATTTTGATCTTGGTGGGTATGTAAACAAGCAAAATTGTCGCATTTGGGGCACAGAAAACCCGCACGCATACATTGAAAAGCCGCTGCACCCAAAACGAGTCACTGTTTGGTGCGGATTTTGGTCCAGAGGCATAATTAGGCCATTTTTTTCGAAAATGAGCAAGGAGTGGCCGTTACAGTCAATGGCGATCGTTATCGGGCCATGTTGAACGAATTTTTGTTCACAAAAATTGAAGAGGAGGATATTGGCAACATTTGGATTCAACAGGACGACGCTACGTGCCACACAGCCGAAGCTACACTCGATGTTTTGCGCCCTGTTTTTGAAGATCGCATTATCAGCCGCAGAGCTGATGTCGTTTGGCCACCTCGGAGCTGCGATTTGACACCGTTGGACTATTATTTGTGGGGTGCCCTCAAAGATAAGTGTTACGCCGAAAAGCCAGAGACAATTGACGCTTTAAAGAACAATATTCGTGAAGCCATTGGTGAAATACAGCTGCACACAATCGATAATGTGCTTCAAAATTGGACCGATCGTGTAGGCTACTGCATGGCCAGCCGAGGCAGCCATTTGAATGAAATTATTTTCCATTATTAGCCGGAAGGATTGTTATTTCAAATAAAAAAACAAATTTGAGAAAATATCCAGTAGTTTTTTTTATAGAATTTAAAAAAAAAAAAAGTTATTTGGCGGACCCTCCTTCATTTTGTATGAAGGCATGTCGTATGAAACGTTTTGCTACTACACACGATATTTAATTTTCGAATTTGATAATAAGTTTCAACATATGACAAGAAACGCTCTGAATTTCGCAAACAACTTAAGATATCGGGAAAACTGAACACACCAAGCGAAAGAGAAATCCTTTAAACGTAAGGAACCGATTTTAACTCAAAACCGATAAAATTAAAAAAAAGACACTTGATTTCTCAGTCGACGACTTTTAAATTGTGCAATTTTTTTTTTGCATTATTTTTTTTAGCAAAAACCACGTTATTTCTCGAAACAAGACCGTTCTCAGATCATGCGATTAAACGCCTCTAGATAATTTTCTCTGGAGTTGCATCAAGTCATTGGTTTATGCGAACAAACCGGTTTTTTTAAAGATACGAGACAGGGACCAAGATACGGCTTCCATTGCTTGAAAAAGTGGTCGAAAATCGGATCTGCAGATTACGCCATATATGCGGCAGCCGCGGTGGCCACATGCACGAATATATTCGTGCATAACACTAATGTCAAATTATGTAAAAGACAAATTTTAGTTTGAAAATATGTAATCTTATAAATTTTTTTTATTTCAAAGTCCTCTAAAAAAACATCTTTTATAAACAAAAATGTTAAAAGCACAAGATTATAACAAATACAATTAAGGAAATTATAAAAATTGTAGTGTACTTACATTCGTACACCATGCAAGCAGGCCGACCTGAGGTCTCACTACAGATCGGTAGCGCAGCTCAAGTTAGCGTAGGGCCACGCAAGTACACCAACGAAAACCACACCGCGTGTTGAAAGGCCAGTTCATGCTAGACCAACGAGAGTGCAACAGAGTAAGTGCCACGAGGCGAACGCGCAAGAAAGTAGCTTTATTAGGATTGAGGCAGAGGCAGCTGAGTACTTATTTATATAATAAAAGAGTTGAAACAAGTATAAGCTAGGCTCATTGTTTTTCAACGTAAATTCACCACACAGTCCGATAAATATAAATTTTTGGCAACGAACCCTGGCGCCGGCGAGATATACCTCGGCTAGAGAAGAACAGGTTCGTTACAAGTTTAAGGTGATAAGCGTAAGCTTCATAGTAAGCGTAATAAGCGGATCCAAAACCGAAAGTTTAAGATAAGGAAACAGTGTAGATGTTTAGCATTTTAATAACTTTAAGTTGAGTTGGTTGACTAATGGAAAGACAAAGTATGAAAGCAGCAAAGGTGCCGGCGGCGGGGGGTTAATTATAAATTAAGCTAGCGATCGAAAGCGTCACCGTAACCTTGAACTTGATAATACAAACCATATTCTTGACCATACTCAACTATGTTGACAATTTATGTACAAAAACAAAACGAAATAATTTATACATTTATATTTTTTTAAATATTTTATATTCAATTTAATCTACATGTATTTGATTTGTATTTTATACATGTAGTATTTTATAATATTTTGCTTGATATTTTTTTATTTAAATTTAAAAAATAAAACCTTATATTCAGTAAGGTTTAGCAGTGGTTGAAGTGTTTATAGCGTACATTATCAGTATTTTTACTCTGGCTTAAAGTGAAGTCTTATAGAAATTTTTTCTCCTCCAAAATTTATAAGGTCACCGTCTTGATTTAAGACTTTTATCGTTATGTTGTATATTTTTTGACAGTTGACGGGTTAGTAAATAACATTTCGAAGTTTCTCATTTATTTTATATCCTGGTGAGACATCGAGAGGAAATTCGTGAATAGTATGAACTGATGTGCTGTTTATATATGATCCGGTTGTCAAGTTGAATTCAATTCGTATTGTGTTTATGTTTGTAATATTTAAAATAATTTGCCATCTTTAGATCAAGTATGTTTTTAAGAAGGAAGTTTTTAGATCAAAATTAATTAACTGTAATATTTAACGGATCTACAGGAACCACTTTGATAAATTCCTCATACGCCAACTCATTTATTATCAACTTTCTCTTACTGAATCCCAGCAGCTGTCCTATACTTTTTGGCTTTTAAAAATCTATGTCCACGGAGGATACAATTTCAATTTTAGAGTGTTGTTGTTTGATTTAATTTCCAGAAAAATTGAATATCAATGTCTCTTACAGCAGATTTCACGAAAAACCCAATATCCTTAAATTCATATGAACCAACTAGTATTGTAATAGTATGCTGCCCGAGTTCAATTGGTGGAATATATTTTCCAATAAGAGTTGACGTGGTTCCGCTTAAAAAGATTGTTATAGACATTATGAGTAGTCATAATGAACTGATCATCTATACATATTTTCCCCTGATTTAAGTATTAAATAACGACGAAAATTGTTTAAAATTGTAGATTTTCTTTAATCATATTCAAATAAAATTTTGTTCGAAACATGAAGATACTGATCTGATACTGATCTGATCCTGATCCTGATCTGATCTGATATTGATCTGATACTGATCTGATACTGATCTGATACTGATTTGATACTGATCTGATACTGATCTGATGCTGATCTGATACTGTAGTAAAACGTTTTATAGTAAGATGTAGCAAGTAGTTAGCAATTATTAATAACTAGTTGTCGATTATTCTCATAAAAACGTTAAATTGATTCTAACACTTTTGTGTGTTTTATTGGGGAGTTTGTTACATAGAATAAAAACATAATTAAAAAAGGATTTACATTTAGTCTTACATCAACTCTCGATCGAAGACATATAAAAAAGAATGTATTGTCAACATTAAACATAAAATATTTATAATTCTTAGGATTTTGTCTTTAATCATGAACGAACTACTAAATGACCTTTAAAACCAATATATGATGAGAGTATTATAAAGAGGGATTACCATAGCTACTCTCCATATTTAAAATCATTCAACAATAACGATGAGATTCGTATACCAATTCAAAATCAGGATCTCTTTGTCTAACCAAGTGAGAGTATGATTTACATTTATGACTTTAAAGTAAAACTTAAAGGAGGAAAAGATGTGGCAACAACGGGCTTGAAATTTAAAAACAATTTTGTTTCAAATTTGTTCGATGAAATTCGATATGAAATAAATGGTTTTAAAGTTGATCGTACTCGCAATCTTGGAATTTCATCCACTATGAAAAGTTTTGTATCATTAGCTGCATTCCCGTGGTCGTTGATCTAGAGCGCGGCTCTATTTTATTCACAAAACAAAAACAAAAATTAGAACAAGCTCGATTTCTGGCTCTTTTCTGATCTTAAAATGCTGCCAAATTTCAAGCATTTTTTATCAAAACGAACATAGTTTGCAAATCTAAATAGCTATTAGTTTTCGTATTTTGACGTTTCATCGCTCAATGGGCGTTTTGATATTGCTGTTTTCTTTTGCTATTGTTCTTCAAATAGCTGTTTCAAGACAGTGCACAGTAGGTTAAACGGCTACCAAAACTGTGCTAAAGTCCAATTTTTCAAGTGCAAATATTGCACTTTTCTTAATGTCATTTTGTAACCAATACTTCAAGTTAACTAAGTAAGCTTTTTGTTTTTGGTTAATATTAAATTCCGTTTGACAACACGCAGTCGAAGTCATTGCATTGTAATCACTTAATAAATTTTGTTGAAAAGCCTGTATTGCTTTTAAAGATTCAATTGCTTGTTTAAATAATTTCGCGAGTTGTAAAGAAGAAAGTGAAAATGGAGAACAATAAATTAAGTAAGTTTTAATGTTTTTTGTTAAAAAAGGTGATAAATTTGTTTGACTTGCTTGAAATAAAGCCACGTTTTTAACATAACCTTAAAAGTACTGCGATTGTTTTCAAACTGTAACTTCGTGGAAGCTTTTAAAATTTCGGCGAAGATCGGCGGATTGAATGCAATCATAAATGAATATATTGAAATGTTATAAAGCAATTCCCATTTACATTTAATAGCCATTTTTAGCCGTTTTCGAATAATTCCATATTTTTTAGGTTATTGCGTTTTAAAAAAAGCTGAGTTGTTTGAAATTTGGTTTAACGAAAATTCAAGGCAAGACAAGCAGGATAAACTTGTGAATTTTATAGTCGACAAAATTGGTAAAAATGAAATTTCCGATGACTGCACCAAATGTATTAAGGAAAAAGTGCGCCTTTTCTGTAAAAACATATCAGAAATGTGGGCGAAATATGGCAAAAGTATTGGGAAGGACAAAAAGGCTGAAAAGTTTCGAAGTGAGTATGTCACTTGGCTCAACGCTGAAATAAGCTTCGAAAATGAAATTAAATCTGGCAAAGTGACTTTTTCTGCTCTTGGACGTCCTCAACTTGCATTTTGCGAAAAGTCTGAGTACGGAAAGAGGAAAGCAGCAGCAGACCTTTCAAGCAGAACAAATAATGAAACTGAGCTATTAGTTCGTGCGGCAGCAACGTCAGCTCGAAAACAAGGAAATGCAGACTTAGCGGTGCTTCTTAAAGGATCACTAGCAAGCCCTACAAGGCCTTCAAAAATAAAAAAATTGTGCACTGAAGTCCATCAAAAACCTGTTGTATTTTCTGCGGGGGAAGCATTAGCTTTTTTGCTCGAAAATAATTTTACAAAAGAACAATATAATTCAATACGTGGAGAAAGCAAATTAAGGAACTGCGACATTTATCCCCATTACAACGAAGTTGCTGCTGCAAAATTGATGTGCCGACCTGATGGAATAATAGCAAGCGAGACAACAGCAAGAGTACCCTTGGAATCGCTTCTATCACATACTACTAAAAGAATTGTTGAAATGCAGAAGGAGGTCTTTGAATATGTAATGGATAAGGAAAATACCAATTATTTAAAGTGTAAGCTGATATTAAGTTACGGTTTCGATAGTAGCACCGGTCAAGCACAATTTAAACAAGCTTTTAACGAACCAAGCACGTCGAATCATTCCGATGCGTCGCTTTTGGCAACTACAATTATCCCGTTAAGACTTTTGGTCACGTCAGGACAGCCTATTTGGAATAATCTTACTGCGCAATCGACAAGGTTTTGTCGGCCCGTTAAGTTAGAATACGTCAAAGAAACAAAGGAATCTATCTTGAAGGAAAAATCAGACTTGAAAAAAGAAATTGACGCATTAAAAAGTATACACATTACGATCAGCGAAGGGAAAATTGTGGAAGTGTCCTTTGATTTGTATTTAACACTTATTGACGGGAAAGTTTTGAACATTTTGACTGGAACCAAATCAAATCAAACTTGTCCTATTTGCGGTTCCACACCAAAAGACTTCATGAATATAACTAATTACACTTCTGAAAGATTTCGTGCAGAAGATTCTAATTGTAAATTTGGTTTAAGCCCATTGCATTGCTGGATTCGATTTTTCGAGTTCATATTACATTTAGGTTACAAATGTGAATTGCAAAAATGGCAGACACGATCTGAAACCGACAAATTGGCTGTTTCAAATAGAAAAAAAAATATTCAAGACGCTTTTTGGAGAGAACTGGGTCTCCGTGTGGACATGCCAAAAGTTGGCGGCTTTGGCAGCACAAATGACGGAAATACTGCGCGTAGAGCATTCACCGATCACGAAATCTTTTCCAACATTACGGGCGTTGATCAGACATTAATTTTCCGTTTTAAAATTATTTTAATTTGTTTGTCATGCCAGTATCCTCTGAACTCAACAAAATTTGAGACGTTCTGCTTTCAAACAGCGGATTTGATCCAAAAGCTTTATTCTTGGTTGCCGATGACAGCTACAGTCCACAAAGTGCTTGTACATTCCAAGCAGATTATTGACAACACTGTGCTTCCGATTGGATACTTTGGAGAAGCAGGTGCTGAGTCCAGGCACAAAATTTATAAGGCTGACAGATTGCATCACGCTCGTAAAAACAGCCGATCTAATAATCTTTTGGACATATTTAATAGAGCTACTGATACGTCCGATCCGCTTATCTCATCAAAATATTTAAGCAGACGCATGCGGCAACAGAAGCTATTACACTTTCCACCTGAAGCTATCGAATTGTTAAGCATTGAGAGCCCAAGACAAGACATCAACGAAGATGAAGAAAACAATGAAAATGAAATTTTATCACCAACATCTGTGGATGTATTAAATAATTTATGTTTGCTGAATGAAATTGAGGACTAATATTACGATTGAAAAATTTAAGTTTTTTGTAGGGTGTTTTTTATTCGGATTGAATGTAATTAAATTTGTTTTTATAAATTTTGGTTTCCTTTATACCTTACCTTCCTTTTTGTTTTAATTTCCCTTAAAATTAGGCATTAATTTAGCTGTTATTAATTTTGCACAGAAAAAGTAGTCATTTGACCTATAGTGCAGTGGTGCCAAATTGTTATAAGGTTGAACTAAAGTTGTTCCACTGAAATTTGATCTGATCTTGTGCCTCAAGAATGCAGATATTGAATACAAATGATACAAATGAATATGGTGCCCTGATGAAAGTCTAACTTTGGAAAAAAATCACTTTAGTGTACTGATGAAAATGTTGATGGGATTTACCGAAGATTGAACAAAAATAATATTAAATTCGAAGCATTAGCTTATCTTTAAACATTCTTCGTCCAATGATAGATCATATCATCCTACTAAAGCCGCAGATCAATTAAAATTGACAATACTGGATATAACATGGAAATTGCCTCACTTACAACTATCGGAATTTTCAAAATTGGAAATGTACAAGATAATTAACAAAGGTTTTATGGAATGTAAAACTGAGTCAGCAAAATGAAAGACCTAGATTTCTTATCATTGGTCTACAAAATGAGAGGAGTAAAGAGGGAGGAAATACTTTCGATCATATAACTAATTTAAAAGTTCATTTAAACTCCAATTCATATCCCTATGATGATTTAAATACGCGCTTTGAAATGGGGCAGTATGCAGTTCTATATAATATGCATGCAAAATTTCAGCAAAGTTATTATATGCGGGAACCTCAGCCATTGCTAAATGTTGCTGAATATAAGGCAATTACACCGCTTATTGTTGTTGACTAATTTAAAAGTTCATTTAAACTCCAATTCATATCCCTATGATGATTTAAATACGCGCTTTGAAATGGGGCAGTATGCATTTCTATATAATATGCATGCAAAATTTCAGCAAAGTTATTATATGCGGGAACCTCAGCCATTGCTCAATGTTGCTGAATATAAGGCAATTGCTCCGCTTATTGTTGTTGATGTGAAGCAGTTAAAACTGGACCTATTGATGTACGAATTGAATTTACACCGAAGGAAACAAACCGATTCCAGATAAAACGTCAGCATACTGTTTGGGAGTCCATGATCGTTTAATTGAATACACTCCTCTAACAAAAAAATCAGAATAATAATTTAAATATAAAATCAATTATTTTTCACAATTTTTAATAATAAAAACTATAAATGTATAAATCATTTCGTTATGTTTTTGTTTATGTCAACATAGTTGAGTATGGTCAAGAATATGGTTTGTGTTATCAAGTTCAAGGTTACGGCGACGCTTTCGATCGCTAGGCTAATTTATAATTAACCCCGCGCCGCCGCCGCCTTTGCTGCTTTCATATTTTGTCTTTCCATTAGTCAACCAATTTAAATTAAATTTATTAAAATGCTTAACATCTGCACTGCTCCCTTATCTTGAACTTTCGGTTTTTAGAACGCTTATTATGCTTACTATGAAGCTTGAAGCTTATCACCTTTAACTTGAAATTTGGAAAGTAGTGGGAGAGAGAGAAAAGAAGGGTTACCCACAATTTATTGTTTCATCTAGCTAGCCGTCTGTCCATCTGTCCGTCCGTCTTGCATGCTTATCCCCGATTTACAACAACAACAACACGCTTCAGCCACCCTAGTATCAGCCATCTTCACCGATCGTAGGGAGCACCAAACAACAACAAAATACACTACGCCAACTGCGTAGTTTGCCACAATTTTGAGAATTTGGAGGCCCATAAGGAAATATACGCATTTTTGGTCCAGAACTCTCATAGCCTATCTACTACATTAGTATCAAAATGACCTCCCAAAAAGACCTTCACTTTAATGACCAACAATTGTCTAACATACGAAAATAATAAAAAGACGCTTGCGCCGCTAGACACCGCACGAGCTGAAGTGTGACAGCGAGTGTTATGTTACAAGTGCATTGCACAGAAAAATATAACAACAACAACAACAACAAGCCATGATTTGAACAAGTTCCTATGACACTTTAAAGTCAAGGTCATGAATTCAAGCCAACCAATTAATGTTGTTGAAAAGCATCTATAATTGATTGGTCAATTATTGATTCTTAAAAATATATTAAAAAAATATTGGAATTAAAGAAGGAGTCTTGGAAATAGTGGTAAAATTATTTTAAGGGAAAATACTTGTAAAATTAGTTTGTAAGCAATATACTTTGAAAACAAAAATCAGGATTGATCTGAACATAAAACTTGGCTCATAAGCTAAAAATTATATTTTTTGTTTTAATTTTCAAATAAGCGTGTCTCTTTAACCAAAATTATCTTGAGCATTTGGTGCGCTCTAAAAAAACCAATCACCTTATCACGACAGGCTATCCTAGTGATAGGTGTAATCAAATCTATCTCCTTCTTTACTTCAAACTTTACATGGCGATCCTGCCACTCTCGACATTCAATTTTCTAAAGTAAGATGACAACACTCGAAAAAATCAATGACATTTTCTCTAAGTGCGAAAACTACACGCTACAGGGTGAAACAGAATATAATCCAGAAAAAAACTTATACTGAAAAATAACAATCTGGAAATACAATAGAATATCCAAAATACGTCCGAACTAATTTGAGCAACTCCGGTTCAAAACCAATAAGTATAGAAGAATATAGAAAAAGAATTATTAGTTATTTAAGATAGTAAGAATAACCTCAACTGAAAAATTAAGAAAATAATTATTAGTTAAAGTACATATTATCTAAATAATAAATAAATTTTTCTATGATACAAACAATACCTAAAACATAACTTATATATATATAAAGACTTAGCGATGTTCAATAACGAAAATAAAGAAAAAATAATAATGAGTGAACACATCGACAATAACATAGGGTCGATTGTTACAACAAACCAAATACAACCAATAGGTTGGACAGTAATAATAACTATAGGAATAGTAACATTATTAGCCTATATATTATATAAAATTAATAAATATTGTAAAAAAATATATTAGAAAACATAACGTTAGAGCTATAGTCAATGAATTATTTCTTTACATAAAAAAGAAAAACTATTAATTTCTTTACATTTAAAATTAAAAAATTAAATTATTAAAATTGTTGTATCCCACAACATTCCCTTGTACACTTTGTACACTCCGACCTTACACGACTTCCTAAGAACCAATTAAATAACCAAAACACTCAATAAATCCAATCCAATAAAAAACATAAAATATAACAAACATATGTCGATACAAAATGCAGCGATTTGCTTTTCCACCTAAACAATTCTTAATGTCATGAACGATCGAGACCGAATTTGAGTACGGTGACTCAAATTGCTGGCGTTCATGAACAGCAAAGATAGTAAACAAAGGCTGACCTAATTTAAGCGCACACGCTTAAATTACCCAACAAACAAAACAAATGCTTTGCTTTTAGTTGTCAAGTGTTTCCGACTAAAACGTCGGCGGTAACAAAGCAAAGCAAGGAATTGTTGGGTGCATCGGCATAGGCTTGCACGGTCAGCATAAAGCCATTCATTTACCTACCCAAGCATCAAAGTGTGCGTGATCGCGTACCGCTAAGGGGAAAGTAAAATGTCAATATGTTAATGCTAATTTACATATTGAACTACTCATTTTTCTTCAATTATGTGTTGACATTAATTTCCACTTATTGGCAATTGTGGGAATCTTTGGAAATTAGGAACATCATTGGAAAGTGAGAACTTTCTTTATAAACTTCGCGGTCAACCAGAAACTGGCAAAGCTAATTCAGAACGAGTTTCACTAAGGTCGCAGCCTCGCCTAGACAGCGGGCCTTTTGAAACACAAGAAAAATACTGCTAAATAAAAATCTGATAAATAAGAATAAACGCTAGCATTAACAAATAATCTCAGTCGTTTTATTAAGCTCGCCGTTCATTAGGCTCTCTTCTCCTCGTGAAAGCACGGGGATAAGGGACGTAAAACTCAACATTTGATGGCAGCGGTGGGATCGCTCCATCCCAAAATAAGGCGAAATAAATAATTTTTATAAAATTTAAAAGTTTTAAATTGTAAAAGTGAAAAAAAATTGATAAAATATACAAGCCCAGGTTAACCTGAAAAAGACGTGAAGTCTCCTGGCACAACTGTAATCGAAGACCAGGGTAACAAGCTATGAGACTTAAAGCCTCCTGGCCAAAAATTTTTCCTAACGTATATTGGACGCATCCAGTGTGTCTTAGTGAGAATTACAAAAAGTTCCACATGGCGTATAAGTGATGTACAATTGCATTAAAGTTTTGAAAGCGTTCTAAAGATATGTAACTTGTCAACGTTTTCAAGACAAGTCACTACGAGATTCCTCATACCAAAATTAAGTAAAAAGCGTTGAAATTTTCAAATAAAGATTTTCTTGCCGCAGAGTGTTACTTATTCACGATACAATAAACTATATTTTACTTTGTTCCATTGCAATGATTTATAGCTGATCATTTAAGCATTTTAAAAAATTTCTGGCCATAACTGGACATTTTTTAATATTTTGATTCTTGAATTAGGTGAAACGCAAACATCACTGCAATTGCCATTCCGTATACAGCAATCGACTATATCAAAAATACTCCAAGTATTCCAGCCATGTATTTGGCGTTAACTGAGGATTTTTTAATATTTCCACAACAAAAATTACTGGTATAAAAAATTTAAAGAGTTTTACGATTTATGGGGATACCCCAATGCTTTAGGAGCAATAGATGATATATTTATAATAATAATAATAAATAATGTGTAATTATAACTACTTTACTCTAGGTAAACATTGCAAAATAAAGCCCTTAAAAAAAGCGGGATCAACCTACTTTAACTACAAAGGGAACCACTCCTTTATTTTAATGGCTATTGCAGACGCCCAGTATCGGTTTTTGTGTGGATATTGGAATAAATGGACGAGTAGGTGATGCAGGAATCTGGCTTCGCTCTGATTTAAAGTATTCCATAGAGCAGGATAAAGTAAATATACCAGCCCCAGACTACCTGCCTTCATCCATACCATATTCACACATCGGGCTAACACCTAGCCAAACTAGATATAATAAAATGCTTTCTAGGAGTCGCCGCGTCGTCGAAAATGCGTTTGGCATATTAGCAAATAGATTCCAAGCTTTATTTTCGCCCATTAATCGTGAACCTGAACGAGCAGTTGAAGTCGTTTTAGCGGCCGTCTGCATGCATAATTTTTTACGTTCTGAAAATATTCAGAACAATTCTACTTTTGACAGTCTTCCTATTGAGCATATAGATCATATAATTAAAAATAGTTTCACCGATATTGCTTCTGATAAGAGAAAATCCAAAAAGAGTGCGGAATATATTAGAAACAATTTTCAGAACTATTTTACGTTTGTGGATATAAATAAAAACGGTTTATGTAAAATTTAAGTTTTTTATTTTATTTACTGCTTGTAACTTTTTAAAATATAAAGCAGTGATCAACAGCTGTACCCCGAAAGCTTTCCCACCAAAGCTATTTTTTCTTTTGCATGGAATATGAATGCTTTTTGCATGGAAAGTAAAAAGAGCTTTGGTGAAAAAAGCTTTCGGGGCAAAGCTGTCGAAAACTGATGTATACTAAAATATAGTAAGTATCTGACCGGAACTAAAATGTTGATAGAAACCGAGAATTCGTTCCTTTACCGAAACTGCAACTGAATGTTAATATGAAAATTAAAAATGCTTTAAATACATATTTTTATTATTGAAAGTAAAAATTAAATATGGCATACACATATAAATTCAACACAGAAAAATAACAAATTACATATAATATACATATTAATATAAAAAATTTAATATTATATTACAGTTTTATTTATATTCTAAAAAATGTTCTGTAGAAAATGCTCTTTAACATACATAAAATGTAAAATTTAAAAAAGCAAAGGAAAAATAAAAAAAAAACTAAAATTAGCTGTTGCTGAGCTTTTTGTTGAAAAGTACAGTTAAAATAAAACTGTTAAGCAAGACTAATGACTAACTGAATAAATACATAGTTTATGTAAGTGATTTTAAAAAGTTTTACTTAGCATTTTACTTAGTTTTAACTGTTCAGCTTGAAGGTTCATTACAATGTTAGAAATTTTTTTTTTGTATTAATTTGTAGGTCGGCTCCAATTTTGAAATGGAAATGCCAAAAGCCGAGTCTTCTGTTACTTTCGCTCGGCCAATATTTGACGAAACAGCTTTTGCTAATTCTTTTGATGCTTCAATTAATGTTGACACTACTGAAGTTTTATAATCCGATTTTGCAGTCTTGGCTTTCTTTTTCGGGTGCAAGAGCGCATTAGGTGAGGGTTGCGATGCAAGTTGCGTCTGTGTTGGTGATGCCTTTACATCAGATAAACCTAAGCCATTGCCGAAACTGTTATTGCAAACTTCAAATAAATCTTCGAAAGATACTGTATTATTTTTAAGAAGAGAAATCGGTGTGAAACAAAGAGGACGTTTTTCAGTAGTTATTTCGTTACAGAAAAGTTGCGAGCTTCTGGCGCCGCACTGCGAAGAACTGTCTTCATCCAGAAAATGATTACGGAGGTTCTGAAAATATGTTTAGGTTTCAGCACCGACAATATAAAATTGTTGTATGTCAAAAACAATTTCTTTAACAGAACGAATTATTTAAAACTACCAATAATTTGAAAATTAACCAGTAGCAGGACTACGGAAAATGCTCTTATTATAATTAAATACATTGTGTGAGAGGTTAGCGTAAATTATTTGTTATGCTTCTCTTTATTGCGTGCGCATAGACAACTCGCAGTCAGACGGACGGACAAGCGTTCAGACGGTGTAATGCTTTAATAATTAATCTAATTCCCTGTAAACTTCGTTTATCGAAGTTATTTACAGAAGAAGTAGTTACAGTTGTACTGGTAAAGAACTCCATTCTGGATTTTTACTTCCAGTTACATTGGATCTCCTCCAAAGCTTCTGGAGAAGTTTTTGTGATTCAACTGAGAAGTAGAAATTCAGGTTGTTCCACTTTATCACAACATCCGCTGAAATTATAGATACCTTTATATAAAACTTAATATAATTTAAAATGTTAATATATATTCAATTACCATATGTAATCTCCACAGTTGGACAAAACTCCTTATTAATTTCTTCCACAACTTTAAGCCAGAACTCCAGCTTTTTCCCATACATAGCTGGCTTCCTGCACGCGATCATTTTTATCCCATTTTTATAACATAAATTTACTATTTTTGCAAAAATTCAAAATTACTTAGAAACGTCAATTTTTAACAGCCTACAATCATTATCCCTTTTTCACAAAGTATTTCTTTCCCATTAACCCGCTGCTTGTTTTAAGATCATAAAAATTAAAAATAAGCATGTGTCATATGGGCTTAACCAATTAAAAACAATTCCAAAATTCGTACTCGTCAACGCGCGGCTAAGGCAGTTCAACTCTTTGCTAATCTACCGTTTTTCGAAAACTTTTTTCTCGTACTTGGAAAATATTGAAGATGACGATCTTGAAATGGATCTGAAGTTTACGTTAAACGATATTTACAATACCGTACCGGTGTTTAACGGCAACCCATCTGAATTAAACAAATATCTTGCTTGCGGAAACTTGCTTAGCCGCATTTTTTTTAACATCCAGATCCGCTTTCCATACAAACATGTAACGAACCCTTTTGCTCGTTACTGATTTTTGCTGATGTAGGCTCAGTGAGTAAACCAGGGGTACTTACAAAATAATTTATTTACCAATGATTCTGTTGTTTTAAATAAGAAAGCCAGCGTTTTAGTTTTAAACTGTAAAGTAAGTAATTATTATTTTAATTTATTTTATTTATAACTTAATGAGAACGTTACTTAATTATTATCGTAAATGTACCGAATTCCGACTCCTTAAGCAAAATCAAACTTTCAATGTTAATAATAAGAAATACATTAACTTTACTGGTAAAGTTGAATTTTTTAATGAAAGCTTTCTTATTTTTTAACCTTAATATTATAAAGTTATATTGAAATGCATTGCTTACTATTTGAAAAACCTAAATAAATATGTCGATCTTTATGTTTTTATAAATGACCCATATTCCGACCAAAAATCTCTGGAAGAGCTAATTGCGACCATTCTTGCACATTATTCCGACTTCGAACTCTAAAAACAATAAATAGTGATCTTTTGAACATTTTTAAATGATTAAATTATATTTATTTTTAATTATAAAAAACGATTCAAATCAAAGTTTGTACATCTATATATTTTTTTAAAAAAGACATTTTTCTAAAAAATATTTATTAAGGATAGAGAACAATATAACAACAAAATTTTAATTCAGTGTGTGGAAAAACCACAATAAATAATGGAAAGTTACAAATTATATTTGTTACATTTTTTTCAATATTTAAAAAATTCAATCAGTTTATTGCATTTTAATTTCATTTTAATATAAGAAATTAATTTAATTTATGAATTAATTATAAAAAACGACGTTTTTCTAAAAATTATTTATTAAGGATAGAGACTTATGTAACAGAAAAAATTTAATTCAGTGTGTGGAAAACCACACTAAATAAGGCAAAATTACAAATTATATCTGTTGCATTTTTTTCAGCATATAAGAAATTCGATCAGTTAATTGTAAATTAATTTAATTTTTTACAATAAATGAATTTTTTCATTAATTACTTTAATACATTTTAAGTTAAACTTTTGGTCTTAAGCAAATTAATTTCCGGTACTTTATACTGTCCTCTGCTATTCATTAACATTGGATGCGAAATTTTTCCTTTAATATCGTTATGCAGGTAAACAAAAATGTCATCTTTTTCTGGCCACTTCCGGTTACATCCACACATTGCCATTGTTTTAATTTTATGGTCTTCATCAGTTTTCTCTACTATATTTCCTGGAAATAGTTCTTCTTCGTATGACACTATAACAAAATCTCCAATAGAATAATCACATGACGATTGCGGATAGTCTAATTTTTTGTCTATTTTTTTAATAAGACTGTCTTCTTGAGTTCTCTTTGAAGTACTTGCCAAAATATTATCTTCTCCGCATAAATTAATTGATTTAATCTTCTTTGTGTTAACCGATTTAGTCAAACATTTTCTTTTGTCGATCCTTGCTTTTTGCTCTTCAGCTTTCTTTATTTTTCATTTTGTTGTATTCGAAGATAATCAACATAATCGCCACTTGTTACAACTGTTGGAGTCTTTCTTGGTTTAAGTGACCGTTTACCTTTGGTTTTTTTGTCTTTATTATCTTCAGGAAAAAACAGGGCATCCTTAAATGGTGCTGGCATGGATTTTTGGTTTTTTTTAGCTAAAGGTGGTTGATAATTACATCCCAAATTTATCGCGTGTTCTTCTACTAACTTTTCGCATGAGTGCCTTTCTTGAAGCGGCAAGAGATCCTTGACATTTTGAGATGTTGTTATATCGACTTCTGCACTAGATTCAATGTTTAAAGTTAAACAATTGTTATTTTTAAACCATACAGTGTCATCAATTTCGATATCAGTTGAGATATTATTTTCTATAGTTGTGTCATTAGTTGCAATTATTGAATAGTTTTCTCCGAATTCCGTTACTACATCTTCATTCTTATCGTGAACTTGATAATTCGTTTCTTCTTTTCCATATACAACTTGGTTTTCATGGTGTGACACATTTGAATCCAGCTTTGCACATTTTTTTATTCCTTTCCAGAAGCTATGCAATCCATGTAACTTCAGTTCGCCAGACCAGTTAGATGAAGTTTGAAAATCCTGCAAGACTTTTGGATCAATTCTTTTTTCAAACTCTTGAAGAAAGTTATTGTCTTCTTCACAATAATTTTAAATTCTATGAAGGTTCTGTTAGTATGTTGGTTTCAGGTTGCATCAAAGTTTTACTGAAATCAACTTTGTTTACGTCGAAGGGATACAAACCGCATGTTTCGAAGCCTTTTATTATTGTTGATGTTGTACAATTATTATCAAGGCATGATTTTAGTAATTGAGCGAAATCTTCTTTTTTTAACTTTTCACCCTGATTTTCCAAAAGCCAGTTCTGAACAACATCTTTCCACGATTGCTTGATGGGTTTAAAAAAAGCAACGTCAAGAGGTTGAAGTATGTGAGTAGAGTTAGGCAATAGAGCTGTTAATATAATTTCCTCTTTTTTACAAAACTCAACAAGTGGCAAACTCAAATGAGAGCTATGGCCATCAAGAAATAAAACAATTGGCAAAGTAACTTCATATTCTTTTAGCCATTTGAAAAACACGTTGGTTATAAATTCGAAAAAAGCTTCACTTGTCATCCAACCTGAGTCTGAACGGCCTAATCCCCACCTTGGAGGCATTTTTGAGGTATACCTATTGGCATACGCTTATATGGAAAAAGAACTACTGGACATGGTATTTATTCATCCGCTCTTATTGTGAACAAAACTGTAAGGCACTCTTTTTCATCGTTAGCAATTCTGTTGTAAATTTTTTTAGATCCTTTTCGAACAATAACTTTGTTAAGTTTTGGGGCTAGGTAAAAGCCACTTTCATCACAGTAAAATATTCTTTTTGGATCTTGTAAAATGTCGAGACAGTTTTGTTCGGCAAAGTACTGCTCCACTCTTTTGAACCATGCTTTTATTGATTCTTCGGAAACTTGAGTACGAGCCTGTGTAAGATGTTGTGGTATTCGTTGTGAAAGATTAGGATGTCGACATAAATCCAGCGTACCAGAGTCGGCCAGGAATTCCGTTTTTAAATGAGTTTGGGCGATTTAATTTTTCCACCAAACAGCCTACGCTCTCCAAAAGTTGATTTTTAGTTACTGGAAAACCTGCGTTACCTAAGCTAATTCCACGACTCGTTCCTCTTCCCTTTTCTGTAGAATTGTTGGTGCTCCTGGACTGTCCATTTTTTTATATTTTTTATTTATTTTATCGATAAGAGTTGTTTTTGGAATATTAAATTGTTTTGAGGCCTTTGTGTAGCTCATTCCATTCCTTATATCATGTAAAGCATTCTCGAGGGTATTTTTCTCATAGTTTACTCTAATTATCATATTCATGATTATCTAAAAGCATGAAAATACATATAAAATAGCAAAAAGTTTTATAATTTTGACACAAAGTACGAACAATATTTTAGTGTACGGAATTTTCTCCCAACATTATTTAGAGTTCTTTTAATAAGTATCAAAAATAAAAGTTGATAAATTTTTAAAATTAAATCTGTTAATTTGATTAATCTTCAAACACCTCGTACATGCAAAATTTACATGCACCTTATACCGATCGTTAATAAAATTTTTTTTAAATAACTACATATACTGCAAATCACAATTAAACTTCTAATTTACTTTAATTTTTTAATATATTATCAAAATTTATTTCGTTTGAACTCATAATTTAACTAAAATATTTATTATTACCTTAGGTGCGCACTGACACTTTGTTAGCTACTTTTTTAGATTTTATACGCACACGTCTTTGCTTTGTGTTTGCTTGTCGATAACTGAATATTTGTCTGGACAATTACGGTAAAATGCTTTTCCAGGAATGAAAGGGGGATTTTTATTTATTTATTGAGATAAACATTCGCTGCAAATATTTCGCTTATTTTATTAATTTAAATTATTTACAAAACAGCGAGGTAGTCGGAATTAACAGCAGGGTCGGTATTTGGTGCATTTACGTTATTCATTATTAAACATTATATAAATTAGATATATATAATTAATTCTTGCTTATTCATATTTATTCCATTACTTGCTATGATCCCTCTGGCTGTGAGTGACTACGATTGAACTCATATTAAACAACGTTCGAAGGGTGGGAACACCTTCGCTTAAAATAACTACGCCTGAACTTAGAGTAAACAATGTTCGAAGGGTGGAGACATCTTCGCTTAAGATAACTACGTTTGAACTTAGAGTAAACAACGTTCGAAGGGTGAGGGCACCTCCGCTTAAGATAACTACGCCTACGATAACTACTCAGTCTCTATTATTTGTTTTTTTATTTATTTTATTATTCATTATTATTTCCTCGTTATATATTTTACCTAATAAGATATAATATAATATAATATAATATAATATAATATAATATAATATAATATAATATAATATAATATAATATAATATAATATAATATAATATAATATAATATAATATAATATAATATAATATAATATAATATAATATAATATAATATAATATAATATAATATAATATAATATAATATAATATAATATAATATAATATAATATAATATAATATAATATAATATAATATAATATAATATAATATAATATAATATAATATAATATAATATAATATAATATAATATAATATAATATAATATAATATAATATAATATAATATAATATAATATAATATAATATAATATAATATAATATAATATAATATAATATAATATAATATAATATAATATAATATAATATAATATAATATAATATAATATAATATAATATAATATAATATAATATAATATAATATAATATAATATAATATAATATAATATAATATAATATAATATAATATAATATAATATAATATAATATAATATAATATAATATAATATAATATAATATAATATAATATAATATAATATAATATAATATAATATAATATAATATAATATAATATAATATAATATAATATAATATAATATAATATAATATAATATAATATAATATAATATAATATAATATAATATAATATAATATAATATAATATAATATAATATAATATAATATAATATAATATAATATAATATAATATAATATAATATAATATAATATAATATAATATAATATAATATAATATAATATAATATAATATAATATAATATAATATAATATAATATAATATAATATAATATAATATAATATAATATAATATAATATAATATAATATAATATAATATAATATAATATAATATAATATAATATAATATAATATAATATAATATAATATAATATAATATAATATAATATAATATAATATAATATAATATAATATAATATAATATAATATAATATAATATAATATAATATAATATAATATAATATAATATAATATAATATAATATAATATAATATAATATAATATAATATAATATAATATAATATAATATAATATAATATAATATAATATAATATAATATAATATAATATAATATAATATAATATAATATAATATAATATAATATAATATAATATAATATAATATAATATAATATAATATAATATAATATAATATAATATAATATAATATAATATAATATAATATAATATAATATAATATAATATAATATAATATAATATAATATAATATAATATAATATAATATAATATAATATAATATAATATAATATAATATAATATAATATAATATAATATAATATAATATAATATAATATAATATAATATAATATAATATAATATAATATAATATAATATAATATAATATAATATAATATAATATAATATAATATAATATAATATAATATAATATAATATAATATAATATAATATAATATAATATAATATAATATAATATAATATAATATAATATAATATAATATAATATAATATAATATAATATAATATAATATAATATAATATAATATAATATAATATAATATAATATAATATAATATAATATAATATAATATAATATAATATAATATAATATAATATAATATAATATAATATAATATAATATAATATAATATAATATAATATAATATAATATAATATAATATAATATAATATAATATAATATAATATAATATAATATAATATAATATAATATAATATAATATAATATAATATAATATAATATAATATAATATAATATAATATAATATAATATAATATAATATAATATAATATAATATAATATAATATAATATAATATAATATAATATAATATAATATAATATAATATAATATAATATAATATAATATAATATAATATAATATAATATAATATAATATAATATAATATAATATAATATAATATAATATAATATAATATAATATAATATAATATAATATAATATAATATAATATAATATAATATAATATAATATAATATAATATAATATAATATAATATAATATAATATAATATAATATAATATAATATAATATAATATAATATAATATAATATAATATAATATAATATAATATAATATAATATAATATAATATAATATAATATAATATAATATAATATAATATAATATAATATAATATAATATAATATAATATAATATAATATAATATAATATAATATAATATAATATAATATAATATAATATAATATAATATAATATAATATAATATAATATAATATAATATAATATAATATAATATAATATAATATAATATAATATAATATAATATAATATAATATAATATAATATAATATAATATAATATAATATAATATAATATAATATAATATAATATAATATAATATAATATAATATAATATAATATAATATAATATAATATAATATAATATAATATAATATAATATAATATAATATAATATAATATAATATAATATAATATAATATAATATAATATAATATAATATAATATAATATAATATAATATAATATAATATAATATAATATAATATAATATAATATAATATAATATAATATAATATAATATAATATAATATAATATAATATAATATAATATAATATAATATAATATAATATAATATAATATAATATAATATAATATAATATAATATAATATAATATAATATAATATAATATAATATAATATAATATAATATAATATAATATAATATAATATAATATAATATAATATAATATAATATAATATAATATAATATAATATAATATAATATAATATAATATAATATAATATAATATAATATAATATAATATAATATAATATAATATAATATAATATAATATAATATAATATAATATAATATAATATAATATAATATAATATAATATAATATAATATAATATAATATAATATAATATAATATAATATAATATAATATAATATAATATAATATAATATAATATAATATAATATAATATAATATAATATAATATAATATAATATAATATAATATAATATAATATAATATAATATAATATAATATAATATAATATAATATAATATAATATAATATAATATAATATAATATAATATAATATAATATAATATAATATAATATAATATAATATAATATAATATAATATAATATAATATAATATAATATAATATAATATAATATAATATAATATAATATAATATAATATAATATAATATAATATAATATAATATAATATAATATAATATAATATAATATAATATAATATAATATAATATAATATAATATAATATAATATAATATAATATAATATAATATAATATAATATAATATAATATAATATAATATAATATAATATAATATAATATAATATAATATAATATAATATAATATAATATAATATAATATAATATAATATAATATAATATAATATAATATAATATAATATAATATAATATAATATAATATAATATAATATAATATAATATAATATAATATAATATAATATAATATAATATAATATAATATAATATAATATAATATAATATAATATAATATAATATAATATAATATAATATAATATAATATAATATAATATAATATAATATAATATAATATAATATAATATAATATAATATAATATAATATAATATAATATAATATAATATAATATAATATAATATAATATAATATAATATAATATAATATAATATAATATAATATAATATAATATAATATAATATAATATAATATAATATAATATAATATAATATAATATAATATAATATAATATAATATAATATAATATAATATAATATAATATAATATAATATAATATAATATAATATAATATAATATAATATAATATAATATAATATAATATAATATAATATAATATAATATAATATAATATAATATAATATAATATAATATAATATAATATAATATAATATAATATAATATAATATAATATAATATAATATAATATAATATAATATAATATAATATAATATAATATAATATAATATAATATAATATAATATAATATAATATAATATAATATAATATAATATAATATAATATAATATAATATAATATAATATAATATAATATAATATAATATAATATAATATAATATAATATAATATAATATAATATAATATAATATAATATAATATAATATAATATAATATAATATAATATAATATAATATAATATAATATAATATAATATAATATAATATAATATAATATAATATAATATAATATAATATAATATAATATAATATAATATAATATAATATAATATAATATAATATAATATAATATAATATAATATAATATAATATAATATAATATAATATAATATAATATAATATAATATAATATAATATAATATAATATAATATAATATAATATAATATAATATAATATAATATAATATAATATAATATAATATAATATAATATAATATAATATAATATAATATAATATAATATAATATAATATAATATAATATAATATAATATAATATAATATAATATAATATAATATAATATAATATAATATAATATAATATAATATAATATAATATAATATAATATAATATAATATAATATAATATAATATAATATAATATAATATAATATAATATAATATAATATAATATAATATAATATAATATAATATAATATAATATAATATAATATAATATAATATAATATAATATAATATAATATAATATAATATAATATAATATAATATAATATAATATAATATAATATAATATAATATAATATAATATAATATAATATAATATAATATAATATAATATAATATAATATAATATAATATAATATAATATAATATAATATAATATAATATAATATAATATAATATAATATAATATAATATAATATAATATAATATAATATAATATAATATAATATAATATAATATAATATAATATAATATAATATAATATAATATAATATAATATAATATAATATAATATAATATAATATAATATAATATAATATAATATAATATAATATAATATAATATAATATAATATAATATAATATAATATAATATAATATAATATAATATAATATAATATAATATAATATAATATAATATAATATAATATAATATAATATAATATAATATAATATAATATAATATAATATAATATAATATAATATAATATAATATAATATAATATAATATAATATAATATAATATAATATAATATAATATAATATAATATAATATAATATAATATAATATAATATAATATAATATAATATAATATAATATAATATAATATAATATAATATAATATAATATAATATAATATAATATAATATAATATAATATAATATAATATAATATAATATAATATAATATAATATAATATAATATAATATAATATAATATAATATAATATAATATAATATAATATAATATAATATAATATAATATAATATAATATAATATAATATAATATAATATAATATAATATAATATAATATAATATAATATAATATAATATAATATAATATAATATAATATAATATAATATAATATAATATAATATAATATAATATAATATAATATAATATAATATAATATAATATAATATAATATAATATAATATAATATAATATAATATAATATAATATAATATAATATAATATAATATAATATAATATAATATAATATAATATAATATAATATAATATAATATAATATAATATAATATAATATAATATAATATAATATAATATAATATAATATAATATAATATAATATAATATAATATAATATAATATAATATAATATAATATAATATAATATAATATAATATAATATAATATAATATAATATAATATAATATAATATAATATAATATAATATAATATAATATAATATAATATAATATAATATAATATAATATAATATAATATAATATAATATAATATAATATAATATAATATAATATAATATAATATAATATAATATAATATAATATAATATAATATAATATAATATAATATAATATAATATAATATAATATAATATAATATAATATAATATAATATAATATAATATAATATAATATAATATAATATAATATAATATAATATAATATAATATAATATAATATAATATAATATAATATAATATAATATAATATAATATAATATAATATAATATAATATAATATAATATAATATAATATAATATAATATAATATAATATAATATAATATAATATAATATAATATAATATAATATAATATAATATAATATAATATAATATAATATAATATAATATAATATAATATAATATAATATAATATAATATAATATAATATAATATAATATAATATAATATAATATAATATAATATAATATAATATAATATAATATAATATAATATAATATAATATAATATAATATAATATAATATAATATAATATAATATAATATAATATAATATAATATAATATAATATAATATAATATAATATAATATAATATAATATAATATAATATAATATAATATAATATAATATAATATAATATAATATAATATAATATAATATAATATAATATAATATAATATAATATAATATAATATAATATAATATAATATAATATAATATAATATAATATAATATAATATAATATAATATAATATAATATAATATAATATAATATAATATAATATAATATAATATAATATAATATAATATAATATAATATAATATAATATAATATAATATAATATAATATAATATAATATAATATAATATAATATAATATAATATAATATAATATAATATAATATAATATAATATAATATAATATAATATAATATAATATAATATAATATAATATAATATAATATAATATAATATAATATAATATAATATAATATAATATAATATAATATAATATAATATAATATAATATAATATAATATAATATAATATAATATAATATAATATAATATAATATAATATAATATAATATAATATAATATAATATAATATAATATAATATAATATAATATAATATAATATAATATAATATAATATAATATAATATAATATAATATAATATAATATAATATAATATAATATAATATAATATAATATAATATAATATAATATAATATAATATAATATAATATAATATAATATAATATAATATAATATAATATAATATAATATAATATAATATAATATAATATAATATAATATAATATAATATAATATAATATAATATAATATAATATAATATAATATAATATAATATAATATAATATAATATAATATAATATAATATAATATAATATAATATAATATAATATAATATAATATAATATAATATAATATAATATAATATAATATAATATAATATAATATAATATAATATAATATAATATAATATAATATAATATAATATAATATAATATAATATAATATAATATAATATAATATAATATAATATAATATAATATAATATAATATAATATAATATAATATAATATAATATAATATAATATAATATAATATAATATAATATAATATAATATAATATAATATAATATAATATAATATAATATAATATAATATAATATAATATAATATAATATAATATAATATAATATAATATAATATAATATAATATAATATAATATAATATAATATAATATAATATAATATAATATAATATAATATAATATAATATAATATAATATAATATAATATAATATAATATAATATAATATAATATAATATAATATAATATAATATAATATAATATAATATAATATAATATAATATAATATAATATAATATAATATAATATAATATAATATAATATAATATAATATAATATAATATAATATAATATAATATAATATAATATAATATAATATAATATAATATAATATAATATAATATAATATAATATAATATAATATAATATAATATAATATAATATAATATAATATAATATAATATAATATAATATAATATAATATAATATAATATAATATAATATAATATAATATAATATAATATAATATAATATAATATAATATAATATAATATAATATAATATAATATAATATAATATAATATAATATAATATAATATAATATAATATAATATAATATAATATAATATAATATAATATAATATAATATAATATAATATAATATAATATAATATAATATAATATAATATAATATAATATAATATAATATAATATAATATAATATAATATAATATAATATAATATAATATAATATAATATAATATAATATAATATAATATAATATAATATAATATAATATAATATAATATAATATAATATAATATAATATAATATAATATAATATAATATAATATAATATAATATAATATAATATAATATAATATAATATAATATAATATAATATAATATAATATAATATAATATAATATAATATAATATAATATAATATAATATAATATAATATAATATAATATAATATAATATAATATAATATAATATAATATAATATAATATAATATAATATAATATAATATAATATAATATAATATAATATAATATAATATAATATAATATAATATAATATAATATAATATAATATAATATAATATAATATAATATAATATAATATAATATAATATAATATAATATAATATAATATAATATAATATAATATAATATAATATAATATAATATAATATAATATAATATAATATAATATAATATAATATAATATAATATAATATAATATAATATAATATAATATAATATAATATAATATAATATAATATAATATAATATAATATAATATAATATAATATAATATAATATAATATAATATAATATAATATAATATAATATAATATAATATAATATAATATAATATAATATAATATAATATAATATAATATAATATAATATAATATAATATAATATAATATAATATAATATAATATAATATAATATAATATAATATAATATAATATAATATAATATAATATAATATAATATAATATAATATAATATAATATAATATAATATAATATAATATAATATAATATAATATAATATAATATAATATAATATAATATAATATAATATAATATAATATAATATAATATAATATAATATAATATAATATAATATAATATAATATAATATAATATAATATAATATAATATAATATAATATAATATAATATAATATAATATAATATAATATAATATAATATAATATAATATAATATAATATAATATAATATAATATAATATAATATAATATAATATAATATAATATAATATAATATAATATAATATAATATAATATAATATAATATAATATAATATAATATAATATAATATAATATAATATAATATAATATAATATAATATAATATAATATAATATAATATAATATAATATAATATAATATAATATAATATAATATAATATAATATAATATAATATAATATAATATAATATAATATAATATAATATAATATAATATAATATAATATAATATAATATAATATAATATAATATAATATAATATAATATAATATAATATAATATAATATAATATAATATAATATAATATAATATAATATAATATAATATAATATAATATAATATAATATAATATAATATAATATAATATAATATAATATAATATAATATAATATAATATAATATAATATAATATAATATAATATAATATAATATAATATAATATAATATAATATAATATAATATAATATAATATAATATAATATAATATAATATAATATAATATAATATAATATAATATAATATAATATAATATAATATAATATAATATAATATAATATAATATAATATGATATAATATAATATAATATAATATAATATAATATAATATAATATAATATAATATAATATAATATTGTATGTATTGTATGTATTGTATGTATTGTATGTATTGTATGTATTGTATGTATTGCATGTATTGTATGTATTGTATGTATTGTGTGTATTGTATGTATTGTATGTATTGTATGTATTATTTTTATTTATTTATTTAAGAGAAACAAGCATGAGTACACTAAGAACAAGCTCTTTTATAGTACAATATAAGTTAATAATAAAAGGAAATAATAACAACTCTTTTATAGTACAATATAAGTTAATAATAAAAGGAAATAATAGCAACTCAAAAAATTATTTAAAAATAATTATATACATAATTTTTGAAACAACAAGTAGCTTAAAGTAATTTATGCCATAATTAAATTAAAAGATTTTGCTAGAGGAAAAAGGAATACAAAAGTAAAAGAAAAGGAGTAAAGAAGAAGTAATCTAATGAGCAGAAAAGAAGGAAAATACTGATTGCCTAAAAGCTACTCTCCCACTGGTCTCCCTAAGCCTACGTGGTAGAGCATTCCACAACCTAATGGCGTTGATGAAGAACAGGTGGGACGTGTTTAGGGAATAATGCCTCGGAACTATCATGACATGGCTTCTTCTAGACATACCAAACTGGAGTTTATCGTACAAATACCCAGGTGTTTTATCATAGATTAACCTATGTAGGTATATGCAGTTTCTCGCCTTAAGATAATCAACTATGCTACAACCAAGTATTGCATTTCGGAAACTGGAAAGACGATCATATTTTAGAAGACCATAAACATACCGCGTAGCATAATTAAACGCAATCTGAAGTTTTAGTTGGGACGAAGAATCCAGTTTACTATACACTATTTCAGAAAAAGTTATAACAGGCAAGATAAGTTGAATTACCAACTTACGCCTAATCTCAAATGGAGTTACACTGGCTGACAATCTTAAGTTACGCAAAACATAATACACTTTACTTACTACACTATTTACGTGGTCAACACATGACAGGGAAGAATTTAAATGGAAGCCAAGATTTACAACTTTAGACACAATAATGAGCTTATTGGCTCCGATAAACAAATCAGGAACAACATTTAAGCAAGACTTAACCTTACAGACAGAAAGAACATATGATTTGGAAGAATTAAGTATAAGATCGTTTTTGGTAGCCCATTCATTTACATTATTAAGGTCTTCATTCAACCTGCAACCAAGGTCATCGATAAGGCCAGTTCTACGAGAAAGATGTAGCTGAACATCATCAGCGTATGCATGAATAGCAGCATGATTACAAACGGAAAAAATATCATTTAAAAACATGGAAAACAGAAGTGGGCCAATTATAGAACCCTGAGGAACACCACTTAAAACTTTGAGTTTGTACCCCGACGATAATTGGCCAATTTGAACTTTTTGACACCTATTGCACAAGTAGCTGGACATTAAATTAACGGCACTCTCACAGAAACAAAACAATGACTTAAGCTTATGACACAAAATTTGATGATTTACCTTATCAAACGCTTTCGAAAAATCTAACAAGCACAAAAGCGTCATAGACCCATCATCATATTGTGGCCGTATATCATCAATTATCTTAACAACCGCAGACGAACAACTATGCCCAGCACGAAAACCAGATTGAAACGGAGATAATAAGTTATTATTAACTAAGTGGTTTGTAATTTGCTGAGCCATTAGTTTTTCACAAATTTTTGCTAGCGGTGAAAGGATGCTTATAGGCCTAAAATCATTTGCACAAGATGGATTCTGCTTTTTTGCTATAGGAAGAACAATGGCGACTTTCCATAAGTCAGGGAACGATGAACCATGAAACATGAGTTAATGATGTGAGTTAGAGGGCTAATAATGTGGGGCAATAAGATTTTTATAAATTTTATGGGAATACCATCAGCAGCCATTGCATTTGACTTGATTTGCGACACACATTTACCTACATCAAACTCAACCACCGGTGAGAAATGAAAGGATTGGCACAGTAAAGGACTTGACAAGGGCAAAGAATTACTATTTGCAGAATCTGAAGCAGCATTATTAGTAAAAAAAGAGTTTAAAACCTCTGGGTCTAATTGACTATCAACTTTATTTTTGTTGCATATCCCAAGGCTTTTGATATTGTTCCAAAGCACTTTACTTGGAAGAGAGAGCTTAAGTTTGTTCGAGTAAAAACGCGTTTTAGCTTGTCGAGTAACAAGGACTGTTTCATTCCTCGCCATTCTATAGGCTTCCCAGTTCTGTTCTGAAGGGCTTAGCCGCCAAGTTTTCCGTAACTTGTTTCTTTTCTTAATAAGATACAAGACATGTTGGGAAAACCAGGGACACGACACATTTTTTATTCTACAATTACGTACAGGAACATCTTTGTCAAACAGAAATTTAATGGGTATTAAAAAGGAATTAAGCTTATTATTAATATTGTGTTGAAGCCAACAGTCATTAAAAGATAACAAGGACACATCACGGAAAAGAGATGGATAATTTATATTTTTAAAATCACGATAAGAAAAAGTACATGGGATAACTAAGTGAGAGAAGTTAACATTTAACGTGCAAAAAATCAAATCGTGATCAGAGACAAAGCACAATTGATTGAAAAAAGAAACAGCAGAAGGATCAGAAACAATAAAAAAGTCAAGAAGACTGGGAGAGGTGTTGATGGAAAAGTGAGTGGGTATAGAATCATTTACAACAGACAACCCTAACGAAGATATGTTTTTATACAATATTTGCTTAGGCAGTTCGTTAGATATGAGATTTATGTTAAAATCACCACACAGTAAAATAACGTCATAATCAACAATAATTTGTATGTATTGTATGTTTTTTTTTAAAAATTTTTTTTTTTTATTTTATTCGCGAAGGGGGAACCTTCAAAAGGCCCCACCGTGCAGGTGGGAGTGTACGATTTTTACGCACTAAACCTACATGATACCTCGCGGTATCATAACCTCCGCATTGAATCTTCGACCCTATAGGACCCCGCGGGACCGCCGTAAGGCATAACTTCGCGGGGCTTGGGAACAGCACTAGGCTGGAAACTGTTTGGCTACTGCCGGGATCTACTGTGGGATGGTCGTCGGGTCAACAACCTTTACCTCATCTATCTTGCGCGCGCTCAACTCTTCGCAGCTCTTCGGTTATTTTTCTAGCCAGGGTGCTAACCATCGACCAGTTCTCTTCGCTGTTTAGCATAAGAGAAACCATATTTTGCTGTGTTAACGTTTCGCCGAGACAGGCCGAGGCCTCAAGTCTGGCGTTATGGAACATGGGGCACACAAAAAGAACGTGCGCCGCGTCTTGCAGCGTGTTTTCTGTGCAATTAGTGCAGTAAGGATCGATCGCGTGTTTATACTTGTGAAGGTATGCCCTGAAGCAACCATATCCGCTCAGTATCTGTGTAAGGTAGAAGTTCACTGAGCCGTGGCTTCTGCCATACCACTCGGTCAGGCTAGGGATGAGCTGGTACGTCCACCGACCCTTCTCTGAACTATCCCAGCGGTCTTGCCATTTTTGCAAGCTTCTCTCTCTAGCGAGTTTTTTATTAGCTGTTGTGCTTTCACTACCAGCTGTGAGAAGCGCTTCTTCCACGAGAAGGTCAATAGGGATTGCGCTAGCTAGAACCAGTGCTGCATCTCCGGATACCGTTCTGAAGCTGCAGCAGACCCTGAGTGCGCCAAGTCTGTAAAATGACTCTACTCCGTGTCGGTAGGACTTCGTTTTCATCGCTGTGTACCATACAGTCGCACCATACATCATAGTAGATCGCACTACGTTGAGGAGCAGTGTTCGTCGTGCTTGTTTGGGGCCTCTTGTGTTCGGCATTATTCTAGATAGCGCCAAACATACTTCGGATGCTTTCCTGTGTGCGTACTGCATATGTTGCTTAAATGACAGTCTGGAATCGATCATTACACCGAGATATTTAATGAACGGCTTCGATTCAATTACTGTTCCACGAATACTGATGCTAGCGGTTTCTAGTTTTTTCCGACTACTTATAAGTACCATCTCAGTCTTATGTTCAGCTAGACTAAGTCCCGCTCTTCGCAGCCAATCGCAAATCATAGCGATAGTTACACTACTGAGGGCCTCAGCTTCTTCACGGTGTTTTGCTGTCGCCACAACTGCAAGGCCGTCGGCAAAGCCAACAATCTTGACGTCTGCTGGCACCTCAAGCCTGAGAACCCCATCGTACATGACGTTCCATAGCAGGGGGCCAAGAACCGACCCCTGTGGGACTCCACCGGAGACATTGTACGTCTTCGTGCCTTCTTCTGTGTCGTAGAGCAGGACTCTTTCACTGAAATAGTGTGACACGATCTTCGTGAGGTATCGTGGTACTCCAAAGTTTCTGAGGGCTGTCATAATCAGACTCCAGTTAGCTGAGTTGAAAGCGTTCTTTACGTCGAGTGTTGCCACCAAACAGTACTGCTTTGCTCCCCTCACTCCCTCAATTGCTTCCTGCGCGGTGCTTGTTACTAGCTTAATAGCGTCCGTCGTTGATTGGGCCTTTCGAAACCCAAATTGTCGAGCCAAAAGTCCTCCTCCGGCTTGGATCGCGTTTTCCAGGCGGTTGCACACCACACGCTCAAAGACTTTGCCTATTGTGTCGAGTAGGCAAATCGGCCTGTAGTCTGAGGGGGCGTCCGTGGAGCAACTGCCTTTCGGTATGAGCACTAACTTCTGGGTTTTCCACTGCGCTGGGAAAATGCCCTCTAGAAGGCACGCGTTGAAAAGCTGGGCAAACTGATGCGGCTGCGACATAATCGCAATCTTCAGTGCGCGGTTCGGAATACCATCAGGACCTGGCGCCTTGTCGTTTTTTATGTTTTTTACTACATTAACAATCTCCTCTATAGTTACAGCCAATATGGTCCGTAGCTCGATGTGTTCCTCGACCGGCTGGGCCGCTGGCTGCTGTGGAAAGAGTGTTCTAACTATAGCACTTAGTACCTGCGGGTCCGTAGGTGCTGGTCGCCTGAACGACTTCAGTTTTTTCATAACTAATCTGTATGCAGTACCCCATGGATTGGTTTCTGCCTCATCACATAGCTGTAGGAAGCATTGGCGCTTACTCGTACGGATTGCTATTTTCAGGCCTTTCTTGAGCATTCGATAGGTTTCGCGGATATCGTTGAAGCTGTATGAACCTCTTGCGCGGTAGTACATCCTCCTTGCTTCGAGGCATTTCCTGCGTGCTTCAGCAATTTCCGCCGTCCACCAGTAGACCGGGTCTTGCTTGCGCTTGCTAGACCGCCTCGAGATCATCGCTGCATCGCAAGCTCTTCTTGTTTGGTCCAGGGTCTGCCATGCCATATCATTTGGCGTGCCAGACAGATGCATATCGGCCATTACTACTTTCAAAATGTCCTCGTCTAGTGTTTCGACTCTGTACGAACATTTATTTCCCGTATTTATGCTGTGTCGGCTACGCGGTCGACCATTGAGCTTATAAATGATAGCTTGGTGGTCGCTGTGCGTGTACAGATTGCTAACATGCCACTCTGCTTGCTTAGTTAACTCGCTACTGGCGAAAGTCAGGTCGATGATGGAGCTTCCGCCCGCACGGCTGAATGTTGCTTGGGATCCATTATTGAGCAGCACCACGTCTAGTAGAGCAAACGCTTCAAGGAGAATAAAGCCACGTTGGTTTGTTTTTTGACTTCCCCAGTCAACTGCCCACGCGTTAAAGTCACCAGCGATAAGGAGTGGTTTCAGGCCTCTCGTTTCGCTGACTATCGTATCTAGAATCTCCGTGTATTCCTGGATCGACAGACTTGGCGCTAGGTAGCAACTCACGACATGTATGCCATCTACTTCCGCGCGGACGAAACCGTTTGCACGTGTATGAAGCCTTAGATAGAAGGGAGCCCTTCCACAAGACCATAGGGCGGCTTTCCCGGTAATGTGCGAGGCCCATGCTCCTACGGTTTTTTCGGCGTAAGGTTCACTCAATATAGCCAGGTCGATGGCCTGGTCTCTGACGGTTTGCCCGAGGAGGTCCTGTGCTGCGCCACAGTTGTTGAGGTTCAACTGCAGTACTCTCATCTGCGTCTCCGTTGGCTGGCTCCTTGAACGGACTGGCATTTCAGACTTCCGGCGCGGTGGTTGGAGTCTTGGCCTTCTTTAGCTTTGCAAAGAAAGCAGCTCGCCTTTGCTTCGCAATCCTTGGCCTTATGGCCTTCTGTACCGCATTTCATACAGCATCCACTTCGGTCTGTACTTTTGCAGCTTCTTGCGGTGTGCCCAAAGTCAAGGCATCTGAAGCACCTGATTGGAGCTACCTTCTCGCGGGCTCTGCAAATTACCCAGCCAACTTTGATTTCACTGATTTTGATCAGTTTTTTCGCCTGTGGAGCTGGTAGGCCTATGACCGCTGTTTGGGTGCCGGCGTACGCTTTGCGAAGT
Organism: Dichetophora obliterata; assembly: GCA_963920525.1. Classification (NCBI taxonomy): domain Eukaryota; kingdom Metazoa; phylum Arthropoda; class Insecta; order Diptera; family Sciomyzidae; genus Dichetophora; species Dichetophora obliterata. Next base: position 124,496,168 of record OY986435.1, read on the forward strand.
GACTTAACGTTAGCCACAATGGTGTCGTCAAGCACCCTCTGGATTGCGCTTCGCACCTCTTCGGATGTCGTCACCTCGTCGAGATCCTTTATCTCTATTAGAGTCTCTTCCGTGAGCGCTTTTGTCTCCGTGTGACCGGCGAACACCGAGTCGAACTTCTCTTTCAACTGTTGGGTCGTCTGTGTGTTTGAACGCTTCAGTTGGATCAACACCTCACCCTTCTCTGTTCGTCTTAATCTGGAGACGTTTTCTCCGAACTCGTCGAGTGACTTTTCCTGCTTCATCTTCAGGATGATGTCACTGTATGAAAGTTGGCCTACTTTCGCGACCACGATTGCGTCCGGTCTTACTAGCTTCGGTGGTGGTTTTTTCCGTTTCTTCCGTTTTCTTGCCTTGCTGATCACCTTGGTCCAGGGCTTATCATTATGCTTCGAGTGCGATGATTGTTGATCAGCGTGGGGGGCTTCTTCAGTAGAAGAGGGGTTGGGTGTGTGTACTTGGACCGCCAACTGCTGTACTCTCTTCTTTTTTGGTGGCGTAGCTCGAGAGCTTTGCTCGTTTGCCCTTTTTGAGGCTGCCTTCGACGCCTTCGAGAACAATGGATCTGTTTGGCAATCCTTATCGACGCAAGGTGCCTGACTGAGCGGTTGTGGATCCCCCGAGTTAGCATTTACCTCTTTAGATCCTACTTCTTTTATTTCTCTCGCGAGATCAGAGTACGCGAGTTTAGAGAGATTAATAAGCCTCTTTATCTCGTGATGAACGTTTGTTCTACTCTTTACATATTCTGCCAGGCCATCGATGTAAAGCTTCAGTTTGCCCATGCTAGAACTGACAGGATCGTCAACTCTAGGGCTTGGTGTTCCTTCCGAGGGTGATTTATCTTTACTCTCTTTCAGTTGCATCAGGGTCTTTGTGCCTCCGGAAGTGCCTTTAATAGGCGAACGCTGGATCTTTGAACTCAATGTAAAAGGGTTCTCAGCTTTTTTGTTGCTCTAGCTTTAACTGGTGCAGCGGCCGAGTGTGCCACCGTTGCAGCAGTGTTAGGAGATGAAATGTTGGTTAGGGCCTCCAGAATCCGTGCCCCTGCCGTGGTAGTGTCCACGGGTGGATTTCCACTATTGTGGTTACCACCTGGAGTAATTTTGTTATTCTCCGACATTCCAAGTAAGTGATTTTGTTTTCAGGGATATCTACCCCAATCCTTTTATACCTACGGACAGGTTTAGATACTGCCGACCGCTACGGTACAGACGCAGACCAGGAAGCCGCCCAATGTGGGTCAGACGCGCCTGGATTTCCTAACTGGGGTCCGCGGGTTCGTTATGCCCGAAGGTCCTGGGGGACACAGGACCTCCCTGCGGGGGTGTGTATGTTTTTGGATTGTCCCTTGGCTGAAAGGAAAGAGGGTTCGCCTCCGGGCTTAGTCCCTAGGCGGCGACGCATTTGATTTGATCTGTCGACTGCGACCACTAATTTTCACGAAAGGAAAAGGCTCGCTTCGGGAAATGATCCCTAGAAGGCGACGCATGGTCTACCGACTGCGATCGCTTTAAACCTCGGAAGAAATGGGTCCGCTTCGGGAATTGGACCCTAGACGACGACGCATTTGGTCTGCCGGCCGCAATAACTTTTCCTTCCGGAAAGAAAAGGCATACTTCGGGAAATTATCCCTAGACGGCGACGCCTTCGGTCTGTCGACTGCGATGATTTATCCTCCCGGAAGGACAAGGTCCGCTTCAGAAATGAGTCCTTAGGCGACACCGCTTTCCAAATCAGCGCCTAGGTTTTGATACTGCCGACCGCTACGGTACAGACGCAGACCAGAAAGCCGCCCAATATGGGTCAGACGCTTCTGGATTTTTTTGTAACTAGGGTCCGCGGGTTCGTAAGGCCCGAAGGATTTTGTGAATCAAAATCCTCCCTTGCGGAAGTATGTATTGTATGTATTGTATGTATTGTATGTATTGTATGTATTGTATGTATTGTATGTATTGTATGTATTGTATGTATTGTATGTATTGTATGTATTGTATGTATTGTATGTATTGTATGTATTGTATGTATTGTATGTATTGTATGTATTGTATGTATTGTATGTATTGTATGTATTGTATGTATTGTATGTATTGTATGTATTGTATGTATTGTATGTATTGTATGTATTGTATGTATTGTATGTATTGTATGTATTGTATGTATTGTATGTATTGTATGTATTGTATGTATTGTATGTATTGTATGTATTGTATGTATTGTATGTATTGTATGTATTGTATGTATTGTATGTATTGTATGTATTGTATGTATTGTATGTATTGTATGTATTGTATGTATTGTATGTATTGTATGTATTGTATGTATTGTATGTATTGTATGTATTGTATGTATTGTATGTATTGTATGTATTGTATGTATTGTATGTATTGTATGTATTGTATGTATTGTATGTATTGTATGTATTGTATGTATTGTATGTATTGTATGTATTGTATGTATTGTATGTATTGTATGTATTGTATGTATTGTATGTATTGTATGTATTGTATGTATTGTATGTATTGTATGTATTGTATGTATTGTATGTATTGTATGTATTGTATGTATTGTATGTATTGTATGTATTGTATGTATTGTATGTATTGTATGTATTGTATGTATTGTATGTATTGTATGTATTGTATGTATTGTATGTATTGTATGTATTGTATGTATTGTATGTATTGTATGTATTGTATGTATTGTATGTATTGTATGTATTGTATGTATTGTATGTATTGTATGTATTGTATGTATTGTATGTATTGTATGTATTGTATGTATTGTATGTATTGTATGTATTGTATGTATTGTATGTATTGTATGTATTGTATGTATTGTATGTATTGTATGTATTGTATGTATTGTATGTATTGTATGTATTGTATGTATTGTATGTATTGTATGTATTGTATGTATTGTATGTATTGTATGTATTGTATGTATTGTATGTATTGTATGTATTGTATGTATTGTATGTATTGTATGTATTGTATGTATTGTATGTATTGTATGTATTGTATGTATTGTATGTATTGTATGTATTGTATGTATTGTATGTATTGTATGTATTGTATGTATTGTATGTATTGTATGTATTGTATGTATTGTATGTATTGTATGTATTGTGTGTATTGTATGTATTGTATGTATTGTATGCATTGTATGTATTGTTTGTATTGTATGTATTGTATGTATTGTATATATTGTATGTATTGTATGTATTGTATTTATTGTATTTATTGTATATATTGTATGTATTGTATGTATGTATTGTATGTATTGTATGTATTGTATGTATTGTATGTATTGTATGTATTGTATGTATTGTATGTATTGTATGTATTGTATGTATTGTATGAATTGTATGTATTGTATGTATTGTATGTATTGTATGTATTGTATGTATTGTATGTATTGTATGTATTGTATGTATTGTATGTATTGTATGTATTGTATGTATTGTATGTATTGTATGTATTGTATGTATTGTATGTATTGTATGTATTGTATGTATTGTATGTATTGTATGTATTGTATGTATTGTATGTATTGTATGTATTGTATGTATTGTATGTATTGTATGTATTGTATGTATTGTATGTATTTTATGCATTGTATATGTGGTGACTCAATAACTTTAAGTTGCATCACCACATTAGTTGAATTCCTAACTTAACATTGGCCGCATTCTAGCCGAAAAAGTGCTCAAGAACTGTTCCACAACTTTCGGGCTGAATGGTATGCTCTCACAGAACATGTTCCTTGAGATGTCACAATTTATATAGCGAAAATATTTTATGCTACTTCGCTACTTGAGCACTTTTTCGGCTAGAATGCGGCCATTGTACTTACCTATTGTTGATTATTAATTTACATCTTACTTACCTCAACTTAACATTTATAATATTCTTATGTTAATTTATTTACACTTTGTTATAAATACTTGTTATTATAAAAACATTTGAATAAATATTCATATTTGTATCAATCAGAAATTTTCATTTGAAAATTGCAGTTGAATAAAATATTTTCAAATAAACAGTTTAAAAATATATATATTAAAAAATAAAAGTTATAAATTAAAATTAAAAGTTTGTTGTGCACCAAATACTGGCGATCCTGCCAGGAGCGAACTACAAAAACTGCAAAAGTGCGAACTGCGTTTCTCGTTGCGCTCTCGTCATAGCCGACAACGCAAACCAAAGCAAACAACCACGTCGACGATGACATAGCTAAGAAGCCAAAAGAAATTCTTAGATTCCGAACAACACAACTAAAAAACAGCAAACAACAATCACCTTCAGTTCAAATTTAACATCTACTGCTACGTCAACAACTAACTAACCAACAACTAACGCCATCGTCATCTACGACATCGTTCATTTCAATAGCTACAACTTCCATCCCAACAGCGGCGCTACAACACAACTAGCATCCACCTCCGACATACAGCGCTGACACTACCAACCTGCAGTAGCAACAACGTACCAAAACTTACAAAGCAGCAATCACAATAACTACAGCCGCACCCACTACAACAAACGTTACAGCTCCTGTCGCTGCAACAACAGTTGTTGTACCTAAGCTGAAATTGCCGCACCCATTACAGCTGTAATCAAGGACAAAAAGAAGGTCAATCAAAAGGCTAGTGACTTTAGCAACGTTGGTGATTCGCCGATACTAATTGGTGGCAGAAAGCCACAAACAACGAAATAAAACTTCAATAATAACTCTGGAGCTAGCGCTTCTAATAAAAATTTGCTAAGAGCGACACTACAACGAACTCAGCCGCAGAAAACGTTAAAATACCCCTCAACGCCACCTCCACAAGTTCCTCATCAGTCGTCGCTTCCACTAGCCAAAGCCACAACAACAACAACAACAAAAACTAAACAACAACAACAACAAAACAACTACAGTAGCGGTAATAACAACAACATCTACAACAACAGCAGCAATAAAAGCAACAACAATAACAACAACAATAAAAGCAACAACGTTAACAACGCAGTCAATAACAACAATAACAACATTCGAAATCAACAACAATAAGAAGAGCAACAATAACAATAACAACAACATTAACAACGCTAGCAGCAACAAATTTTATTTGATTGTTAATTTTGTAAAATTTTTATTTTGATTTATTTTTTTTGACATTTTATAAAATTTTTTTTTTCAGGTTGCTGTATTATTTTAGATTCTCACGAGGCACACACCGTAGCTTTTAAAGCGGCACAAAAACGATAGGGTCGGAAGATACCTATCGTCTAAGGCCGTAGGCACTCCACTGCACTAGGGCAACACAAGTTAGGAAATACACTAATAGGCATACATTTTAGGAAATTATGAGTCTGTCACACACACCACCACCCGTTCCTAGGCAAACACCTATACCTTCACAAACTTCTGACCCTCTCGCTCATTTTGGCGAAGGCGACCATCGTCCCCTTATACATTTACAGACTGATTTCGTCAATCCATTTGACACTCCAATGCGGTCAGAAATTCAAGCGGCATCAGTTAAATTGCCACAATTTTGGACAACTTGTCCAGACGCATGGTTCGTCCATGCAGAAATTCAATTTTAATCAAAAGGAATTTCCACTGACAAAACAAAGTACGAATACCTGGTTACAGCTCTACCTCAAGAGGTAATCATAACGGTGCTCGACTTTATTCAAAAACCTCCGTCTTCAAATTTATATGAAGGTTTAAAAAGAACATTAATCGATAGACACACTCTGAGCGAGACTAAGAGGTTCGACAAAATTCTGTCTGGCACCGAGATGGGTGACCAAAAACCCTCTCAATTCTATAGAGCACTACTTATGTTGGCCGGTACCACAGTTGATAGTGAATTAATCTCTAAAATTTGGCTACGAAAGCTCCCCAAAAGTCTCAATATAGCATTGACCGGATCTAATCACAAAGACTTAGATGAATTATTGAGATTAGCTGACAAACTGTGGGAAGTTATGTCAGAAACAGAAGTAGCTTCAGTTGGCAATGATACCCAACGCATCCCTAAATCTACTGAACTCACGATGATTACGCAATCGTTTGCCGAAACGACCTCAAAGATTCTAACAAGTTTCAACAAACTGGCAATTGAGGTCCAAGAACTAAAAAACGATCGATATCGTAATAATTCACGAGAAACAAATTACCAAAGATACCCAAAACGTAGATCCCCTTCAAGAAGCATATCACGACCTGTCAACTGGGTATGCAGATACCACTTTAGATTTGGTAGGGCAGCTAGACGATGTGAACAACCATGTTCATTCAGACAAAACGATACTCAACACAACACAACACAATTCGACAAACTAGGTGACTCCATAATTGCGACGGCTAATAATGGAAGTCAAACAATTCTAACACGCCGTCTTTTTATTTATGACAATGACAACCACATAAATTTTTTAATAGACAGCGGAGCTGAAGTATCAGTACTTCCCGTAAATAAATTTAGACCCCACCCAAAAAATTCAGACTTAATACTGACAGCAGCTAACGGTAGCACGATTGCGACTTTTGGCAAGAAATTACTAAACGTAAATTAAAAACTAAGACGTGACTTTCCTTTTACATTCATATTAGTAGACATCACACGACCGATCATAGGAGTAGATTTTTGAACAAAATACGGACTCCTAATAGACTTACAACACAAAAAGCTCATTGATCCACTTACACAATTAACAGTCAACGCCATCACAGCATTCACAGAAACATCATTACCTAAACTAATTTCACTAGAAAACAAATACACAAATATACTCAAAAATTATCCATCACTGACTACAGAAGCAGACTACAACAAACCAGTTAAACACAAAACAGTGCACCATATAACTACAGAAGGACAGCTACCTTTTTCCAGACCCAGACGCCTAGACTCTAACAAATACAAAATTGCTAAAAAAGAATTTGATTTTTTAATTAAAGTAGGCATTTGTCGTCCTTCAGACTCCATGTCAGCGTCTCCTCTACACTTGGTACCTAAAAAGGATGAGAATGACTGGAGACCCTGTGGTGACTATAGAAGACTTAACGCAATTACAATTCCAGACCACTACCCTTTACCACACATACACGACTTGAATATAGACTTACACAATAAACACATATTTTCAAAATTAGACTTAATCAGAGCATACCACCAAATACCCATGGCTACAGAAGACATACATAAAACTGCAATCACCACACCGTTCGGAATGTTTGAGTTTCTAAGAATGCCATTCGGTTTACGAAACGCAGCTCAAACATTCCAACGATTTATCAACGAAGTACTGAGAGAACTAGACTTCGTTTTCGTATACCTTGATGATATTTTAGTGGCCAGTGAGACAGAAGAAGAACACATTAGACACCTAAATTTAGTTTTTGAAAAACTAGACAATTACGGACTAAACATCAAACCCAATAAATGTATTTTCGGCGTGGACAAAATAAATTTTCTAAGTTACACAATTTCAAACAAAGGCATACAACCATCTCCCGATAGAATTCAATGCATAAAAGACTACCCAAAACCAGAAACAGTCAAACAAATGCAGAAATTCATCGGGATGATTAACTACTACCACAGATGCATTCCAAAACTAGCACACACACTCACACACATTTACGAAATGGTAACTACAGCAACAAAAAAAAAGGACAAACACTTAACATGGACAGAAAACACAACACAAGCATTCACAGAGATAAAAGAAAGTTTCACTAAGGAAACACTACTTAAACATTTCAATAGTAAAGCAAAACTTTCTATCGCTGTGGATGCATCAAACACCGCTATAGGCGCAGTCTTACAACAAGAACATAATCAAGAAACAGAACCACTGGCATTCTTTTCAAAAAAATTATCTACTACAGAAATAAAATACAGCACGTTCGATCGCGAACTACTAGCCATTTACCTCACAATTAAACACTTTAGACACTATTTAGAAGGACGCACATTTACCATATACACGGATCACAAACCACTAACTTCAGCATTACATTCAAAAACTGAGAGAAGTCCAAGACAAATACGACATTTAGAATACATCGCACAGTTTTCCAACGACATCAGACACATTAAAGGTACAGATAACACCGTAGCAGACGCACTTTCAAGAGCTGAGATAGAGGCTTTCACAACCTCAGAGATTAATCTCAAAACTCTACACAAAGAACAAAATATAGATTCAGAACTACAAGAAATACTAAACAAACATATTTACAAACTAGAACAAGTACACATACCAATACTTAACATTAAAATTTGGTGCGAACAAACTAATTCAGAAACACGTCCATGTATCCCATAAACATTACGCAAACAAATTTTCGAACAAATACATAACATTTCACACACAGGTACACGAGCTACTCGAAAACTCATTACACAAAGATATTTTTGGCCTAAAATGAACGCATAAATCAATAAATGGTCACAAGAATGCATTAGATGCCAACGAGCAAAGATACACAAACATACGAAGACAATCCCACAAAATATAGACATCCCACACGGACGTTTTGAACACGTTCACGTCGATATAGTTGGTCCCTAACCAATATCACAAGGTTACAGATATTTGCTTACCCTAGTTGACAGAAACACACGTTGGCCCGAAGCGTATCCAATTAAAGATACTAACGCTAACACTGTCGTAGATACACTCCAAAAAGAATACATCTCACGTTTCGGAGTTCCTTTGGAAATTACCACTGATCGAGGACCTCAATTCACGTCCACAACTTTTAGAAACTTCGTTAAGAATCTAGGAAGCAAACACATTACCACTTCTGCTTATCATCCACAAGCTAACGGGATTGTAGAAAGGTTTCATCGTCAACTGAAGACGTCTATAATAACAAGCAACAATCAGACAAATTGGTACACAGAGTTGCCACTAATTCTTCTAGGACTCAGGTCCACGGTCAAAGAAGACATTAAAGCTTCACCCGCTGAGATGGTATTTGGGCAAACACTCAGGCTACCACAGCAACTAGTAATACATAGCAGTCAGAATTTTAATCCATCGGACACCTTAGCCAAACTTAAAGAGGTAGTAGAAAACAAAAAGTCAAACATTACACATCATAACACTAACTTCCAATCGTATATACCTCGAGCCCTCAGTACTTGTAACTTTGTTTTCGTACGCAACGACACGATCCGCAAAACACTACAAGAACCGTACGATGGCCCCTTCGAAGTGGTTGAGAGAACACCAAAATATTTCACAATTCGTAGACATAACACTAACACAAGAGTCAACATCGATAGAATAAAACCAGCCTCCCTAAACACTGAGACAGCACAGACACAGTTAACCAAACATAAAGATACTAAAAAAGTACACTTTAACCTGTTAGCGAATACTGCCAAGATTTTTTTAAAAAGGAGAGGGAATAATGTGGTGACTCAATAACTTTAAGTTGCATCAATCACCACATTAGTTGAATTCCTAACTTCCATTTTACTTACCTTCTCGTTCATTCTTAACTTACATTGTACTTACCTATTGTTGATTATTAATTTACATCTTACTTACCTCAACTTAACATTTATATTATTCTTATGTTAATTTATTTACACTTTGTTATAAATACTTGTTATTATAAAAACATTTGTATAAATATTCATATTTGTATCAATCAGAAATTTTCATTTGAAAATTGCAGTTGAATAAAATATTTTCAAATAAACAGTTTAAAAAAATATATATAAAAAAATAAAAGTTATAAATTAAAATTAAAAGTTTGTTGTGCACCAAATACTGGCGATCCTGCCAGGAGCGAACTACAAAAACTGCAAAAGTGCGAACTGCGTTTCTCGTTGCGCTCTCGTCATAGCCGACAACGCAAACCAAAGCAAACAACCACGTCGACGACGACATAACTAAGAAGCCAAAAGAAATTCCGAACAACACAACTAAAAAACAGCAAACAACAATCACCTTCAGTTCAAATTTAACATCTACTGCTACGTCAACAACTAACTAACCAACAACTAACGCCATCGTCATCTACGACATCGTTCATTTCAATAGCTACAACTTCCATCCCAACAGCGGCGCTACAACACAACTAGCATCCACCTCCGACATACAGCGCTGACACTACCAACCTGCAGTAGCAGCAACGTACCAAAACTTACAAAGCAGCAATCACAATAACTACAGCCGCACCCACTACAACACACGTTACAGCTCCTGTCGCTGCAACAACAGTTGTTGTACCTAAGCTGAAATTGCCGCACCCATTACAGCTGTAATCAAGGACAAAAAGAAGGTCAATCAAAAGGCTAGTGACTTTAGCAACGTTGGTGATTCGCCGATACTAATTGGTGGCAGAAAGCCACAAACAACGAAATAAAACTTCAATAATAACTCTGGAGCTAGCGCTTCTAATAAAAATTTGCTAAGAGCGACACTACAACGAACTCCGCCGCAGAAAACGTTAAAATACCCCTCAACGCCACCTCCACTTCAAGTTCCTCATCAGTCGTCGCTTCCACTAGCCAAAGCCACAACAACAACAACAACAAAAACTAAACAACAACAACAACAAAACAACTACAGTAGCGGTAATAACAACAACATCTACAACAACAGCAGCAATAAAAGCAACAACAATAACAACAACAATAAAAGCAACAACGTTAACAACGCAGTCAATAACAACAATAACAACATTCGAAATCAACAACAATAAGAAGAGCAACAATAACAATAACAACAACATTAACAACGCTAGCAGCAACAAATTTTATTTGATTATTAATTTTGTAAAATTTTTATTTTGATTTATTTTTTTTGACATTTTATAAAATTTTTTTTCAGGTTGCTGTATTATTTTAGATTCTCACGAGCCACACACCGTAGCTTTTAAAGCGGCACAAAAACGATAGGGTCGGAAGATACCTATCGTCTAAGGCCGTAGGCACTCCACTGCACTAGGGCAACACAAGTTAGGAAATACACTAATAGGCATACATTTTAGGAAATTATGAGTCTGTCACACACACCACCACCCGTTCCTAGGCAAACACCTATACCTTCACAAACTTCTGACCCTCTCGCTCATTTTGGCGAAGGCGACCATCGTCCCCTTATACATTTACAGACTGATTTCGTCAATCCATTTGACACTCCAATGCGGTCAGAAATTCAAGCGGCATCAGTTAAATTGCCACAATTTTGGACAACTTGTCCAGACGCATGGTTCGTCCATGCAGAAATTCAATTTTAATCAAAAGGAATTTCCACTGACAAAACAAAGTACGAATACCTGGTTACAGCTCTACCTCAAGAGGTAATCATAACGGTGCTCGACTTTATTCAAAAACCTCCGTCTTCAAATTTATATGAAGGTTTAAAAAGAACATTAATCGATAGACACACTCTGAGCGAGACTAAGAGGTTCGACAAAATTCTGTCTGGCACCGAGATGGGTGACCAAAAACCATCTCAATTCTATAGAGCACTACTTATGTTGGCCGGTACCACAGTTGATAGTGAATTAATCTCTAAAATTTGGCTACGAAAGCTCCCCAAAAGTCTCAATATAGCATTGACCGGATCTAATCACAAAGACTTAGATGAATTATTGAGATTAGCTGACAAACTGTGGGAAGTTATGTCAGAAACAGAAGTAGCTTCAGTTGACAATGATACCCAACGCATCCCTAAATCTACTGAACTCACGATGATTACGCAATCGTTTGCCGAAACGACCTCAAAGATTCTAACAAGTTTCAACAAACTGGCAATTGAGGTCCAAGAACTAAAAAACGATCGATATCGTAATAATTCACGAGAAACAAATTACCAAAGATACCCAAAACGTAGATCCCCTTCAAGAAGCATATCACGACCTGTCAACTGGGTATGCAGATACCACTTTAGATTTGGTAGGGCAGCTAGACGATGTGAACAACCATGTTCATTCAGACAAAACGACACTCAACACAACACAACACAATTCGACAAACTAGGTGACTCCATAATTGCGACGGCTAATAATGGAAGTCAAACAATTCTAACACGCCGTCTTTTTATTTATGACAATGACAACCACATAAATTTTTTAATAGACAGCGGAGCTGAAGTATCAGTACTTCCCGTAAATAAATTTAGACCCCACCCAAAAAATTCAGACTTAATACTGACAGCAGCTAACGGTAGCACGATTGCGACTTTTGGCAAGAAATTACTAAACGTAAATTAAAAACTAAGACGTGACTTTCCTTTTACATTCATATTAGTAGACATCACACGACCGATCATAGGAGTAGATTTTTGAACAAAATACGGACTCCTAATAGACTTACAACACAAAAAGCTCATTGATCCACTTACACAATTAACAGTCAACGCCATCACAGCATTCACAGAAACATCATTACCTAAACTAATTTCACTAGAAAACAAATACACAAATATACTCAAAAATTATCCATCACTGACTACAGAAGCAGACTACAACAAACCAGTTAAACACAAAACAGTGCACCATATAACTACAGAAGGACAGCTACCTTTTTCCAGACCCAGACGCCTAGACTCTAACAAATACAAAATTGCTAAAAAAGAATTTGATTTTTTAATTAAAGTAGGCATTTGTCGTCCTTCAGACTCCATGTCAGCGTCTCCTCTACACTTGGTACCTAAAAAGGATGAGAATGACTGGAGACCCTGTGGTGACTATAGAAGACTTAACGCAATTACAATTCCAGACCACTACCCTTTACCACACATACACGACTTGAATATAGACTTACACAATAAACACATATTTTCAAAATTAGACTTAATCAGAGCATACCACCAAATACCCATGGCTACAGAAGACATACATAAAACTGCAATCACCACACCGTTCGGAATGTTTGAGTTTCTAAGAATGCCATTCGGTTTACGAAACGCAGCTCAAACATTCCAACGATTTATCAACGAAGTACTGAGAGAACTAGACTTCGTTTTCGTATACCTTGATGATATTTTAGTGGCCAGTGAGACAGAAGAAGAACACATTAGACACCTAAATTTAGTTTTTGAAAAACTAGACAATTACGGACTAAACATCAAACCCAATAAATGTATTTTCGGCGTGGACAAAATAAATTTTCTAAGTTACACAATTTCAAACAAAGGCATACAACCATCTCCCGATAGAATTCAATGCATAAAAGACTACCCAAAACCAGAAACAGTCAAACAAATGCAGAAATTCATCGGGATGATTAACTACTACCACAGATGCATTCCAAAACTAGCACACACACTCACACACATTTACGAAATGGTAACTACAGCAACAAAAAAAAAGGACAAACACTTAACATGGACAGAAAACACAACACAAGCATTCACAGAGATAAAAGAAAGTTTCGCTAAGGAAACACTACTTAAACATTTCAATAGTAAAGCAAAACTTTCTATCGCTGTGGATGCATCAAACACCGCTATAGGCGCAGTCTTACAACAAGAACATAATCAAGAAACAGAACCACTGGCATTCTTTTCAAAAAAATTATCTACTACAGAAATAAAATACAGCACGTTCGATCGCGAACTACTAGCCATTTACCTCACAATTAAACACTTTAGACACTATTTAGAAGGACGCACATTTACCATATACACGGATCACAAACCACTAACTTCAGCATTACATTCAAAAACTGAGAGAAGTCCAAGACAAATACATTTAGAATACATCGCACAGTTTTCCAACGACATCAGACACATTAAAGGTACAGATAACACCGTAGCAGACGCACTTTCAAGAGCTGAGATAGAGGCTTTCACAACCTCAGAGATTAATCTCAAAACTCTACACAAAGAACAAAATATAGATTCAGAACTACAAGAAATACTAAACAAACATATTTACAAACTAGAACAAGTACACATACCAATACTTAACATTAAAATTTGGTGCGAACAAACTAATTCAGAAACACGTCCATGTATCCCATAAACATTACGCAAACAAATTTTCGAACAAATACATAACATTTCACACACAGGTACACGAGCTACTCGAAAACTCATTACACAAAGATATTTTTGGCCTAAAATGAACGCATAAATCAATAAATGGTCACAAGAATGCATTAGATGCCAACGAGCAAAGATACACAAACATACGAAGACAATCCCACAAAATATAGACATCCCACACGGACGTTTTGAACACGTTCACGTCGATATAGTTGGTCCCTAACCAATATCACAAGGTTACAGATATTTGCTTACCCTAGTTGACAGAAACACACGTTGGCCCGAAGCGTATCCAATTAAAGATACTAACGCTAACACTGTCGTAGATACACTCCAAAAAGAATACATCTCACGTTTCGGAGTTCCTTTGGAAATTACCACTGATCGAGGACCTCAATTCACGTCCACAACTTTTAGAAACTTCGTTAAGAATCTAGGAAGCAAACACATTACCACTTCTGCTTATCATCCACAAGCTAACGGGATTGTAGAAAGGTTTCATCGTCAACTGAAGACGTCTATAATAACAAGCAACAATCAGACAAATTGGTACACAGAGTTGCCACTAATTCTTCTAGGACTCAGGTCCACGGTCAAAGAAGACATTAAAGCTTCACCCGCTGAGATGGTATTTGGGCAAACACTCAGGCTACCACAGCAACTAGTAATACATAGCAGTCAGAATTTTAATCCATCGGACACTTTAGCCAAACTTAAAGAGGTAGTAGAAAACAAAAAGTCAAACATTACACATCATAACACTAACTTCCAATCGTATATACCTCGAGCCCTCAGTACTTGTAACTTTGTTTTCGTACGCAACGACACGATCCGCAAAACACTACAAGAACCGTACGATGGCCCCTTCGAAGTGGTTGAGAGAACACCAAAATATTTCACAATTCGTAGACATAACACTAACACAAGAGTCAACATCGATAGAATAAAACCAGCCTCCCTAAACACTGAGACAGCACAGACAAAGTTAACCAAACATAAAGATACTAAAAAAGTACACTTTAACCTGTTAGCGAATACTGCCAAGATTTTTTTAAAAAGGAGAGCGAATAATGTGGTGACTCAATAACTTTAAGTTGCATCAATCACCACATTAGTTGAATTCCTAACTTCCATTTTACTTACCTTCTCGTTCATTCTTAACTTACATTGTACTTACCTATTGTTGATTATTAATTTACATCTTACTTACCTCAACTTAACATTTATATTATTCTTATGTTAATTTATTTACACTTTGTTATAAATACTTGTTATTATAAAAACATTTGTATAAATATTCATATTTGTATCAATCAGAAATTTTCATTTGAAAATTGCAGTTGAATAAAATATTTTCAAATAAACAGTTTAAAAAAATATATATAAAAAAATAAAAGTTATAAATTAAAATTAAAAGTTTGTTGTGCACCAAATACTGGCGATCCTGCCAGGAGCGAACTACAAAAACTGCAAAAGTGCGAACTGCGTTTCTCGTTGCGCTCTCGTCATAGCCGACAACGCAAACCAAAGCAAACAACCACGTCGACGACGACATAGCTAAGAAGCCAAAAGAAATTCCGAACAACACAACTAAAAAACAGCAAACAACAATCACCTTCAGTTCAAATTTAACATCTACTGCTACGTCAACAACTAACTAACCAACAACTAACGCCATCGTCATCTACGACATCGTTCATTTCAATAGCTACAACTTCCATCCCAACAGCGGCGCTACAACACAACTAGCATCCACCTCCGACATACAGCGCTGACACTACCAACCTGCAGTAGCAACAACGTACCAAAACTTACAAAGCAGCAATCACAATAACTACAGCCGCACCCACTACAACAAACGTTACAGCTCCTGTCGCTGCAACAACAGTTGTTGTACCTAAGCTGAAATTGCCGCACCCATTACAGCTGTAATCAAGGACAAAAAGAAGGTCAATCAAAAGGCTAGTGACTTTAGCAACGTTGGTGATTCGCCGATACTAATTGGTGGCAGAAAGCCACAAACAACGAAATAAAACTTCAATAATAACTCTGGAGCTAGCGCTTCTAATAAAAATTTGCTAAGAGCGACACTACAACGAACTCAGCCGCAGAAAACGTTAAAATACCCCTCAACGCCACCTCCACTTCAAGTTCCTCATCAGTCGTCGCTTCCACTAGCCAAAGCCACAACAACAACAACAACAAAAACTAAACAACAACAACAACAAAGCAACTACAGTAGCAGTAATAACAACAACATCTACAACAACAGCAGCAATAAAAGCAACAACAATAACAACAACAATAAAAGCAACAACGTTAACAACGCAGTCAATAACAACAATAACAACATTCGAAATCAACAACAATAAGAAGAGCAACAATAACAATAACAACAACATTAACAACGCTAGCAGCAACAAATTTTATTTGATTGTTAATTTTGTAAAATTTTTATTTTGATTTATTTTTTTTGACATTTTATAAAATTTTTTTTTTTCAGGTTGCTGTATTATTTTAGATTCTCACGAGGCACACACCGTAGCTTTTAAAGCGGCACAAAAACGATAGGGTCGGAAGATACCTATCGTCTAAGGCCGTAGGCACTCCACTGCACTAGGGCAACACAAGTTAGGAAATACACTAATAGGCATACATTTTAGGAAATTATGAGTCTGTCACACACACCACCACCCGTTCCTAGGCAAACACCTATACCTTCACAAACTTCTGACCCTCTCGCTCATTTTGGCGAAGGCGACCATCGTCCCCTTATACATTTACAGACTGATTTCGTCAATCCATTTGACACTCCAATGCGGTCAGAAATTCAAGCGGCATCAGTTAAATTGCCACAATTTTGGACAACTTGTCCAGACGCATGGTTCGTCCATGCAGAAATTCAATTTTAATCAAAAGGAATTTCCACTGACAAAACAAAGTACGAATACCTGGTTACAGCTCTACCTCAAGAGGTAATCATAACGGTGCTCGACTTTATTCAAAAACCTCCGTCTTCAAATTTATATGAAGGTTTAAAAAGAACATTAATCGATAGACACACTCTGAGCGAGACTAAGAGGTTCGACAAAATTCTGTCTGGCACCGAGATGGGTGACCAAAAACCCTCTCAATTCTATAGAGCACTACTTATGTTGGCCGGTACCACAGTTGATAGTGAATTAATCTCTAAAATTTGGCTACGAAAGCTCCCCAAAAGTCTCAATATAGCATTGACCGGATCTAATCACAAAGACTTAGATGAATTATTGAGATTAGCTGACAAACTGTGGGAAGTTATGTCAGAAACAGAAGTAGCTTCAGTTGGCAATGATACCCAACGCATCCCTAAATCTACTGAACTCACGATGATTACGCAATCGTTTGCCGAAACGACCTCAAAGATTCTAACAAGTTTCAACAAACTGGCAATTGAGGTCCAAGAACTAAAAAACGATCGATATCGTAATAATTCACGAGAAACAAATTACCAAAGATACCCAAAACGTAGATCCCCTTCAAGAAGCATATCACGACCTGTCAACTGGGTATGCAGATACCACTTTAGATTTGGTAGGGCAGCTAGACGATGTGAACAACCATGTTCATTCAGACAAAACGATACTCAACACAACACAACACAATTCGACAAACTAGGTGACTCCATAATTGCGACGGCTAATAATGGAAGTCAAACAATTCTAACACGCCGTCTTTTTATTTATGACAATGACAACCACATAAATTTTTTAATAGACAGCGGAGCTGAAGTATCAGTACTTCCCGTAAATAAATTTAGACCCCACCCAAAAAATTCAGACTTAATACTGACAGCAGCTAACGGTAGCACGATTGCGACTTTTGGCAAGAAATTACTAAACGTAAATTAAAAACTAAGACGTGACTTTCCTTTTACATTCATATTAGTAGACATCACACGACCGATCATAGGAGTAGATTTTTGAACAAAATACGGACTCCTAATAGACTTACAACACAAAAAGCTCATTGATCCACTTACACAATTAACAGTCAACGCCATCACAGCATTCACAGAAACATCATTACCTAAACTAATTTCACTAGAAAACAAATACACAAATATACTCAAAAATTATCCATCACTGACTACAGAAGCAGACTACAACAAACCAGTTAAACACAAAACAGTGCACCATATAACTACAGAAGGACAGCTACCTTTTTCCAGACCCAGACGCCTAGACTCTAACAAATACAAAATTGCTAAAAAAGAATTTGATTTTTTAATTAAAGTAGGCATTTGTCGTCCTTCAGACTCCATGTCAGCGTCTCCTCTACACTTGGTACCTAAAAAGGATGAGAATGACTGGAGACCCTGTGGTGACTATAGAAGACTTAACGCAATTACAATTCCAGACCACTACCCTTTACCACACATACACGACTTGAATATAGACTTACACAATAAACACATATTTTCAAAATTAGACTTAATCAGAGCATACCACCAAATACCCATGGCTACAGAAGACATACATAAAACTGCAATCACCACACCGTTCGGAATGTTTGAGTTTCTAAGAATGCCATTCGGTTTACGAAACGCAGCTCAAACATTCCAACGATTTATCAACGAAGTACTGAGAGAACTAGACTTCGTTTTCGTATACCTTGATGATATTTTTCGTATACCTTGATGACACATTAGACACCTAAATTTAGTTTTTGAAAAACTAGACAATTACGGACTAAACATCAAACCCAATAAATGTATTTTCGGCGTGGACAAAATAAATTTTCTAAGTTACACAATTTCAAACAAAGGCATACAACCATCTCCCGATAGAATTCAATGCATAAAAGACTACCCAAAACCAGAAACAGTCAAACAAATGCAGAAATTCATCGGGATGATTAACTACTACCACAGATGCATTCCAAAACTAGCACACACACTCACACACATTTACGAAATGGTAACTACAGCAACAAAAAAAAAGGACAAACACTTAACATGGACAGAAAACACAACACAAGCATTCACAGAGATAAAAGAAAGTTTCGCTAAGGAAACACTACTTAAACATTTCAATAGTAAAGCAAAACTTTCTATCGCTGTGGATGCATCAAACACCGCTATAGGCGCAGTCTTACAACAAGAACATAATCAAGAAACAGAACCACTGGCATTCTTTTCAAAAAAATTATCTACTACAGAAATAAAATACAGCACGTTCGATCGCGAACTACTAGCCATTTACCTCACAATTAAACACTTTAGACACTATTTAGAAGGACGCACATTTACCATATACACGGATCACAAACCACTAACTTCAGCATTACATTCAAAAACTGAGAGAAGTCCAAGACAAATACATTTAGAATACATCGCACAGTTTTCCAACGACATCAGACACATTAAAGGTACAGATAACACCGTAGCAGACGCACTTTCAAGAGCTGAGATAGAGGCTTTCACAACCTCAGAGATTAATCTCAAAACTCTACACAAAGAACAAAATATAGATTCAGAACTACAAGAAATACTAAACAAACATATTTACAAACTAGAACAAGTACACATACCAATACTTAACATTAAAATTTGGTGCGAACAAACTAATTCAGAAACACGTCCATGTATCCCATAAACATTACGCAAACAAATTTTCGAACAAATACATAACATTTCACACACAGGTACACGAGCTACTCGAAAACTCATTACACAAAGATATTTTTGGCCTAAAATGAACGCATAAATCAATAAATGGTCACAAGAATGCATTAGATGCCAACGAGCAAAGATACACAAACATACGAAGACAATCCCACAAAATATAGACATCCCACACGGACGTTTTGAACACGTTCACGTCGATATAGTTGGTCCCTAACCAATATCACAAGGTTACAGATATTTGCTTACCCTAGTTGACAGAAACACACGTTGGCCCGAAGCGTATCCAATTAAAGATACTAACGCTAACACTGTCGTAGATACACTCCAAAAAGAATACATCTCACGTTTCGGAGTTCCTTTGGAAATTACCACTGATCGAGGACCTCAATTCACGTCCACAACTTTTAGAAACTTCGTTAAGAATCTAGGAAGCAAACACATTACCACTTCTGCTTATCATCCACAAGCTAACGGGATTGTAGAAAGGTTTCATCGTCAACTGAAGACGTCTATAATAACAAGCAACAATCAGACAAATTGGTACACAGAGTTGCCACTAATTCTTCTAGGACTCAGGTCCACGGTCAAAGAAGACATTAAAGCTTCACCCGCTGAGATGGTATTTGGGCAAACACTCAGGCTACCACAGCAACTAGTAATACATAGCAGTCAGAATTTTAATCCATCGGACACTTTAGCCAAACTTAAAGAGGTAGTAGAAAACAAAAAGTCAAACATTACACATCATAACACTAACTTCCAATCGTATATACCTCGAGCCCTCAGTACTTGTAACTTTGTTTTCGTACGCAACGACACGATCCGCAAAACACTACAAGAACCGTACGATGGCCCCTTCGAAGTGGTTGAGAGAACACCAAAATATTTCACAATTCGTAGACATAACACTAACACAAGAGTCAACATCGATAGAATAAAACCAGCCTCCCTAAACACTGAGACAGCACAGACAAAGTTAACCAAACATAAAGATACTAAAAAAGTACACTTTAACCTGTTAGCGAATACTGCCAAGATTTTTTTAAAAAGGAGAGCGAATAATGTGGTGACTCAATAACTTTAAGTTGCATCAATCACCACATTAGTTGAATTCCTAACTTCCATTTTACTTACCTTCTCGTTCATTCTTAACTTACATTGTACTTACCTATTGTTGATTATTAATTTACATCTTACTTACCTCAACTTAACATTTATATTATTCTTATGTTAATTTATTTACACTTTGTTATAAATACTTGTTATTATAAAAACATTTGTATAAATATTCATATTTGTATCAATCAGAAATTTTCATTTGAAAATTGCAGTTGAATAAAATATTTTCAAATAAACAGTTTAAAAAAATATATATAAAAAAATAAAAGTTATAAATTAAAATTAAAAGTTTGTTGTGCACCAAATACTGGCGATCCTGCCAGGAGCGAACTACAAAAACTGCAAAAGTGCGAACTGCGTTTCTCGTTGCGCTCTCGTCATAGCCGACAACGCAAACCAAAGCAAACAACCACGTCGACGACGACATAGCTAAGAAGCCAAAAGAAATTCCGAACAACACAACTAAAAAACAGCAAACAACAATCACCTTCAGTTCAAATTTAACATCTACTGCTACGTCAACAACTAACTAACCAACAACTAACGCCATCGTCATCTACGACATCGTTCATTTCAATAGCTACAACTTCCATCCCAACAGCGGCGCTACAACACAACTAGCATCCACCTCCGACATACAGCGCTGACACTACCAACCTGCAGTAGCAACAACGTACCAAAACTTACAAAGCAGCAATCACAATAACTACAGCCGCACCCACTACAACAAACGTTACAGCTCCTGTCGCTGCAACAACAGTTGTTGTACCTAAGCTGAAATTGCCGCACCCATTACAGCTGTAATCAAGGACAAAAAGAAGGTCAATCAAAAGGCTAGTGACTTTAGCAACGTTGGTGATTCGCCGATACTAATTGGTGGCAGAAAGCCACAAACAACGAAATAAAACTTCAATAATAACTCTGGAGCTAGCGCTTCTAATAAAAATTTGCTAAGAGCGACACTACAACGAACTCAGCCGCAGAAAACGTTAAAATACCCCTCAACGCCACCTCCACTTCAAGTTCCTCATCAGTCGTCGCTTCCACTAGCCAAAGCCACAACAACAACAACAACAAAAACTAAACAACAACAACAACAAAGCAACTACAGTAGCAGTAATAACAACAACATCTACAACAACAGCAGCAATAAAAGCAACAACAATAACAACAACAATAAAAGCAACAACGTTAACAACGCAGTCAATAACAACAATAACAACATTCGAAATCAACAACAATAAGAAGAGCAACAATAACAATAACAACAACATTAACAACGCTAGCAGCAACAAATTTTATTTGATTGTTAATTTTGTAAAATTTTTATTTTGATTTATTTTTTTTGACATTTTATAAAATTTTTTTTTTCAGGTTGCTGTATTATTTTAGATTCTCACGAGGCACACACCGTAGCTTTTAAAGCGGCACAAAAACGATAGGGTCGGAAGATACCTATCGTCTAAGGCCGTAGGCACTCCACTGCACTAGGGCAACACAAGTTAGGAAATACACTAATAGGCATACATTTTAGGAAATTATGAGTCTGTCACACACACCACCACCCGTTCCTAGGCAAACACCTATACCTTCACAAACTTCTGACCCTCTCGCTCATTTTGGCGAAGGCGACCATCGTCCCCTTATACATTTACAGACTGATTTCGTCAATCCTTTTGACACTCCAATGCGGTCAGAAATTCAAGCGGCATCAGTTAAATTGCCACAATTTTGGACAACTTGTCCAGACGCATGGTTCGTCCATGCAGAAATTCAATTTTAATCAAAAGGAATTTCCACTGACAAAACAAAGTACGAATACCTGGTTACAGCTCTACCTCAAGAGGTAATCATAACGGTGCTCGACTTTATTCAAAAACCTCCGTCTTCAAATTTATATGAAGGTTTAAAAAGAACATTAATCGATAGACACACTCTGAGCGAGACTAAGAGGTTCGACAAAATTCTGTCTGGCACCGAGATGGGTGACCAAAAACCCTCTCAATTCTATAGAGCACTACTTATGTTGGCCGGTACCACAGTTGATAGTGAATTAATCTCTAAAATTTGGCTACGAAAGCTCCCCAAAAGTCTCAATATAGCATTGACCGGATCTAATCACAAAGACTTAGATGAATTATTGAGATTAGCTGACAAACTGTGGGAAGTTATGTCAGAAACAGAAGTAGCTTCAGTTGGCAATGATACCCAACGCATCCCTAAATCTACTGAACTCACGATGATTACGCAATCGTTTGCCGAAACGACCTCAAAGATTCTAACAAGTTTCAACAAACTGGCAATTGAGGTCCAAGAACTAAAAAACGATCGATATCGTAATAATTCACGAGAAACAAATTACCAAAGATACCCAAAACGTAGATCCCCTTCAAGAAGCATATCACGACCTGTCAACTGGGTATGCAGATACCACTTTAGATTTGGTAGGGCAGCTAGACGATGTGAACAACCATGTTCATTCAGACAAAACGACACTCAACACAACACAACACAATTCGACAAACTAGGTGACTCCATAATTGCGACGGCTAATAATGGAAGTCAAACAATTCTAACACGCCGTCTTTTTATTTATGACAATGACAACCACATAAATTTTTTAATAGACAGCGGAGCTGAAGTATCAGTACTTCTCGTAAATAAATTTAGACCCCACCCAAAAAATTCAGACTTAATACTGACAGCAGCTAACGGTAGCACGATTGCGACTTTTGGCAAGAAATTACTAAACGTAAATTAAAAACTAAGACGTGACTTTCCTTTTACATTCATATTAGTAGACATCACACGACCGATCATAGGAGTAGATTTTTGAACAAAATACGGACTCCTAATAGACTTACAACACAAAAAGCTCATTGATCCACTTACACAATTAACAGTCAACGCCATCACAGCATTCACAGAAACATCATTACCTAAACTAATTTCACTAGAAAACAAATACACAAATATACTCAAAAATTATCCATCACTGACTACAGAAGCAGACTACAACAAACCAGTTAAACACAAAACAGTGCACCATATAACTACAGAAGGACAGCTACCTTTTTCCAGACCCAGACGCCTAGACTCTAACAAATACAAAATTGCTAAAAAAGAATTTGATTTTTTAATTAAAGTAGGCATTTGTCGTCCTTCAGACACCATGTCAGCGTCTCCTCAACACTTGGTACCTAAAAAGGATGAGAATGACTGGAGACCCTGTGGTGACTATAGAAGACTTAACGCAATTACAATTCCAGACCACTACCCTTTACCACACATACACGACTTGAATATAGACTTACACAATAAACACATATTTTCAAAATTAGACTTAATCAGAGCATACCACCAAATACCCATGGCTACAGAAGACATACATAAAACTGCAATCACCACACCGTTCGGAATGTTTGAGTTTCTAAGAATGCCATTCGGTTTACGAAACGCAGCTCAAACATTCCAACGATTTATCAACGAAGTACTGAGAGAACTAGACTTCGTTTTCGTATACCTTGATGATATTTTAGTGGCCAGTGAGACAGAAGAAGAACACATTAGACACCTAAATTTAGTTTTTGAAAAACTAGACAATTACGGACTAAACATCAAACCCAATAAATGTATTTTCGGCGTGGACAAAATAAATTTTCTAAGTTACACAATTTCAAACAAAGGCATACAACCATCTCCCGATAGAATTCAATGCATAAAAGACTACCCAAAACCAGAAACAGTCAAACAAATGCAGAAATTCATCGGGATGATTAACTACTACCACAGATGCATTCCAAAACTAGCACACACACTCACACACATTTACGAAATGGTAACTACAGCAACAAAAAAAAAGGACAAACACTTAACATGGACAGAAAACACAACACAAGCATTCACAGAGATAAAAGAAAGTTTCGCTAAGGAAACACTACTTAAACATTTCAATAGTAAAGCAAAACTTTCTATCGCTGTGGATGCATCAAACACCGCTATAGGCGCAGTCTTACAACAAGAACATAATCAAGAAACAGAACCACTGGCATTCTTTTCAAAAAAATTATCTACTACAGAAATAAAATACAGCACGTTCGATCGCGAACTACTAGCCATTTACCTCACAATTAAACACTTTAGACACTATTTAGAAGGACGCACATTTACCATATACACGGATCACAAACCACTAACTTCAGCATTACATTCAAAAACTGAGAGAAGTCCAAGACAAATACATTTAGAATACATCGCACAGTTTTCCAACGACATCAGACACATTAAAGGTACAGATAACACCGTAGCAGACGCACTTTCAAGAGCTGAGATAGAGGCTTTCACAACCTCAGAGATTAATCTCAAAACTCTACACAAAGAACAAAATATAGATTCAGAACTACAAGAAATACTAAACAAACATATTTACAAACTAGAACAAGTACACATACCAATACTTAACATTAAAATTTGGTGCGAACAAACTAATTCAGAAACACGTCCATGTATCCCATAAACATTACGCAAACAAATTTTCGAACAAATACATAACATTTCACACACAGGTACACGAGCTACTCGAAAACTCATTACACAAAGATATTTTTGGCCTAAAATGAACGCATAAATCAATAAATGGTCACAAGAATGCATTAGATGCCAACGAGCAAAGATACACAAACATACGAAGACAATCCCACAAAATATAGACATCCCACACGGACGTTTTGAACACGTTCACGTCGATATAGTTGGTCCCTAACCAATATCACAAGGTCACAGATATTTGCTTACCCTAGTTGACAGAAACACACGTTGGCCCGAAGCGTATCCAATTAAAGATACTAACGCTAACACTGTCGTAGATACACTCCAAAAAGAATACATCTCACGTTTCGGAGTTCCTTTGGAAATTACCACTGATCGAGGACCTCAATTCACGTCCACAACTTTTAGAAACTTCGTTAAGAATCTAGGAAGCAAACACATTACCACTTCTGCTTATCATCCACAAGCTAACGGGATTGTAGAAAGGTTTCATCGTCAACTGAAGACGTCTATAATAACAAGCAACAATCAGACAAATTGGTACACAGAGTTGCCACTAATTCTTCTAGGACTCAGGTCCACGGTCAAAGAAGACATTAAAGCTTCACCCGCTGAGATGGTATTTGGGCAAACACTCAGGCTACCACAGCAACTAGTAATACATAGCAGTCAGAATTTTAATCCATCGGACACTTTAGCCAAACTTAAAGAGGTAGTAGAAAACAAAAAGTCAAACATTACACATCATAACACTAACTTCCAATCGTATATACCTCGAGCCCTCAGTACTTGTAACTTTGTTTTCGTACGCAACGACACGATCCGCAAAACACTACAAGAACCGTACGATGGCCCCTTCGAAGTGGTTGAGAGAACACCAAAATATTTCACAATTCGTAGACATAACACTAACACAAGAGTCAACATCGATAGAATAAAACCAGCCTCCCTAAACACTGAGACAGCACAGACAAAGTTAACCAAACATAAAGATACTAAAAAAGTACACTTTAACCTGTTAGCGAATACTGCCAAGATTTTTTTAAAAAGGAGAGCGAATAATGTGGTGACTCAATAACTTTAAGTTGCATCAATCACCACATTAGTTGAATTCCTAACTTCCATTTTACTTACCTTCTCGTTCATTCTTAACTTACATTGTACTTACCTATTGTTGATTATTAATTTACATCTTACTTACCTCAACTTAACATTTATATTATTCTTATGTTAATTTATTTACACTTTGTTATAAATACTTGTTATTATAAAAACATTTGTATAAATATTCATATTTGTATCAATCAGAAATTTTCATTTGAAAATTGCAGTTGAATAAAATATTTTCAAATAAACAGTTTAAAAAAATATATATAAAAAAATAAAAGTTATAAATTAAAATTAAAAGTTTGTTGTGCACCAAATACTGGCGATCCTGCCAGGAGCGAACTACAAAAACTGCAAAAGTGCGAACTGCGTTTCTCGTTGCGCTCTCGTCATAGCCGACAACGCAAACCAAAGCAAACAACCACGTCGACGACGACATAGCTAAGAAGCCAAAAGAAATTCCGAACAACACAACTAAAAAACAGCAAACAACAATCACCTTCAGTTCAAATTTAACATCTACTGCTACGTCAACAACTAACTAACCAACAACTAACGCCATCGTCATCTACGACATCGTTCATTTCAATAGCTACAACTTCCATCCCAACAGCGGCGCTACAACACAACTAGCATCCACCTCCGACATACAGCGCTGACACTACCAACCTGCAGTAGCAACAACGTACCAAAACTTACAAAGCAGCAATCACAATAACTACAGCCGCACCCACTACAACAAACGTTACAGCTCCTGTCGCTGCAACAACAGTTGTTGTACCTAAGCTGAAATTGCCGCACCCATTACAGCTGTAATCAAGGACAAAAAGAAGGTCAATCAAAAGGCTAGTGACTTTAGCAACGTTGGTGATTCGCCGATACTAATTGGTGGCAGAAAGCCACAAACAACGAAATAAAACTTCAATAATAACTCTGGAGCTAGCGCTTCTAATAAAAATTTGCTAAGAGCGACACTACAACGAACTCAGCCGCAGAAAACGTTAAAATACCCCTCAACGCCACCTCCACTTCAAGTTCCTCATCAGTCGTCGCTTCCACTAGCCAAAGCCACAACAACAACAACAACAAAAACTAAACAACAACAACAACAAAGCAACTACAGTAGCAGTAATAACAACAACATCTACAACAACAGCAGCAATAAAAGCAACAACAATAACAACAACAATAAAAGCAACAACGTTAACAACGCAGTCAATAACAACAATAACAACATTCGAAATCAACAACAATAAGAAGAGCAACAATAACAATAACAACAACATTAACAACGCTAGCAGCAACAAATTTTATTTGATTGTTAATTTTGTAAAATTTTTATTTTGATTTATTTTTTTTGACATTTTATAAAATTTTTTTTTTCAGGTTGCTGTATTATTTTAGATTCTCACGAGGCACACACCGTAGCTTTTAAAGCGGCACAAAAACGATAGGGTCGGAAGATACCTATCGTCTAAGGCCGTAGGCACTCCACTGCACTAGGGCAACACAAGTTAGGAAATACACTAATAGGCATACATTTTAGGAAATTATGAGTCTGTCACACACACCACCACCCGTTCCTAGGCAAACACCTATACCTTCACAAACTTCTGACCCTCTCGCTCATTTTGGCGAAGGCGACCATCGTCCCCTTATACATTTACAGACTGATTTCGTCAATCCATTTGACACTCCAATGCGGTCAGAAATTCAAGCGGCATCAGTTAAATTGCCACAATTTTGGACAACTTGTCCAGACGCATGGTTCGTCCATGCAGAAATTCAATTTTAATCAAAAGGAATTTCCACTGACAAAACAAAGTACGAATACCTGGTTACAGCTCTACCTCAAGAGGTAATCATAACGGTGCTCGACTTTATTCAAAAACCTCCGTCTTCAAATTTATATGAAGGTTTAAAAAGAACATTAATCGATAGACACACTCTGAGCGAGACTAAGAGGTTCGACAAAATTCTGTCTGGCACCGAGATGGGTGACCAAAAACCCTCTCAATTCTATAGAGCACTACTTATGTTGGCCGGTACCACAGTTGATAGTGAATTAATCTCTAAAATTTGGCTACGAAAGCTCCCCAAAAGTCTCAATATAGCATTGACCGGATCTAATCACAAAGACTTAGATGAATTATTGAGATTAGCTGACAAACTGTGGGAAGTTATGTCAGAAACAGAAGTAGCTTCAGTTGGCAATGATACCCAACGCATCCCTAAATCTACTGAACTCACGATGATTACGCAATCGTTTGCCGAAACGACCTCAAAGATTCTAACAAGTTTCAACAAACTGGCAATTGAGGTCCAAGAACTAAAAAACGATCGATATCGTAATAATTCACGAGAAACAAATTACCAAAGATACCCAAAACGTAGATCCCCTTCAAGAAGCATATCACGACCTGTCAACTGGGTATGCAGATACCACTTTAGATTTGGTAGGGCAGCTAGACGATGTGAACAACCATGTTCATTCAGACAAAACGATACTCAACACAACACAACACAATTCGACAAACTAGGTGACTCCATAATTGCGACGGCTAATAATGGAAGTCAAACAATTCTAACACGCCGTCTTTTTATTTATGACAATGACAACCACATAAATTTTTTAATAGACAGCGGAGCTGAAGTATCAGTACTTCCCGTAAATAAATTTAGACCCCACCCAAAAAATTCAGACTTAATACTGACAGCAGCTAACGGTAGCACGATTGCGACTTTTGGCAAGAAATTACTAAACGTAAATTAAAAACTAAGACGTGACTTTCCTTTTACATTCATATTAGTAGACATCACACGACCGATCATAGGAGTAGATTTTTGAACAAAATACGGACTCCTAATAGACTTACAACACAAAAAGCTCATTGATCCACTTACACAATTAACAGTCAACGCCATCACAGCATTCACAGAAACATCATTACCTAAACTAATTTCACTAGAAAACAAATACACAAATATACTCAAAAATTATCCATCACTGACTACAGAAGCAGACTACAACAAACCAGTTAAACACAAAACAGTGCACCATATAACTACAGAAGGACAGCTACCTTTTTCCAGACCCAGACGCCTAGACTCTAACAAATACAAAATTGCTAAAAAAGAATTTGATTTTTTAATTAAAGTAGGCATTTGTCGTCCTTCAGACTCCATGTCAGCGTCTCCTCTACACTTGGTACCTAAAAAGGATGAGAATGACTGGAGACCCTGTGGTGACTATAGAAGACTTAACGCAATTACAATTCCAGACCACTACCCTTTACCACACATACACGACTTGAATATAGACTTACACAATAAACACATATTTTCAAAATTAGACTTAATCAGAGCATACCACCAAATACCCATGGCTACAGAAGACATACATAAAACTGCAATCACCACACCGTTCGGAATGTTTGAGTTTCTAAGAATGCCATTCGGTTTACGAAACGCAGCTCAAACATTCCAACGATTTATCAACGAAGTACTGAGAGAACTAGACTTCGTTTTCGTATACCTTGATGATATTTTAGTGGCCAGTGAGACAGAAGAAGAACACATTAGACACCTAAATTTAGTTTTTGAAAAACTAGACAATTACGGACTAAACATCAAACCCAATAAATGTATTTTCGGCGTGGACAAAATAAATTTTCTAAGTTACACAATTTCAAACAAAGGCATACAACCATCTCCCGATAGAATTCAATGCATAAAAGACTACCCAAAACCAGAAACAGTCAAACAAATGCAGAAATTCATCGGGATGATTAACTACTACCACAGATGCATTCCAAAACTAGCACACACACTCACACACATTTACGAAATGGTAACTACAGCAACAAAAATAAAGGACAAACACTTAACATGGACAGAAAACACAACACAAGCATTCACAGAGATAAAAGAAAGTTTCGCTAAGGAAACACTACTTAAACATTTCAATAGTAAAGCAAAACTTTCTATCGCTGTGGATGCATCAAACACCGCTATAGGCGCAGTCTTACAACAAGAACATAATCAAGAAACAGAACCACTGGCATTCTTTTCAAAAAAATTATCTACTACAGAAATAAAATACAGCACGTTCGATCGCGAACTACTAGCCATTTACCTCACAATTAAACACTTTAGACACTATTTAGAAGGACGCACATTTACCATATACACGGATCACAAACCACTAACTTCAGCATTACATTCAAAAACTGAGAGAAGTCCAAGACAAATACGACATTTAGAATACATCGCACAGTTTTCCAACGACATCAGACACATTAAAGGTACAGATAACACCGTAGCAGACGCACTTTCAAGAGCTGAGATAGAGGCTTTCACAACCTCAGAGATTAATCTCAAAACTCTACACAAAGAATAAAATATAGATTCAGAACTACAAGAAATACTAAACAAACATATTTACAAACTAGAACAAGTACACATACCAATACTTAACATTAAAATTTGGTGCGAACAAACTAATTCAGAAACACGTCCATGTATCCCATAAACATTACGCAAACAAATTTTCGAACAAATACATAACATTTCACACACAGGTACACGAGCTACTCGAAAACTCATTACACAAAGATATTTTTGGCCTAAAATGAACGCATAAATCAATAAATGGTCACAAGAATGCATTAGATGCCAACGAGCAAAGATACACAAACATACGAAGACAATCCCACAAAATATAGACATCCCACACGGACGTTTTGAACACGTTCACTTCGATATAGTTGGTCCCTAACCAATATCACAAGGTTACAGATATTTGCTTACCCTAGTTGACAGAAACACACGTTGGCCCGAAGCGTATCCAATTAAAGATACTAACGCTAACACTGTCGTAGATACACTCCAAAAAGAATACATCTCACGTTTCGGAGTTCCTTTGGAAATTACCACTGATCGAGGACCTCAATTCACGTCCACAACTTTTAGAAACTTCGTTAAGAATCTAGGAAGCAAACACATTACCACTTCTGCTTATCATCCACAAGCTAACGGGATTGTAGAAAGGTTTCATCGTCAACTGAAGACGTCTATAATAACAAGCAACAATCAGACAAATTGGTACACAGAGTTGCCACTAATTCTTCTAGGACTCAGGTCCACGGTCAAAGAAGACATTAAAGCTTCACCCGCTGAGATGGTATTTGGGCAAACACTCAGGCTACCACAGCAACTAGTAATACATAGCAGTCAGAATTTTAATCCATCGGACACTTTAGCCAAACTTAAAGAGGTAGTAGAAAACAAAAAGTCAAACATTACACATCATAACACTAACTTCCAATCGTATATACCTCGAGCCCTCAGTACTTGTAACTTTGTTTTCGTACGCAACGACACGATCCGCAAAACACTACAAGAACCGTACGATGGCCCCTTCGAAGTGGTTGAGAGAACACCAAAATATTTCACAATTCGTAGACATAACACTAACACAAGAGTCAACATCGATAGAATAAAACCAGCCTCCCTAAACACTGAGACAGCACAGACAAAGTTAACCAAACATAAAGATACTAAAAAAGTACACTTTAACCTGTTAGCGAATACTGCCAAGATTTTTTTAAAAAGGAGAGCGAATAATGTGGTGACTCAATAACTTTAAGTTGCATCAATCACCAC
Source organism: Dichetophora obliterata (assembly GCA_963920525.1). Classification (NCBI taxonomy): domain Eukaryota; kingdom Metazoa; phylum Arthropoda; class Insecta; order Diptera; family Sciomyzidae; genus Dichetophora; species Dichetophora obliterata. Next base: position 124,528,331 of record OY986435.1, read on the forward strand.
ATTAGTTGAATTCCTAACTTCCATTTTACTTACCTTCTCGTTCATTCTTAACTTACATTGTACTTACCTATTGTTGATTATTAATTTACATCTTACTTACCTCAACTTAACATTTATATTATTCTTATGTTAATTTATTTACACTTTGTTATAAATACTTGTTATTATAAAAACATTTGTATAAATATTCATATTTGTATCAATCAGAAATTTTCATTTGAAAATTGCAGTTGAATAAAATATTTTCAAATAAACAGTTTAAAAAAATATATATAAAAAAATAAAAGTTATAAATTAAAATTAAAAGTTTGTTGTGCACCAAATACTGGCGATCCTGCCAGGAGCGAACTACAAAAACTGCAAAAGTGCGAACTGCGTTTCTCGTTGCGCTCTCGTCATAGCCGACAACGCAAACCAAAGCAAACAACCACGTCGACGACGACATAGCTAAGAAGCCAAAAGAAATTCCGAACAACACAACTAAAAAACAGCAAACAACAATCACCTTCAGTTCAAATTTAACATCTACTGCTACGTCAACAACTAACTAACCAACAACTAACGCCATCGTCATCTACGACATCGTTCATTTCAATAGCTACAACTTCCATCCCAACAGCGGCGCTACAACACAACTAGCATCCACCTCCGACATACAGCGCTGACACTACCAACCTGCAGTAGAAACAACGTACCAAAACTTACAAAGCAGCAATCACAATAACTACAGCCGCACCCACTACAACAAACGTTACAGCTCCTGTCGCTGCAACAACAGTTGTTGTACCTAAGCTGAAATTGCCGCACCCATTACAGCTGTAATCAAGGACAAAAAGAAGGTCAATCAAAAGGCTAGTGACTTTAGCAACGTTGGTGATTCGCCGATACTAATTGGTGGCAGAAAGCCACAAACAACGAAATAAAACTTCAATAATAACTCTGGAGCTAGCGCTTCTAATAAAAATTTGCTAAGAGCGACACTACAACGAACTCAGCCGCAGAAAACGTTAAAATACCCCTCAACGCCACCTCCACTTCAAGTTCCTCATCAGTCGTCGCTTCCACTAGCCAAAGCCACAACAACAACAACAACAAAAACTAAACAACAACAACAACAAAGCAACTACAGTAGCAGTAATAACAACAACATCTACAACAACAGCAGCAATAAAAGCAACAACAATAACAACAACAATAAAAGCAACAACGTTAACAACGCAGTCAATAACAACAATAACAACATTCGAAATCAACAACAATAAGAAGAGCAACAATAACAATAACAACAACATTAACAACGCTAGCAGCAACAAATTTTATTTGATTGTTAATTTTGTAAAATTTTTATTTTGATTTATTTTTTTTGACATTTTATAAAATTTTTTTTTTTCAGGTTGCTGTATTATTTTAGATTCTCACGAGGCACACACCGTAGCTTTTAAAGCGGCACAAAAACGATAGGGTCGGAAGATACCTATCGTCTAAGGCCGTAGGCACTCCACTGCACTAGGGCAACACAAGTTAGGAAATACACTAATAGGCATACATTTTAGGAAATTATGAGTCTGTCACACACACCACCACCCGTTCCTAGGCAAACACCTATACCTTCACAAACTTCTGACCCTCTCGCTCATTTTGGCGAAGGCGACCATCGTCCCCTTATACATTTACAGACTGATTTCGTCAATCCATTTGACACTCCAATGCGATCAGAAATTCAAGCGGCATCAGTTAAATTGCCACAATTTTGGACAACTTGTCCAGACGCATGGTTCGTCCATGCAGAAATTCAATTTTAATCAAAAGGAATTTCCACTGACAAAACAAAGTACGAATACCTGGTTACAGCTCTACCTCAAGAGGTAATCATAACGGTGCTCGACTTTATTCAAAAACCTCCGTCTTCAAATTTATATGAAGGTTTAAAAAGAACATTAATCGATAGACACACTCTGAGCGAGACTAAGAGGTTCGACAAAATTCTGTCTGGCACCGAGATGGGTGACCAAAAACCCTCTCAATTCTATAGAGCACTACTTATGTTGGCCGGTACCACAGTTGATAGTGAATTAATCTCTAAAATTTGGCTACGAAAGCTCCCCAAAAGTCTCAATATAGCATTGACCGGATCTAATCACAAAGACTTAGATGAATTATTGAGATTAGCTGACAAACTGTGGGAAGTTATGTCAGAAACAGAAGTAGCTTCAGTTGGCAATGATACCCAACGCATCCCTAAATCTACTGAACTCACGATGATTACGCAATCGTTTGCCGAAACGACCTCAAAGATTCTAACAAGTTTCAACAAACTGGCAATTGAGGTCCAAGAACTAAAAAACGATCGATATCGTAATAATTCACGAGAAACAAATTACCAAAGATACCCAAAACGTAGATCCCCTTCAAGAAGCATATCACGACCTGTCAACTGGGTATGCAGATACCACTTTAGATTTGGTAGGGCAGCTAGACGATGTGAACAACCATGTTCATTCAGACAAAACGATACTCAACACAACACAACACAATTCGACAAACTAGGTGACTCCATAATTGCGACGGCTAATAATGGAAGTCAAACAATTCTAACACGCCGTCTTTTTATTTATGACAATGACAACCACATAAATTTTTTAATAGACAGCGGAGCTGAAGTATCAGTACTTCCCGTAAATAAATTTAGACCCCACCCAAAAAATTCAGACTTAATACTGACAGCAGCTAACGGTAGCACGATTGCGACTTTTGGCAAGAAATTACTAAACGTAAATTAAAAACTAAGACGTGACTTTCCTTTTACATTCATATTAGTAGACATCACACGACCGATCATAGGAGTAGATTTTTGAACAAAATACGGACTCCTAATAGACTTACAACACAAAAAGCTCATTGATCCACTTACACAATTAACAGTCAACGCCATCACAGCATTCACAGAAACATCATTACCTAAACTAATTTCACTAGAAAACAAATACACAAATATACTCAAAAATTATCCATCACTGACTACAGAAGCAGACTACAACAAACCAGTTAAACACAAAACAGTGCACCATATAACTACAGAAGGACAGCTACCTTTTTCCAGACCCAGACGCCTAGACTCTAACAAATACAAAATTGCTAAAAAAGAATTTGATTTTTTAATTAAAGTAGGCATTTGTCGTCCTTCAGACTCCATGTCAGCGTCTCCTCTACACTTGGTACCTAAAAAGGATGAGAATGACTGGAGACCCTGTGGTGACTATAGAAGACTTAACGCAATTACAATTCCAGACCACTACCCTTTACCACACATACACGACTTGAATATAGACTTACACAATAAACACATATTTTCAAAATTAGACTTAATCAGAGCATACCACCAAATACCCATGGCTACAGAAGACATACATAAAACTGCAATCACCACACCGTTCGGAATGTTTGAGTTTCTAAGAATGCCATTCGGTTTACGAAACGCAGCTCAAACATTCCAACGATTTATCAACGAAGTACTGAGAGAACTAGACTTCGTTTTCGTATACCTTGATGATATTTTAGTGGCCAGTGAGACAGAAGAAGAACACATTAGACACCTAAATTTAGTTTTTGAAAAACTAGACAATTACGGACTAAACATCAAACCCAATAAATGTATTTTCGGCGTGGACAAAATAAATTTTCTAAGTTACACAATTTCAAACAAAGGCATACAACCATCTCCCGATAGAATTCAATGCATAAAAGACTACCCAAAACCAGAAACAGTCAAACAAATGCAGAAATTCATCGGGATGATTAACTACTACCACAGATGCATTCCAAAACTAGCACACACACTCACACACATTTACGAAATGGTAACTACAGCAACAAAAAAAAAGGACAAACACTTAACATGGACAGAAAACACAACACAAGCATTCACAGAGATAAAAGAAAGTTTCGCTAAGGAAACACTACTTAAACATTTCAATAGTAAAGCAAAACTTTCTATCGCTGTGGATGCATCAAACACCGCTATAGGCGCAGTCTTACAACAAGAACATAATCAAGAAACAGAACCACTGGCATTCTTTTCAAAAAAATTATCTACTACAGAAATAAAATACAGCACGTTCGATCGCGAACTACTAGCCATTTACCTCACAATTAAACACTTTAGACACTATTTAGAAGGACGCACATTTACCATATACACGGATCACAAACCACTAACTTCAGCATTACATTCAAAAACTGAGAGAAGTCCAAGACAAATACGACATTTAGAATACATCGCACAGTTTTCCAACGACATCAGACACATTAAAGGTACAGATAACACCGTAGCAGACGCACTTTCAAGAGCTGAGATAGAGGCTTTCACAACCTCAGAGATTAATCTCAAAACTCTACACAAAGAACAAAATATAGATTCAGAACTACAAGAAATACTAAACAAACATATTTACAAACTAGAACAAGTACACATACCAATACTTAACATTAAAATTTGGTGCGAACAAACTAATTCAGAAACACGTCCATGTATCCCATAAACATTACGCAAACAAATTTTCGAACAAATACATAACATTTCACACACAGGTACACGAGCTACTCGAAAACTCATTACACAAAGATATTTTTGGCCTAAAATGAACGCATAAATCAATAAATGGTCACAAGAATGCATTAGATGCCAACGAGCAAAGATACACAAACATACGAAGACAATCCCACAAAATATAGACATCCCACACGGACGTTTTGAACACGTTCACGTCGATATAGTTGGTCCCTAACCAATATCACAAGGTTACAGATATTTGCTTACCCTAGTTGACAGAAACACACGTTGGCCCGAAGCGTATCCAATTAAAGATACTAACGCTAACACTGTCGTAGATACACTCCAAAAAGAATACATCTCACGTTTCGGAGTTCCTTTGGAAATTACCACTGATCGAGGACCTCAATTCACGTCCACAACTTTTAGAAACTTCGTTAAGAATCTAGGAAGCAAACACATTACCACTTCTGCTTATCATCCACAAGCTAACGGGATTGTAGAAAGGTTTCATCGTCAACTGAAGACGTCTATAATAACAAGCAACAATCAGACAAATTGGTACACAGAGTTGCCACTAATTCTTCTAGGACTCAGGTCCACGGTCAAAGAAGACATTAAAGCTTCACCCGCTGAGATGGTATTTGGGCAAACACTCAGGCTACCACAGCAACTAGTAATACATAGCAGTCAGAATTTTAATCCATCGGACACTTTAGCCAAACTTAAAGAGGTAGTAGAAAACAAAAAGTCAAACATTACACATCATAACACTAACTTCCAATCGTATATACCTCGAGCCCTCAGTACTTGTAACTTTGTTTTCGTACGCAACGACACGATCCGCAAAACACTACAAGAACCGTACGATGGCCCCTTCGAAGTGGTTGAGAGAACACCAAAATATTTCACAATTCGTAGACATAACACTAACACAAGAGTCAACATCGATAGAATAAAACCAGCCTCCCTAAACACTGAGACAGCACAGACAAAGTTAACCAAACATAAAGATACTAAAAAAGTACACTTTAACCTGTTAGCGAATACTGCCAAGATTTTTTTAAAAAGGAGAGCGAATAATGTGGTGACTCAATAACTTTAAGTTGCATCAATCACCACATTAGTTGAATTCCTAACTTCCATTTTACTTACCTTCTCGTTCATTCTTAACTTACATTGTACTTACCTATTGTTGATTATTAATTTACATCTTACTTACCTCAACTTAACATTTATATTATTCTTATGTTAATTTATTTACACTTTGTTATAAATACTTGTTATTATAAAAACATTTGTATAAATATTCATATTTGTATCAATCAGAAATTTTCATTTGAAAATTGCAGTTGAATAAAATATTTTCAAATAAACAGTTTAAAAAAATATATATAAAAAAATAAAAGTTATAAATTAAAATTAAAAGTTTGTTGTGCACCAAATACTGGCGATCCTGCCAGGAGCGAACTACAAAAACTGCAAAAGTGCGAACTGCGTTTCTCGTTGCGCTCTCGTCATAGCCGACAACGCAAACCAAAGCAAACAACCACGTCGACGACGACATAGCTAAGAAGCCAAAAGAAATTCCGAACAACACAACTAAAAAACAGCAAACAACAATCACCTTCAGTTCAAATTTAACATCTACTGCTACGTCAACAACTAACTAACCAACAACTAACGCCATCGTCATCTACGACATCGTTCATTTCAATAGCTACAACTTCCATCCCAACAGCGGCGCTACAACACAACTAGCATCCACCTCCGACATACAGCGCTGACACTACCAACCTGCAGTAGCAACAACGTACCAAAACTTACAAAGCAGCAATCACAATAACTACAGCCGCACCCACTACAACAAACGTTACAGCTCCTGTCGCTGCAACAACAGTTGTTGTACCTAAGCTGAAATTGCCGCACCCATTACAGCTGTAATCAAGGACAAAAAGAAGGTCAATCAAAAGGCTAGTGACTTTAGCAACGTTGGTGATTCGCCGATACTAATTGGTGGCAGAAAGCCACAAACAACGAAATAAAACTTCAATAATAACTCTGGAGCTAGCGCTTCTAATAAAAATTTGCTAAGAGCGACACTACAACGAACTCAGCCGCAGAAAACGTTAAAATACCCCTCAACGCCACCTCCACTTCAAGTTCCTCATCAGTCGTCGCTTCCACTAGCCAAAGCCACAACAACAACAACAACAAAAACTAAACAACAACAACAACAAAGCAACTACAGTAGCAGTAATAACAACAACATCTACAACAACAGCAGCAATAAAAGCAACAACAATAACAACAACAATAAAAGCAACAACGTTAACAACGCAGTCAATAACAACAATAACAACATTCGAAATCAACAACAATAAGAAGAGCAACAATAACAATAACAACAACATTAACAACGCTAGCAGCAACAAATTTTATTTGATTGTTAATTTTGTAAAATTTTTATTTTGATTTATTTTTTTTGACATTTTATAAAATTTTTTTTTTCAGGTTGCTGTATTATTTTAGATTCTCACGAGGCACACACCGTAGCTTTTAAAGCGGCACAAAAACGATAGGGTCGGAAGATACCTATCGTCTAAGGCCGTAGGCACTCCACTGCACTAGGGCAACACAAGTTAGGAAATACACTAATAGGCATACATTTTAGGAAATTATGAGTCTGTCACACACACCACCACCCGTTCCTAGGCAAACACCTATACCTTCACAAACTTCTGACCCTCTCGCTCATTTTGGCGAAGGCGACCATCGTCCCCTTATACATTTACAGACTGATTTCGTCAATCCATTTGACACTCCAATGCGATCAGAAATTCAAGCGGCATCAGTTAAATTGCCACAATTTTGGACAACTTGTCCAGACGCATGGTTCGTCCATGCAGAAATTCAATTTTAATCAAAAGGAATTTCCACTGACAAAACAAAGTACGAATACCTGGTTACAGCTCTACCTCAAGAGGTAATCATAACGGTGCTCGACTTTATTCAAAAACCTCCGTCTTCAAATTTATATGAAGGTTTAAAAAGAACATTAATCGATAGACACACTCTGAGCGAGACTAAGAGGTTCGACAAAATTCTGTCTGGCACCGAGATGGGTGACCAAAAACCCTCTCAATTCTATAGAGCACTACTTATGTTGGCCGGTACCACAGTTGATAGTGAATTAATCTCTAAAATTTGGCTACGAAAGCTCCCCAAAAGTCTCAATATAGCATTGACCGGATCTAATCACAAAGACTTAGATGAATTATTGAGATTAGCTGACAAACTGTGGGAAGTTATGTCAGAAACAGAAGTAGCTTCAGTTGGCAATGATACCCAACGCATCCCTAAATCTACTGAACTCACGATGATTACGCAATCGTTTGCCGAAACGACCTCAAAGATTCTAACAAGTTTCAACAAACTGGCAATTGAGGTCCAAGAACTAAAAAACGATCGATATCGTAATAATTCACGAGAAACAAATTACCAAAGATACCCAAAACGTAGATCCCCTTCAAGAAGCATATCACGACCTGTCAACTGGGTATGCAGATACCACTTTAGATTTGGTAGGGCAGCTAGACGATGTGAACAACCATGTTCATTCAGACAAAACGATACTCAACACAACACAACACAATTCGACAAACTAGGTGACTCCATAATTGCGACGGCTAATAATGGAAGTCAAACAATTCTAACACGCCGTCTTTTTATTTATGACAATGACAACCACATAAATTTTTTAATAGACAGCGGAGCTGAAGTATCAGTACTTCCCGTAAATAAATTTAGACCCCACCCAAAAAATTCAGACTTAATACTGACAGCAGCTAACGGTAGCACGATTGCGACTTTTGGCAAGAAATTACTAAACGTAAATTAAAAACTAAGACGTGACTTTCCTTTTACATTCATATTAGTAGACATCACACGACCGATCATAGAAGTAGATTTTTGAACAAAATACGGACTCCTAATAGACTTACAACACAAAAAGCTCATTGATCCACTTACACAATTAACAGTCAACGCCATCACAGCATTCACAGAAACATCATTACCTAAACTAATTTCACTAGAAAACAAATACACAAATATACTCAAAAATTATCCATCACTGACTACAGAAGCAGACTACAACAAACCAGTTAAACACAAAACAGTGCACCATATAACTACAGAAGGACAGCTACCTTTTTCCAGACCCAGACGCCTAGACTCTAACAAATACAAAATTGCTAAAAAAGAATTTGATTTTTTAATTAAAGTAGGCATTTGTCGTCCTTCAGACTCCATGTCAGCGTCTCCTCTACACTTGGTACCTAAAAAGGATGAGAATGACTGGAGACCCTGTGGTGACTATAGAAGACTTAACGCAATTACAATTCCAGACCACTACCCTTTACCACACATACACGACTTGAATATAGACTTACACAATAAACACATATTTTCAAAATTAGACTTAATCAGAGCATACCACCAAATACCCATGGCTACAGAAGACATACATAAAACTGCAATCACCACACCGTTCGGAATGTTTGAGTTTCTAAGAATGCCATTCGGTTTACGAAACGCAGCTCAAACATTCCAACGATTTATCAACGAAGTACTGAGAGAACTAGACTTCGTTTTCGTATACCTTGATGATATTTTAGTGGCCAGTGAGACAGAAGAAGAACACATTAGACACCTAAATTTAGTTTTTGAAAAACTAGACAATTACGGACTAAACATCAAACCCAATAAATGTATTTTCGGCGTGGACAAAATAAATTTTCTAAGTTACACAATTTCAAACAAAGGCATACAACCATCTCCCGATAGAATTCAATGCATAAAAGACTACCCAAAACCAGAAACAGTCAAACAAATGCAGAAATTCATCGGGATGATTAACTACTACCACAGATGCATTCCAAAACTAGCACACACACTCACACACATTTACGAAATGGTAACTACAGCAACAAAAAAAAAGGACAAACACTTAACATGGACAGAAAACACAACACAAGCATTCACAGAGATAAAAGAAAGTTTCGCTAAGGAAACACTACTTAAACATTTCAATAGTAAAGCAAAACTTTCTATCGCTGTGGATGCATCAAACACCGCTATAGGCGCAGTCTTACAACAAGAACATAATCAAGAAACAGAACCACTGGCATTCTTTTCAAAAAAATTATCTACTACAGAAATAAAATACAGCACGTTCGATCGCGAACTACTAGCCATTTACCTCACAATTAAACACTTTAGACACTATTTAGAAGGACGCACATTTACCATATACACGGATCACAAACCACTAACTTCAGCATTACATTCAAAAACTGAGAGAAGTCCAAGACAAATACATTTAGAATACATCGCACAGTTTTCCAACGACATCAGACACATTAAAGGTACAGATAACACCGTAGCAGACGCACTTTCAAGAGCTGAGATAGAGGCTTTCACAACCTCAGAGATTAATCTCAAAACTCTACACAAAGAACAAAATATAGATTCAGAACTACAAGAAATACTAAACAAACATATTTACAAACTAGAACAAGTACACATACCAATACTTAACATTAAAATTTGGTGCGAACAAACTAATTCAGAAACACGTCCATGTATCCCATAAACATTACGCAAACAAATTTTCGAACAAATACATAACATTTCACACACAGGTACACGAGCTACTCGAAAACTCATTACACAAAGATATTTTTGGCCTAAAATGAACGCATAAATCAATAAATGGTCACAAGAATGCATTAGATGCCAACGAGCAAAGATACACAAACATACGAAGACAATCCCACAAAATATAGACATCCCACACGGACGTTTTGAACACGTTCACGTCGATATAGTTGGTCCCTAACCAATATCACAAGGTTACAGATATTTGCTTACCCTAGTTGACAGAAACACACGTTGGCCCGAAGCGTATCCAATTAAAGATACTAACGCTAACACTGTCGTAGATACACTCCAAAAAGAATACATCTCACGTTTCGGAGTTCCTTTGGAAATTACCACTGATCGAGGACCTCAATTCACGTCCACAACTTTTAGAAACTTCGTTAAGAATCTAGGAAGCAAACACATTACCACTTCTGCTTATCATCCACAAGCTAACGGGATTGTAGAAAGGTTTCATCGTCAACTGAAGACGTCTATAATAACAAGCAACAATCAGACAAATTGGTACACAGAGTTGCCACTAATTCTTCTAGGACTCAGGTCCACGGTCAAAGAAGACATTAAAGCTTCACCCGCTGAGATGGTATTTGGGCAAACACTCAGGCTACCACAGCAACTAGTAATACATAGCAGTCAGAATTTTAATCCATCGGACACTTTAGCCAAACTTAAAGAGGTAGTAGAAAACAAAAAGTCAAACATTACACATCATAACACTAACTTCCAATCGTATATACCTCGAGCCCTCAGTACTTGTAACTTTGTTTTCGTACGCAACGACACGATCCGCAAAACACTACAAGAACCGTACGATGGCCCCTTCGAAGTGGTTGAGAGAACACCAAAATATTTCACAATTCGTAGACATAACACTAACACAAGAGTCAACATCGATAGAATAAAACCAGCCTCCCTAAACACTGAGACAGCACAGACAAAGTTAACCAAACATAAAGATACTAAAAAAGTACACTTTAACCTGTTAGCGAATACTGCCAAGATTTTTTTAAAAAGGAGAGCGAATAATGTGGTGACTCAATAACTTTAAGTTGCATCAATCACCACATTAGTTGAATTCCTAACTTCCATTTTACTTACCTTCTCGTTCATTCTTAACTTACATTGTACTTACCTATTGTTGATTATTAATTTACATCTTACTTACCTCAACTTAACATTTATATTATTCTTATGTTAATTTATTTACACTTTGTTATAAATACTTGTTATTATAAAAACATTTGTATAAATATTCATATTTGTATCAATCAGAAATTTTCATTTGAAAATTGCAGTTGAATAAAATATTTTCAAATAAACAGTTTAAAAAAATATATATAAAAAAATAAAAGTTATAAATTAAAATTAAAAGTTTGTTGTGCACCAAATACTGGCGATCCTGCCAGGAGCGAACTACAAAAACTGCAAAAGTGCGAACTGCGTTTCTCGTTGCGCTCTCGTCATAGCCGACAACGCAAACCAAAGCAAACAACCACGTCGACGACGACATAGCTAAGAAGCCAAAAGAAATTCCGAACAACACAACTAAAAAACAGCAAACAACAATCACCTTCAGTTCAAATTTAACATCTACTGCTACGTCAACAACTAACTAACCAACAACTAACGCCATCGTCATCTACGACATCGTTCATTTCAATAGCTACAACTTCCATCCCAACAGCGGCGCTACAACACAACTAGCATCCACCTCCGACATACAGCGCTGACACTACCAACCTGCAGTAGCAACAACGTACCAAAACTTACAAAGCAGCAATCACAATAACTACAGCCGCACCCACTACAACAAACGTTACAGCTCCTGTCGCTGCAACAACAGTTGTTGTACCTAAGCTGAAATTGCCGCACCCATTACAGCTGTAATCAAGGACAAAAAGAAGGTCAATCAAAAGGCTAGTGACTTTAGCAACGTTGGTGATTCGCCGATACTAATTGGTGGCAGAAAGCCACAAACAACGAAATAAAACTTCAATAATAACTCTGGAGCTAGCGCTTCTAATAAAAATTTGCTAAGAGCGACACTACAACGAACTCAGCCGCAGAAAACGTTAAAATACCCCTCAACGCCACCTCCACTTCAAGTTCCTCATCAGTCGTCGCTTCCACTAGCCAAAGCCACAACAACAACAACAACAAAAACTAAACAACAACAACAACAAAGCAACTACAGTAGCAGTAATAACAACAACATCTACAACAACAGCAGCAATAAAAGCAACAACAATAACAACAACAATAAAAGCAACAACGTTAACAACGCAGTCAATAACAACAATAACAACATTCGAAATCAACAACAATAAGAAGAGCAACAATAACAATAACAACAACATTAACAACGCTAGCAGCAACAAATTTTATTTGATTGTTAATTTTGTAAAATTTTTATTTTGATTTATTTTTTTTGACATTTTATAAAATTTTTTTTTTCAGGTTGCTGTATTATTTTAGATTCTCACGAGGCACACACCGTAGCTTTTAAAGCGGCACAAAAACGATAGGGTCGGAAGATACCTATCGTCTAAGGCCGTAGGCACTCCACTGCACTAGGGCAACACAAGTTAGGAAATACACTAATAGGCATACATTTTAGGAAATTATGAGTCTGTCACACACACCACCACCCGTTCCTAGGCAAACACCTATACCTTCACAAACTTCTGACCCTCTCGCTCATTTTGGCGAAGGCGACCATCGTCCCCTTATACATTTACAGACTGATTTCGTCAATCCATTTGACACTCCAATGCGGTCAGAAATTCAAGCGGCATCAGTTAAATTGCCACAATTTTGGACAACTTGTCCAGACGCATGGTTCGTCCATGCAGAAATTCAATTTTAATCAAAAGGAATTTCCACTGACAAAACAAAGTACGAATACCTGGTTACAGCTCTACCTCAAGAGGTAATCATAACGGTGCTCGACTTTATTCAAAAACCTCCGTCTTCAAATTTATATGAAGGTTTAAAAAGAACATTAATCGATAGACACACTCTGAGCGAGACTAAGAGGTTCGACAAAATTCTGTCTGGCACCGAGATGGGTGACCAAAAACCCTCTCAATTCTATAGAGCACTACTTATGTTGGCCGGTACCACAGTTGATAGTGAATTAATCTCTAAAATTTGGCTACGAAAGCTCCCCAAAAGTCTCAATATAGCATTGACCGGATCTAATCACAAAGACTTAGATGAATTATTGAGATTAGCTGACAAACTGTGGGAAGTTATGTCAGAAACAGAAGTAGCTTCAGTTGGCAATGATACCCAACGCATCCCTAAATCTACTGAACTCACGATGATTACGCAATCGTTTGCCGAAACGACCTCAAAGATTCTAACAAGTTTCAACAAACTGGCAATTGAGGTCCAAGAACTAAAAAACGATCGATATCGTAATAATTCACGAGAAACAAATTACCAAAGATACCCAAAACGTAGATCCCCTTCAAGAAGCATATCACGACCTGTCAACTGGGTATGCAGATACCACTTTAGATTTGGTAGGGCAGCTAGACGATGTGAACAACCATGTTCATTCAGACAAAACGACACTCAACACAACACAACACAATTCGACAAACTAGGTGACTCCATAATTGCGACGGCTAATAATGGAAGTCAAACAATTCTAACACGCCGTCTTTTTATTTATGACAATGACAACCACATAAATTTTTTAATAGACAGCGGAGCTGAAGTATCAGTACTTCCCGTAAATAAATTTTGACCCCACCCAAAAAATTCAGACTTAATACTGACAGCAGCTAACGGTAGCACGATTGCGACTTTTGGCAAGAAATTACTAAACGTAAATTAAAAACTAAGACGTGACTTTCCTTTTACATTCATATTAGTAGACATCACACGACCGATCATAGGAGTAGATTTTTGAACAAAATACGGACTCCTAATAGACTTACAACACAAAAAGCTCATTGATCCACTTACACAATTAACAGTCAACGCCATCACAGCATTCACAGAAACATCATTACCTAAACTAATTTCACTAGAAAACAAATACACAAATATACTCAAAAATTATCCATCACTGACTACAGAAGCAGACTACAACAAACCAGTTAAACACAAAACAGTGCACCATATAACTACAGAAGGACAGCTACCTTTTTCCAGACCCAGACGCCTAGACTCTAACAAATACAAAATTGCTAAAAAAGAATTTGATTTTTTAATTAAAGTAGGCATTTGTCGTCCTTCAGACTCCATGTCAGCGTCTCCTCTACACTTGGTACCTAAAAAGGATGAGAATGACTGGAGACCCTGTGGTGACTATAGAAGACTTAACGCAATTACAATTCCAGACCACTACCCTTTACCACACATACACGACTTGAATATAGACTTACACAATAAACACATATTTTCAAAATTAGACTTAATCAGAGCATACCACCAAATACCCATGGCTACAGAAGACATACATAAAACTGCAATCACCACACCGTTCGGAATGTTTGAGTTTCTAAGAATGCCATTCGGTTTACGAAACGCAGCTCAAACATTCCAACGATTTATCAACGAAGTACTGAGAGAACTAGACTTCGTTTTCGTATACCTTGATGATATTTTAGTGGCCAGTGAGACAGAAGAAGAACACATTAGACACCTAAATTTAGTTTTTGAAAAACTAGACAATTACGGACTAAACATCAAACCCAATAAATGTATTTTCGGCGTGGACAAAATAAATTTTCTAAGTTACACAATTTCAAACAAAGGCATACAACCATCTCCCGATAGAATTCAATGCATAAAAGACTACCCAAAACCAGAAACAGTCAAACAAATGCAGAAATTCATCGGGATGATTAACTACTACCACAGATGCATTCCAAAACTAGCACACACACTCACACACATTTACGAAATGGTAACTACAGCAACAAAAAAAAAGGACAAACACTTAACATGGACAGAAAACACAACACAAGCATTCACAGAGATAAAAGAAAGTTTCGCTAAGGAAACACTACTTAAACATTTCAATAGTAAAGCAAAACTTTCTATCGCTGTGGATGCATCAAACACCGCTATAGGCGCAGTCTTACAACAAGAACATAATCAAGAAACAGAACCACTGGCATTCTTTTCAAAAAAATTATCTACTACAGAAATAAAATACAGCACGTTCGATCGCGAACTACTAGCCATTTACCTCACAATTAAACACTTTAGACACTATTTAGAAGGACGCACATTTACCATATACACGGATCACAAACCACTAACTTCAGCATTACATTCAAAAACTGAGAGAAGTCCAAGACAAATACGACATTTAGAATACATCGCACAGTTTTCCAACGACATCAGACACATTAAAGGTACAGATAACACCGTAGCAGACGCACTTTCAAGAGCTGAGATAGAGGCTTTCACAACCTCAGAGATTAATCTCAAAACTCTACACAAAGAACAAAATATAGATTCAGAACTACAAGAAATACTAAACAAACATATTTACAAACTAGAACAAGTACACATACCAATACTTAACATTAAAATTTGGTGCGAACAAACTAATTCAGAAACACGTCCATGTATCCCATAAACATTACGCAAACAAATTTTCGAACAAATACATAACATTTCACACACAGGTACACGAGCTACTCGAAAACTCATTACACAAAGATATTTTTGGCCTAAAATGAACGCATAAATCAATAAATGGTCACAAGAATGCATTAGATGCCAACGAGCAAAGATACACAAACATACGAAGACAATCCCACAAAATATAGACATCCCACACGGACGTTTTGAACACGTTCACGTCGATATAGTTGGTCCCTAACCAATATCACAAGGTTACAGATATTTGCTTACCCTAGTTGACAGAAACACACGTTGGCCCGAAGCGTATCCAATTAAAGATACTAACGCTAACACTGTCGTAGATACACTCCAAAAAGAATACATCTCACGTTTCGGAGTTCCTTTGGAAATTACCACTGATCGAGGACCTCAATTCACGTCCACAACTTTTAGAAACTTCGTTAAGAATCTAGGAAGCAAACACATTACCACTTCTGCTTATCATCCACAAGCTAACGGGATTGTAGAAAGGTTTCATCGTCAACTGAAGACGTCTATAATAACAAGCAACAATCAGACAAATTGGTACACAGAGTTGCCACTAATTCTTCTAGGACTCAGGTCCACGGTCAAAGAAGACATTAAAGCTTCACCCGCTGAGATGGTATTTGGGCAAACACTCAGGCTACCACAGCAACTAGTAATACATAGCAGTCAGAATTTTAATCCATCGGACACTTTAGCCAAACTTAAAGAGGTAGTAGAAAACAAAAAGTCAAACATTACACATCATAACACTAACTTCCAATCGTATATACCTCGAGCCCTCAGTACTTGTAACTTTGTTTTCGTACGCAACGACACGATCCGCAAAACACTACAAGAACCGTACGATGGCCCCTTCGAAGTGGTTGAGAGAACACCAAAATATTTCACAATTCGTAGACATAACACTAACACAAGAGTCAACATCGATAGAATAAAACCAGCCTCCCTAAACACTGAGACAGCACAGACAAAGTTAACCAAACATAAAGATACTAAAAAAGTACACTTTAACCTGTTAGCGAATACTGCCAAGATTTTTTTAAAAAGGAGAGCGAATAATGTGGTGACTCAATAACTTTAAGTTGCATCAATCACCACATTAGTTGAATTCCTAACTTCCATTTTACTTACCTTCTCGTTCATTCTTAACTTACATTGTACTTACCTATTGTTGATTATTAATTTACATCTTACTTACCTCAACTTAACATTTATATTATTCTTATGTTAATTTATTTACACTTTGTTATAAATACTTGTTATTATAAAAACATTTGTATAAATATTCATATTTGTATCAATCAGAAATTTTCATTTGAAAATTGCAGTTGAATAAAATATTTTCAAATAAACAGTTTAAAAAAATATATATAAAAAAATAAAAGTTATAAATTAAAATTAAAAGTTTGTTGTGCACCAAATACTGGCGATCCTGCCAGGAGCGAACTACAAAAACTGCAAAAGTGCGAACTGCGTTTCTCGTTGCGCTCTCGTCATAGCCGACAACGCAAACCAAAGCAAACAACCACGTCGACGACGACATAGCTAAGAAGCCAAAAGAAATTCCGAACAACACAACTAAAAAACAGCAAACAACAATCACCTTCAGTTCAAATTTAACATCTACTGCTACGTCAACAACTAACTAACCAACAACTAACGCCATCGTCATCTACGACATCGTTCATTTCAATAGCTACAACTTCCATCCCAACAGCGGCGCTACAACACAACTAGCATCCACCTCCGACATACAGCGCTGACACTACCAACCTGCAGTAGCAACAACGTACCAAAACTTACAAAGCAGCAATCACAATAACTACAGCCGCACCCACTACAACAAACGTTACAGCTCCTGTCGCTGCAACAACAGTTGTTGTACCTAAGCTGAAATTGCCGCACCCATTACAGCTGTAATCAAGGACAAAAAGAAGGTCAATCAAAAGGCTAGTGACTTTAGCAACGTTGGTGATTCGCCGATACTAATTGGTGGCAGAAAGCCACAAACAACGAAATAAAACTTCAATAATAACTCTGGAGCTAGCGCTTCTAATAAAAATTTGCTAAGAGCGACACTACAACGAACTCAGCCGCAGAAAACGTTAAAATACCCCTCAACGCCACCTCCACTTCAAGTTCCTCATCAGTCGTCGCTTCCACTAGCCAAAGCCACAACAACAACAACAACAAAAACTAAACAACAACAACAACAAAACAACTACAGTAGCGGTAATAACAACAACATCTACAACAACAGCAGCAATAAAAGCAACAACAATAACAACAACAATAAAAGCAACAACGTTAACAACGCAGTCAATAACAACAATAACAACATTCGAAATCAACAACAATAAGAAGAGCAACAATAACAATAACAACAACATTAACAACGCTAGCAGCAACAAATTTTATTTGATTATTAATTTTGTAAAATTTTTATTTTGATTTATTTTTTTTGACATTTTATAAAATTTTTTTTCAGGTTGCTGTATTATTTTAGATTCTCACGAGCCACACACCGTAGCTTTTAAAGCGGCACAAAAACGATAGGGTCGGAAGATACCTATCGTCTAAGGCCGTAGGCACTCCACTGCACTAGGGCAACACAAGTTAGGAAATACACTAATAGGCATACATTTTAGGAAATTATGAGTCTGTCACACACACCACCACCCGTTCCTAGGCAAACACCTATACCTTCACAAACTTCTGACCCTCTCGCTCATTTTGGCGAAGGCGACCATCGTCCCCTTATACATTTACAGACTGATTTCGTCAATCCATTTGACACTCCAATGCGGTCAGAAATTCAAGCGGCATCAGTTAAATTGCCACAATTTTGGACAACTTGTCCAGACGCATGGTTCGTCCATGCAGAAATTCAATTTTAATCAAAAGGAATTTCCACTGACAAAACAAAGTACGAATACCTGGTTACAGCTCTACCTCAAGAGGTAATCATAACGGTGCTCGACTTTATTCAAAAACCTCCGTCTTCAAATTTATATGAAGGTTTAAAAAGAACATTAATCGATAGACACACTCTGAGCGAGACTAAGAGGTTCGACAAAATTCTGTCTGGCACCGAGATGGGTGACCAAAAACCATCTCAATTCTATAGAGCACTACTTATGTTGGCCGGTACCACAGTTGATAGTGAATTAATCTCTAAAATTTGGCTACGAAAGCTCCCCAAAAGTCACAATATAGCATTGACCGGATCTAATCACAAAGACTTAGATGAATTATTGAGATTAGCTGACAAACTGTGGGAAGTTATGTCAGAAACAGAAGTAGCTTCAGTTGACAATGATACCCAACGCATCCCTAAATCTACTGAACTCACGATGATTACGCAATCGTTTGCCGAAACGACCTCAAAGATTCTAACAAGTTTCAACAAACTGGCAATTGAGGTCCAAGAACTAAAAAACGATCGATATCGTAATAATTCACGAGAAACAAATTACCAAAGATACCCAAAACGTAGATCCCCTTCAAGAAGCATATCACGACCTGTCAACTGGGTATGCAGATACCACTTTAGATTTGGTAGGGCAGCTAGACGATGTGAGCAACCATGTTCATTCAGACAAAACGACACTCAACACAACGCAACACAATTCGACAAACTAGGTGACTCCATAATTGCGACGGCTAATAATGGAAGTCAAACAATTCTAACACGCCGTCTTTTTATTTATGACAATGACAACCACATAAATTTTTTAATAGACAGCGGAGCTGAAGTATCAGTACTTCCCGTAAATAAATTTAGACCCCACCCAAAAAATTCAGACTTAATACTGACAGCAGCTAACGGTAGCACGATTGCGACTTTTGGCAAGAAATTACTAAACGTAAATTTAAAACTAAGACGTGACTTTCCTTTTACATTCATATTAGTAGACATCACACGATCGATCATAGGAGTAGATTTTTGAACAAAATACGGACTCCTAATAGACTTACAACACAAAAAGCTCATTGATCCACTTACACAATTAACAGTCAACGCCATCACAGCATTCACAGAAACATCATTACCTAAACTAATTTCACTAGAAAACAAATACACAAATATACTCAAAAATTATCCATCACTGACTACAGAAGCAGACTACAACAAACCAGTTAAACACAAAACAGTACACCATATAACTACAGAAGGACAGCTACCTTTTTCCAGACCCAGACGCCTAGACTCTAACAAATACAAAATTGCTAAAAAAGAATTTGATTTTTTAATTAAAGTAGGCATTTGTCGTCCTTCAGACTCCATGTCAGCGTCTCCTCTACACTTGGTACCTAAAAAGGATGAGAATGACTGGAGACCCTGTGGTGACTATAGAAGACTTAACGCAATTACAATTCCAGACCACTACCCTTTACCACACATACACGACTTGAATATAGACTTACACAATAAACACATATTTTCAAAATTAGACTTAATCAGAGCATATCACCAAATACCCATGGCTACAGAAGACATACATAAAACTGCAATCACCACACCGTTCGGAATGTTTGAGTTTCTAAGAATGCCATTCGGTTTACGAAACGCAGCTCAAACATTCCAACGATTTATCAACGAAGTACTGAGAGAACTAGACTTCGTTTTCGTATACCTTGATGATATTTTAGTGGCCAGTGAGACAGAAGAAGAACACATTAGACACCTAAATTTAGTTTTTGAAAAACTAGACAATTACGGACTAAACATCAAACCCAATAAATGTATTTTCGGCGTGGACAAAATAAATTTTCTAAGTTACACAATTTCAAACAAAGGCATACAACCATCTCCCGATAGAATTCAATGCATAAAAGACTACCCAAAACCAGAAACAGTCAAACAAATGCAGAAATTCATCGGGGTGATTAACTACTACCACAGATGCATTCCAAAACTAGCACACACACTCACACACATTTACGAAATGGTAACTACAGCAACAAAAATAAAGGACAAACACTTAACATGGACAGAAAACACAACACAAGCATTCACAGAGATAAAAGAAAGTTTCGCTAAGGAAACACTACTTAAACATTTCAATAGTAAAGCAAAACTTTCTATCGCTGTGGATGCATCAAACACCGCTATAGGCGCAGTCTTACAACAAGAACATAATCAAGAAACAGAACCACTGGCATTCTTTTCAAAAAAATTATCTACTACAGAAATAAAATACAGCACGTTCGATCGCGAACTACTAGCCATTTACCTCACAATTAAACACTTTAGACACTATTTAGAAGGACGCACATTTACCATATACACGGATCACAAACCACTAACTTCAGCATTACATTCAAAAACTGAGAGAAGTCCAAGACAAATACGACATTTAGAATACATCGCACAGTTTTCCAACGACATCAGACACATTAAAGGTACAGGTAACACCGTAGCAGACGCACTTTCAAGAGCTGAGATAGAGGCTTTCACAACCTCAGAGATTAATCTCAAAACTTTACACAAAGAACAAAATATAGATTCAGAACTACAAGAAATACTAAAAAAACATATTTACAAACTAGAACAAGTACACATACCAATACTTAACATTAAAATTTGGTGCGAACAAACTAATTCAGAAACACGTCCATATATCCCATAAACATTACGCAAACAAATTTTCGAACAAATACATAACATTTCACACACAGGTACACGAGCTACTCGAAAACTCATTACACAAAGATATTTTTGGCCTAAAATGAACGCATAAATCAATAAATGGTCACAAGAATGCATTAGATGCCAACGAGCAAAGATACACAAACATACGAAGACAATCCCACAAAAGATAGACATCCCACACGGACGTTTTGAACACGTTCACGTCGATATAGTTGGCCACTGATCGAGGACCTCAATTCACGTCCACAACTTTTAGAAACTTCGTTAAGAATCTAGGAAGCAAACACATTACCACTTCTGCTTATCATCCACAAGCTAACGGGATTGTAGAAAGGTTTCATCGTCAACTGAAGACGTCTATAATAACAAGCAACAATCAGACAAATTGGTACACAGAGTTGCCACTAATTCTTCTAGGACTCAGGTCCACGGTCAAAGAAGACATTAAAGCTTCACCCGCTGAGATGGTATTTGGGCAAACACTCAGGCTACCACAGCAACTAGTAATACATAGCAGTCAGAATTTTAATCCATCGGACACCTTAGCCAAACTTAAAGAGGTAGTAGAAAACAAAAAGTCAAACATTACACATCATAACACTAACTTCCAATCGTATATACCTCGAGCCCTCAGTACTTGTAACTTTGTTTTCGTACGCAACGACACGATCCGCAAAACACTACAAGAACCGTACGATGGCCCCTTCGAAGTGGTTGAGAGAACACCAAAATATTTCACAATTCGTAGACATAACACTAACACAAGAGTCAACATCGATAGAATAAAACCAGCCTCCCTAAACACTGAGACAGCACAGACAAAGTTAACCAAACATAAAGATACTAAAAAAGTACACTTTAACCTGTTAGCGAATACTGCCAAGATTTTTTTAAAAAGGAGAGGGAATAATGTGGTGACTCAATAACTTTAAGTTGCATCAATCACCACATTAGTTGAATTCCTAACTTCCATTTTACTTACCTTCTCGTTCATTCTTAACTTACATTGTACTTACCTATTGTTGATTATTAATTTACATCTTACTTACCTCAACTTAACATTTATATTATTCTTATGTTAATTTATTTACACTTTGTTATAAATACTTGTTATTATAAAAACATTTGTATAAATATTCATATTTGTATCAATCAGAAATTTTCATTTGAAAATTGCAGTTGAATAAAATATTTTCAAATAAACAGTTTAAAAAAATATATATAAAAAAATAAAAGTTATAAATTAAAATTAAAAGTTTGTTGTGCACCAAATATGTATTGTATGTATTGTTTGTATGTATTGTATGTATTGTATGTATTGTATGTATTGTATGTATTGTATGTATTGTATGTATTGTATGTATTGTATGTATTGTATGTATTGTATGTATTGTATGTATTGTATTGTATTTGTATTGTATTGGATACCTTTTTTATTTTCCAAAAAATTATACCAAATATTCCGTTTTTACGCATATAATATAACCCTAAATGCCGTTTTAAAGCGCCAACATTTTAAAAGATTCGTCACTTAATTTCTTTTATTTCCAAAAAACATATTTTAGTTATGAAGTGTCACTGTTTTTAATTTTTTTGGATATTGGAAAATATTTCAAAATATAACTAAGTATAACTACAAAATTAGTGAACAAAAATGTAAATAATCTAATTTTTGGGCTATTTTTCAAGGATTTTTTGTAGAAAGCGGATTTAAATAAAAAATTATTCCTGAAATGAATAAATATTTCCTAAGAATTATACATACTCAGAATTAAAGAATTCTATTTCTAATAAATTCCGTCTAGCATACTCTTTCACATCACTATGCGACTCAAGTGATTCGGAAAATGACTAAAATGATTTTCTAAAAGTGTGTCAATTTGTCAAATTTCTCATAATTTTATTTTTATATTTAACCTGAATGAATTTAAAGCACAATATGTTAAGTTTTTGTAAATAGTTTTTGCCAAATAAATAAACTAGTCTCAAAATAATGAAATGGTAAAATTTCAACTATTTTATTTTGGTAGCTGACAATATCAACCAATTTATGTTTTATCTTTGCTTTCGTTTTGCTTTAGTTCGCAAACGCCAAAGCATCATCACGATCTAACTAACTACATGGACATATGCTAAACATGATCTCCCCTACAACCCCTTTCTCTATAGCACATACTCGTCTTATGTTCGCTTGCAACCCTTGGACTTATGTTTGATGTTCTACACAACATGAATCGTTTTTGCTTTCACAAATTTTTTGCTGCATTCTTGCTTTCACAAAAAACATTTTCTTTTTTTGCTTTAAGCGCGTCATATGTGACATACATATATCCATTTAAAAAATATGTGCATATAAAGACAAACATATCTTTAGATTTTTAATATTTTTTTGCAAAAAATATTTCGACAAGGTCAGTAAAATCCCGAAATTAAAGTTTAGTTCTTAGTGTGAATGAAATTTTTAATTATTTACTCATATAATTTTTGTATTCACATATATAGATAGACTTTTTAATCGTATTTCTATTTCAGAAATTTTTTAGATATCACGAGATGTTGAAATCAATGGAAGATGAGACTAAAGTGAATATTTTGGATGAAAAAAAAATTCCGTATTTTAAAATATTTAATCAAGCTCGAGTGCAAATGTTCAATATTTATTTCACTTTTTTCGTGACTCTGTCGGTTTTTCCGGCTATACACTCTGGTAAGTTGTTGTCTTTAAAATCAAAGTTGATGAATTGTTCAATGTTATCAATAGGGTAATTAAATAATTATATATTTTTTTTGCGGAAACAGTAGAGATATATTTTTCCTAACCTTTTTTATAACCAGTAATGACATATTTATAGTTTCTAATGCAAGCTTACAAGAGGCTCGTATCTAAGGGGGTTTAAAATTCCCATAGGATCCGAAGGTGTTAAAAAATCAATAAAACTAATAAAAGCCAAAAAATACAATTTTTAACAAATTATAAAAATATTTCGAAGAATAGATCTTTTGAAAGAAGAACTAGACACTAACAGCCCTATTCTAGCAAATTAACAAATTTTTAACCAGTATTTTGAATATTTCAATGTGTTTATTGTAATTTTTTGATTTCAAAACAAAATTTTAAGCTCAAAAATAATAAATATTGATAAAAATTGTCAACTGCTTTTCAGTTATTGACAATTTCATTCAAAAAACATTTTTTTTGTGCTTCAAATTTTGTTTTGAAAACAACAAACATATAGAAATATAAAATATGCTGGTAAACAATTGTTAATTTGCCAGAATAGGGCTGCAAGCCATATTGATACATTGCAATAAAGAAAAAATATGCCTTATTACAGTCACTGTAAAAAAAATGGGACAAGCGGTGAAGTTGAATATTTTTAATTTATTTATTTATTCAGTCTATGGATTAAATCTTACAGACTAATACATTAATTAAATACAACAAATAAACTTAATCTAAATCTATACTCATTTACATTGAAATTTATTAATTGCGAAAGACTGTTGCACAAATCAACGCACCTAGCAATCGGTTCATTGGCAGCGTAAATTGTCCTATGAAAGGAATCAATGACTAATCTATTATTTTTTAAAGCTCTTGGTGGGTTGTAAACACGAAGTAAACTAGACAGTTTTGAACACACTATTTTACCAGTAACAATATTAAAGGGTGGTTAAATTTTAAGGTCCTTGTTGATTTTGATTAAAACACAAATTATTTAGGAAATTATTGTCATTTCTTTTTATTATGATAATATTGGTATGGTTCTATTATTTATGGAACAAAATATCGGCCAAATGGCCGCCGCTACCTCGGCGGCACACCTCCATCCGATGGTCCAAATTTTCGATGACGCTGAGGCATAATTGAGGTTCTATGCCGTTAATGTGCCGAATTATCTCATCCTTTAGCTCTTGAACTGTTGCTGACTTATCGACTTACACCTTATCTTTCAAATAACCCCAAAGAAAGAAGTCCAACGGTATCAAATCACATGATCTTGGTGGCCAATTGACATCGCCACTACGTGAGATAACACGGCCATTGAATTCATCGCGCAAAAGAGCCATTGTTTCGTTAGCTGTGTGCAAGTGGCACCGTCCTCTTGAAACCACATATCGTCCACATCCATATCTTCCAATTCGGGATATAAAAAGTTCGTTATCATCTCACGATAGCGAACATCATTCACAGTAACTGCCTGACCGGCCTCATTTTGGAAAAAATACGGCCCGATGATGCCGCCAACTCATAAACCGCACCAAACTATCACTCTTTGTGGGTGCATTGGTTTTTCGACAACCACTCTTGGATTATCATTCGCCCAAATACGGCAATTTTGCTTATTGACGAATCAACTGAGGTGAAAATGTGCCTCATCACTGAAGATGATTTTCTTCGAAAATTGATCATCCACTGTTGCCATTTTTGCCACCATTGTGACTATTGACGACGCTTGAAATGGTCAAGAGGCTTTAGTTCTTGAGTCAATTGCATCTTGTAAGCGTGTAAATGCAAGTCTTTATGCATAATGTTCATCAACGACGAGCGTGAGAGGTGCAATTGTTGGGCACGACGACGAGTTGAGGTGGACGGCTCTTTAGCCACACTATCGCGAACAGCAGCAATATTTTCTGTAGTACGAGCTGAACGAGCATGCACTGGTGTTTTCACATCTCCTACAGACCCGGTTTGCTCAAATTTTTGCACGATTTTTCCGATTGTACGCACATTTGGACGATTAAATTGACCGAAAAAATCACGAAGTGCACGATATGCATTTTGATTTGAACGTCCATTTTCATAATAAGCCTGAATAACTTTTACGCGTTGCTCGATTGTGTATCTTTCCATGGTTCAAATTGAATTAGTCTCAAATTAAGAAATGTCAAATTAAATGCTGAAAAAAACTTGAAGTTTAGGTGTGATTCACATTCAACATCGGTCCTTAAAATGTAACCACCCTTTATATGAGCTGTTCAGAGCACAAGTGGCGTAAGTCCATTTTTTAGGGAAATTGAGTTAAGTACGTAGAAGTGAAGAGGAAAATGTAACCTATTTATGAGTACGGGCTAGAAACTCCTAGCTTACGTTATCTCTGAACAAAATGCAATACTTTGTTATTGCTCTGACAAATACCATTATTTTTTCAGAGCACAAGTGGCGTAAGTCCATTTTTGGTAGTTTTGAGAAAATTGAACGTTTAGAAAAATTCTTAAATGAATTCTAAGTATGAAGAACTCAGTTTTGCTTATAAGCTTGGTCAAGAGCATAATTGGAGCTATCCATATCGTAAAAAATAAACTAAATAATACACAAAAACGATGCAGAATATTGCATATTAGTAAAAACATTTGTAATTGCGCCACTGAAAATTATTTTAAATTTCTCGTCTCCGCTGTAGAAATCTAATAGGAGATATTTTTCAAAAACTTTTTGATGAGGAATGGCAGCATTTTTACCTAGAAGTAGGACAAAACCACCGCTTAGCGATTATTTGCATTATTAAGGGAGATATAAAATGAATGGACTTACGCCACTTGTCCTCTGAAAATTTTTAAAAATTTATCTTTTCCGCTGTAAAAATGTAATGAAAAATATTTTTAGGAATTTTTTGATGAGGAATGACAGCATTTTTACATAGAAGTTGGACATAACTACCCATAAGCGATTATCTCCATTATTAAGGGAGATATAAAATGAATGGACTTACGCCACTTGTCCTCTGAAAATTTTTAAAAATTTATCTTTTCCGCTGTAAAAATGCAATTGAAAATATTTTTAAGAATTTTTTGATGAGGAATGACAGCATTTTTTCATAGAAGTTGGACAAAACTACCCATTAGCGATTATCTTTATTATTAAGGGAGATATAACATGAATAGACTTACGCCACTTGTCCTCTGAAAATTTTTTAAAATTACCCGTTTCCACTGTAAAAATGTAATGACTATATTTTTAAGAATTGTTACAAAGAAGTTGGACAAAATCATCCCTTAGCGATTATCTTCATTATAAAGGGAGTTTTGATATATACCTTTTCGAAAATTTACCATTGGTCCAAATAACGATAACGATAAAAAAGATAACGATAACTATGAAAACTTATATTTGTAAAGATTTTTGATTACATTTTTTAATATATTAATAAATATTACATATTATTACATTCCTACTAAATAGAAACAATTGTATTTATTTTCAGCTGTTTAATAAGACTTTAACTTTAATAAGAATAAATGCATTCTGGCCTCCTCAATTATTCAGAAAATCACAAAGGGATGTTTTAATCGCACTTCTGAAACTAAATTCTGTCAATCCTTACCAAAAAATCCTTAAAAATATTTTCCATTACATTTTTACAGCAGAAAGGAGGAATTTAAAAAAATTTTCAGAGGACAAGTGGCGTAAGTCCATTCATTTCATATCTCCCTTAATAATGAAGATAATTGCTAGTGGGTAGTTTTGTCCAACTTCTATGTAAAAATGCTGTGATTCCTCATCAAAAAATCCTTAAAAATATTTTCCATTACATTTTTACAGCGGAAAGGAGGAATTTTAAAAAATTTTCAGAGGACAAGTGGCGTAAGTCCATTCATTTTATATCTCTCTTAATAATAAAGATAATCGCTAATGGGTAGTTTTGTCCAACTTCTATGAAAAAATGCTGTCATTTCTCATCAAAAAATTCTTAAAAATATTGTCCATTACATTTTTACAGCGGAAAGGAGGAATTTAAAAAAATTTTCAGAGGACAAGTGGCGTAAGTCCATTCATTTCATATCTCTCTTAATAATGAAGATAATTGCTAGTGGGTAGTTTTGTCCAACTTCTATGTAAAAATGCTGTTATTCCTCATCAAAAAATTTCTAAAAACATTTTCCATTACATTTTTACAGCGAAAGAGAGAAATTTTTAAAAATGTTCAGAGGACAAGTGGCGTAAGCCATTCATTTTATATCTCCCTTAATAATGCAAATAATCGCTAAGGGGTGGTTTTGTCCAACTTCTAGGTAAAAATGCTGCCATTCCTCATCAAAAAGTTTTTGAAAAATATCTCCTATTAGATTTCTACAGCGGAAACGAGAAATGTAAAATAATTTTCAGTGGCGCAATTCCAAATTTTTTTACAAATATGCAATATTCTGCACCATTTTTATGTTCTATTTAGTTTGTTTTGTACGATATGGATATCTCCATTTATGCTCTTGACCTAGCTTATAAGCAAAACTGAGTTCTTTATACTTGGAATTTATTATAAGAATTTTTCTAAATGTTCAATTTTCTCAAAACTACCAAAAATGGACTTACGCCACTTGTGCTCTGAACAGCTCATATGCAAACATTAAAGAAAAACCTTACGCGTTTCTCTAAGGGAGGTTAGACCAAGAAATTTACGTCTTGCTATATATGATGGGAGACCATCTGGCCAGCAAATTTTACTTAAAGCAAATTTAGTTAAACGTTTCTGGACACTCTCATTTTTATTAGAATGAACATCAAAATATGGATTCCAAATCAGGCAGTAGTTATCTAAACGACTTCTAACTAGAGCTACATACAGAGCCTTTACCGTCAAAGGATCTTTGAAGTCTTGCGTATTTCTTTTTATAAAACCAGCCATAAAATATGCTTTAGCTACAATTAGGTCAATATGTCTGGTAAATTTAAGTTTCGATTCAAACAATACACCCAAGTCTTTGACCTCGTTAATATATTTTTATATATCTTCGCAACCAATCATAGTATTAAGATAATTTTTACAACAAATAAAACAGCCAAGTGAATAGAATTAATAGAAGCAATTATATTTCATTTATTAAATTAAATAATAAAACTAAAATACAAAACAATTTGTATCGCAATTTTGATAAGAAAAAAAATGGGACAAGTACAGCATTTAAGATTAATTTGGCACGTGCATTGTTTGAGGAGATAATATGTGACGAAAATCAGTTATTCATTGTTATTAGTTGTGATCTGAAAGTGAAAAATGAGCTCTAAACAAATATATACTGATATGAGAAAATCATAATTAAATATTAAGCAAAAATATTAACTATAAGAAAAGTAGAGAAAATGGTTTAAGAACCGAAATCAACCGTTTTTAACAATATAAAAACATTTTAAAAAATAGTAATTTGGATCGGCCGCGTGGATGGCCTCCGTAAATAAACGCACACCAAACAAAGTGAAATTAGTAAAAAAAACCAAAAAATATCAGCTTGTGGATATCGCAAAACATTTGAAAGAAGCGTGGAAAATTTATAAGGCATATTTTAGAAGATGTTTTCTAAAAAAGTTTATTATATATAAAGAAAAACTTCATTTGCATGTTAGTTTTATTTACATCATCAGTATAAATAAAAAAAATGTTTCTATTTTCTTAACATATATAGCATTAAAAGATTAAAAAAAACATAAAATGGAATGGCGAATGGAAGAAATTATTAATTTAATAAACTTTTACAAAAAATTAAACTTCATGAGATGAAGTGCCCACCTAAATATTATAGCATGAAATCTGGATATCATGAAATTCGGGATTGATTGGACAGTTCGCATGCAATTAAATATTGTAAGGGCCATTTTGTTCACAGAGAGATAAATTTATCCCCGAGTTAATTCCATGATTTTTCCAGTTTTTCATTTGTTCACAGTGAGTTAAGCATTTAACTCTTCAAGCTGGAGATAAAAATGGTGGCGAGATAGCTTAACCCCAGAAATATTTAACTCGTGAAAATTGGTGAGTTAAGATTTTTAATTCGCTCTCATCACTCTCATTTTAATATTTTTTATTTACTTGGTGTCAAAATATTGAAAATACAGATTTTTAAACATAGGGAAACAGTATTGGGGGTTACTGATTTCGAATCTGGTGTCAGAATTTTAAAATTTGGATTAATTTTTTATTTTTACGAATTCGGGGCTGGCGCGAACTAAAGGGTAAAAATGGGTCGCTGAATCCGAATCCGTTGTCAGAATTTCAAAATTCGAAAATTTTTCTACACATAGGGCTGCCACCTAAAAATGTTTTATTTTAAGAATTTTAAACATGAGGGAACAGTATTGGGAGGTTACTGATTTCAAATCTGAACTCAAAATTTTTAAATTCAAGATGGTGGATAGGGTTGCCACCTTAATATTCTACATTTTTACGAATTCGGGGCTGCCAAAAAAAAAAATGGTATACCAAAAATGGGTCGCTGAATCCGAATCCGTGGCCAGAATTTCAAAATTATAAAGTTTTGAAATAATAGGGCTGCCACCTAATAATAAGTCATTTTAAGAATTTTAAACATTATTTAACAGTATTAGGAAGTCACTGATTTCGAATCTGAAGTCAGAATTTTAAAATTCAAAATGGTGGATAGGGTTGCCACCTTAGTTTTTTGTATTTTTATGAATTCGGGGCTGGCAAAAAAAAATGGTACGCCAAAAATGGGTCGCTGAATATGAATCCGTGGTCAGAATTTCAAAATTATAAAGTTTTAAAATAATAGGGTTGCCACCTAATAATAAGTCATTTTAAGAATTTCAAACATTATTTAACAGTATTAGGGAGTCACTGATTTCGAATCTGAAGTCAGAATTTTAAAATTCAAAATGGTGGATAGGGTTGCCACCTAAGTTTTTTGCATTTTTATGAATTCGGGGCTGGCAAAAAAAATGGTACACCAAAAATGGGTCGCTGAATATGAATCCATGGTCAGAATTTCAAAATTATAAAGTTTTGAAATAATAGGGTTGCTTTTACTTTTGAAAATACATATTATTAGGTGGTAGCCCCATTATTATAAAATTTTATCATTTTTAAATTCTGACCACGGATTCGGACTCAGCGACCCATTTTTGGCATACCATTTTTTTGCCAGCCCCGAATTCATAAAAATACAAAAAATTAAGGTGGCAACCCTATCCACCATTTAAAATTTTAAAATTCAGACTTCAGATTCGAAATCAGTGACTCCTTAACACCGTTAAATAATGTTTAAAATTCTTAAAAATACTTATTATTAGGTGGCAACCCTATTATTTCAAAACTTTATAATTTTGAAATTCTGACCATGGATTCATATTCAGCGACCCATTTTTGGTGTACCATTTTTTTTTGCCAGCCCCGAATTCATAAAAATGCAAAAAACTTAGGTGGCAACCCTATCCACCATTTTGAATTTTAAAATTCTGACTTCAGATTCGAAATCAGTGACTCCCTAATACTGTTAAATAATGTTTAAAATTCTTAAAATGACTTATTATTAGGTAGCAACCCTATTATTTTAAAACTTTTTAATTTTTAAATTCTGACCATGGATTCATATTCAGCGACCCATTTTTGGTGTACCATTTTTTTTTTGCCAGCCCCGAATTCATAAAAATACAAAAATTTAAGGTGGCAACCCTATCCACCATCTTGAATTTTAAATTTTTGACTTCAGATTCGAACTTAGCGACCCCAATACTCGTTCCTCATGTTTAAAATTCTTAAAATAAAACATTTTTAGGTGGCACCCCTACGTGTAGAAAAATTTTCGAGTTTTGAAATTCTGACAACAGATTCGGAAGAAGTAACCCCCAATACTGTTTCTTCATGTTTAAAATTCTTAAAAAAATGTTTAGTTGGCAGCCCTGTGTAGAAAAATGTTAGAAATGTTAAAATGTTAGAAATTCTGACATCAGATGCAAAATCAGCGATCCATTTTTACCTAGTGTTCACTCTAACCCTCAAATTCGCAAAAATAAACCAAAAATCCCCACACATTTTTTAATTAATGAGCAACACTCTAACATTCCAATGGAAATCGATATAAACTGAGAGCGAATTTATGCTCTAAGCATAAAGCTGGGATAAAATGTGAACAAAACCACTTTTTTATCTCCCGATTTATACGCTTGGTATAAAATTAACCTAGAGAAAGTTATCCCCGAATTAAATCATATTTATGCCCTTTGTGAACAAAATGGCCCTAAGTGGAGAAAGTGTGTAACAAACAGACTAAAAAAAATATTAGAATCGATCTTGCTGCTTGCTTGCAGTGTCTTGCCCGTTTTGAAAAAGAATGTTTCGAGAAAAACGCGTTTAAAATTATTCTGGGGTGGAATCGGCTAAGGTGCTAGCTTATTGTCGCTTGATAGTCGATTTTGATTGTAGTTTTTGATTATCAACTGTTTGTTGCTTTGTGTAAAGCGATTACTTAATACTTTCAATACTTGGCAGGACTTTCCATTTTCTCAAAAATTAAATGTCATTTCGGGCAGATGTTAATTAATTGTTATTATTTTCCTTACTTAAGCGAAAATTTTTCAAAAAACTAAACCAAATAATTAGCAATTTAATTAACAATTTAATTTGACATATTTCTTAAATTTATTCTTAAAAGTCGAATTTTCTTAGAAATTTTATTTTCTTCATATCCATCTCTAGTTATTTAACACATTTTTCACTTTGAACTGTTAATTTCAACGAGTTTGCAATTAACTGTCAGAAATTCATATATTTCTACCAATATATTCATACCTAAATAGCTGTCGCTTCAAACGCGATAGTCAATTTGATTATCACCTTACGTGGAGCAAAATTGATAATTTTGATCATCAACTATCACTTAAGCCGATACCACTCCTAGTTAGTTAAAGGTACTCTGGCGAATCGGGTTTTAAGCGCTGTAGAATCTGTAATATAAGCGGGATTGATTTGAAACTTATATTACATATTCATAAATAATTGCACAACAATAATCAATTAAAAAAATTCTGTTTTCAAGAAATTGTTTGCCTACGGTCTTGTGATTTGCACGCGCCTCTTTATTTGTGTCGAAAGTGAAACAATGAGAAAAACAACAATAGGAAAGAAAATTTTTTCTTACAAAAAAGAACTCAGGGCTGAAAGGGTTAATATCACAATTTAACAAAGGTACTTCTTTAATAATATTTGTTGCTGTTTTTAATTGTTTTAAATTCATTCACTCTCTTTGTTTATTTGCGGCTATTTGCTAGTTCAATATATTTTTAAAACAATTAATTTTAATTATTACACACACTCTTTAAAAACACGGATAAAGGAAAAAATAATGCAACTGTTAGATATTTAGAAAATACCTTGAAATTGTATTGATTACAATGAAAACTGCAATTTTAGACTTTTTCAAGTCAAAAGTTTTTGCATATACTTTGCATATTTTTTGCATATTTCTTGCATATTTCTTGCATATAATTTGCATATTAAAAAAAACTCTTGTAAACTTTATACCATATATGAATATATAGGAAAGAACCGTTAAAACACCTATATTGATGAAAAACATTTTCTGCATAAAAATCCAGTCTATTGATAACATTTAATGAGCGTTGTACGTGGCACTTCCTACACCACCTAAATTTGCGATATCGAATAGCTTTAGAGTTATAGGTCGCACATCCTCGGAATTCAGTATACGAACTCAATTTATACAAGCAGTTTCACTGATAACAATGTGTGGCATTGCACAGAAGGGCGTGTCACCTCCCATACAACCCAAATTTGAGAAATTGAATAGCTTTTGAGTTAAAGATAGTACAGTCTCTGAATTCAGTATTCGACCACAATTTACACATGCAGTTTCACTGATAACATTTTATATACGTTCCAGGTTTCAGCTAGTTGTTTATACCAGCGCAAAGATTTCGTTGTTTTGTTTTGATTTATTTTTGATATTTCTTTGGTTACGTTATTTCCGTTATTTTACTCATTGCAAAGAGTTTACAGTCTTGCAAATCTTATTAAAATTGCGGTTAAGGAATTTGTCAGGTGCGCCTAAACCGGGCTCAGGAATGAAACTAAAAATGTCAACGACATTTTTTTTCTTCACGTGCTTATTCGTTTTATTTTTTTTAAACGCCCTTACAAACGTCGGCAACCATAGTCGTCATCTGGTGGTTGTTTTCAATTTTTTTTTAGAAAAAAACGGCTCAGCCTCGTTTAGTGACTTCTGCTCGTGTTTCAATTGGTAACAGTCAGCCATCCACCCTAGTGTGTAGTTAACACAATTGATTCCATTCAGCACCTACGCTTGCAGTCGACGTTATTTGGAAATGGTCAGTTTATACCAAATCTGTCAAAATTATTTTTGGTAAGCAAATTAAGTGGCTCGCTTATTTAAAATTAAATTTAAATGAAACGGCAGGTATTGTAAAGCGAGCGCCTCTAGGGTTCGTTTTGGGAAACATACATGAGAAAAGCTTTGCAAATAACTTTGTTTTTACTGTTACCAGCCCAGCCAATCCTTTTTGAGCTTCTAAAATATAAGGCTCAAGCAGGTGGCTACACCAATCA
This sequence comes from Dichetophora obliterata, assembly GCA_963920525.1. NCBI lineage: Eukaryota > Metazoa > Arthropoda > Insecta > Diptera > Sciomyzidae > Dichetophora > Dichetophora obliterata. Next base: position 124,563,210 of record OY986435.1, read on the forward strand.
CGGCTGCGCTTCTAAAACTCGACGAAGTTTTAGTACCTCACGTGATGTCAAAACTGTACCGAAAGCTCGGTCTGCGTTTTAGGCATGCAACTAGTGCGTACAGCAACGAGTTTTCAGTTTGTCGTGAACGAAAGAAATGGATGGTTGCAAGAAAGGTAACCCGCAGCAAGTCGCGTGTCGAAAAAAAAACTAATAAATTGCAAAACCAATAAAATTAAAACTTGCGCAACGTTTAATTAAAAAGTAAAAAAAAAGAAACCGCGGTTGGCCTGCTTAAAAAGAAAGACAATAAACAAAACGAATAAGTGAAAAAACAGAGCATTTTGCGAGTTAACCACGCAGCGCAAAGGGCGCAAAGGCGCTAAAACCTTAAGCTGCCATTGTCTGGCCTAAAGTAAAAGAAAAAGATAGTTAAAAACGAAAAACAAAGTGGCTACTAATTATAAAAAGTGTGTGCCTTACAGTGAAACAAAAGAAAATTTTTATTAAAACTTAAAAAGTGAAAAGAAAGGAACCAGTTTGCAACAACAACAACCACAAGCAAAGGAATTCAACCGACGACGACACCAACAACTACATTGCCAGCATTCCATTTCCGATTCATTCCTCTAGCTGCAGTGCAGAAGAACAAAAAAAACCCCCAACAAAAGACAATATAAAGCAACAAAACGTCATGCAACTACTTGAACGTTTCATCGCCAAAACAACTGCATCGTTTTGTCCGGCCGCGTGAAATAAAGAAGTGAAAACTGAACCAGAATCATAAAAATTGTAGAAGATAAATTGGTTAAAGGAAACAGAAAGAAACTAAAGAAAGATTTATGAAGATGACAAATCACGGAAAAACGATTACATTGGAAACAAAGAAGCAGTGAGAAGCAGACTTAAAATCACTTAAAGAAATATAAATAGAAACAAAAGCAGACAGTGAAAACAAAACTTAAAGTAACTTAATCATATAGAGAAAATAAACAGTGAGAACCAAACTTAAAACAAGTGAACCAAATAGGGAAAAAAACAACGATAAGAAAATTAGACAGTAAAAAAAAATTTACTAGAAATGCAAACACCAAAGAAAAAAATAGTATAAACTGCGAAAATAAAACTGACTGAAAAATTTAAAGATAGAAAAACAAACAGTGATTTTGAAAAGATAAAAATATTGATAAACAAAATAATAGATATAAACCAAATAATATGAGAAGTGAAAACTTAAAAACATAAAATTTAACAGTGGAAAATTCAAAGAAAAATGTAACCATAAAGTGAAAAAGGGGATAAGCGATAAAAGACAGAAACATAGTGGGCAGTAGTAAACTTACAAGAGTTCAGATACTCAAAGAAAGGTACGCTGAAAAAAAGAAAAGTGGAAATTTAAAAAAACTATTAAAGAAACATAAAAGTGAGTGACAGAAAAAAAAGAAAAAAGTGTAGATTAAAGATAGAAAGAAATAAAGAAACATTGAAGAAAAAAAAAAAACAAATATGCATTGAAAAATATAAGAAGTGAAAATTTAAAAATAATAAACGAAACTAAGAGAAAAATAATTAAAAAAATTGTGAAAGATTTAAAAAAAGAATAAGACAAATGAAAATTATAAAAGTTACAATATTGAAGAAGTATAAAAAAAAACTAAAAATAAAAAAAAAGGTAAAGATACTCAAAAAAAAAGAGAAAACAAAGAACAAATTAAAATAAATATACACAAAAAGAAACTTTTTTTAGTGCACCAAAAATAAAAATTAAAATATACAAATAAACAATATCAACAATTTCCAGCACTAACCACCATAAGATTCAGCAACAACAACAACAACATCGACACCAACGACGATATCACCACCGGCGACCACAACATCAGCACAACATCATCACCAACAATATCACCAGCATCATCACCAACCATTACCACAAAACAACTATAACCTCATCATCAACAGCCAAAAATCAGCTGCAGCTATAGCTGCAGCAGCAATAAGGACCCCCTCAGATTTGAGTTGTCACCTGAGCTGGGTAAGCGTCTTCGAATTAAAAGAAAAATTTTGTTTAGAATCAAAAGTAAAAAAATTGTTAAACTAAAGGAAAAAAAATATTCTGTAATTTCTGCTAGCTGTAACACTAGTTAGCTAGTGTTCAGTTAAGGGAGTTTGGTTTTTTTGTAAATTTTTAGATATTTTAGAGCTTTACGTAAATTCAATGTTGTTACTGGTCTTTTTTGGCCTTGAAGTTGAAATATTGAGCCTTTATTTTTACTTTTATTTTAGGGGCTATAAAAAAAAAAAAAAAAAAAAAAAATTAAGCAGAGCAAGAAGTACTCGTGGTAATTTTTTTGATCATTGCTTTATTAGTATTGCAACTATTTGCTTAAGTTTCTTAATTTTAATAACTTTGTGGATTTTATTTGCAAGGAAGTAAATTAATTTGCTTTATCCCAATTAATTTTATAATTTTATTGGCTGTTATTAAAGTAAGTCAATCTTAAAACACTTTCCACCCCTTTGCTATGAATATTCATTACGATGAAATCTACAGTTTTGTTTAAAGTTTTTGGTACTTATTTATCAAATACTTTCTTGATTGAGCCTCCTCAAATAACTAAATTGAATTAAAAATAGTATTTCAAATTATCGAGTAGTTGATTTATATTTTGCCTAACCATCTATAAAAATAACTCTAAAACTGCATTTAAATTTTAAAGCATCTTCCTATAAATTTTAGATATTTTTGAGTTTCAAAACCAAACGGAAATAAAACCAAACTAAAATAAACAAGAATAAAACTAATATAAATGGAGCTAACTTAAACCAAAAACAATTTCAGCGTAAACTAAATTCAAATAAAACTAAGGTAAAAACAAAAACGGGAATTTTATTCAGAACTAAAACATAATTTTGAGCAAAAACGGAAAGATAATTTTATTCATAAACTAAAACATAAAAAAAGGAAGTAAGAAAACTAAATATAATTTAATCGAATACTAAAACGGAATTTAGTCAAACAAAAAAAACCTTATTGTAAAACCAGAAACGGAAATGTAACTCAACACTGAAGCTAAAACATAAGATGATCCAAAACTAAAATATAATGTAGTCTAATGAGAAAACAGAACTCAGTCCTAAAACTAAAATATAGATTTATGGTATCGTAGTATAGGGTGAATTGATCTAAGAAGATAATCTTATCTAATACTAAATTTGATAATAAATTTAATCTACATTCTTTTATTTTTTTGTATTCTTAAAGTTCAGCTTTGCCTAGAAATATCCTGGAAAAACCTTGTCTAATATGTCAAAATATTTTTATAGTAAATTGATAATAATTCGCAAATTATTTTTTTCTTGCTTTACTTCCTTTTATCTTGATATATTTTCGAATGCTGATGTTTAACTTCCATTTAAAGACAAAAAAAATGTTTGTTTACTAGAATAGTTCTAGTAATTTATTTAAGAGTAAGCTGTCATTTTGTAAATTTAAAAGGTTCATTAATAAAAGTGTGTGCTTAAGTTTAAAAAGAATAAAACATGAGTAGTTAATATAAAAGGCGTTCGGCGTAAGTATCTTTTAGCTTTGGGGTGATTTTAATGGATCTTAAGATCACCAAGGTTGGCATTTAGCCATTCGTGGGCGGGCAGTCAGAGCCGATGGGACAACACCATCACATCGGTTCGCAAAAACGACCAAGAGCTGACGGTCATTCCTCTATAGGTAACTAACCAGGAGCCGTGAAGGTTTTTTTGGTTTTTTTTTTTTTTTTTTTCTCGTCATCTAGTTTTGACTAATTATTAGTCGCGGGCAGTTTTTGGGTATCAAGACTGGTACGATTTTTATTTATGTCGTTCACTGCTGCTAGTTTTCGCTTGGCAAGAACCATTCCATATCCGACGAGTAATAGCCGCGCAAACGCAAGCGTACCAGCGCCGCCAGCAAGCTAGCAGGAAGTTGATCAGTGTACGAAGCACTAATAACTTTCCAGGTGAACAAGACAAATTTTTTAAATTTAGCTCAAAACATACAATAACAGTGTTTGTACGTAAAACTTTAGTTAAAATTATGATAATTGGGTTTTTAAAGTTTGAAGAATTTTTTAGTATAAACTCACCAAGTGGACTTTTTAAGGCTTTTGAGTAGTTTCACTAAAACCGCAATATGTAAATAAATCCAAAACATACGTTGTACCTTAAAATTTTTGAAAACATTTTTTTTCTTAAAACAAAGAGAAAACAAAACCAAAATATACATTAAAATTATATTTTCGCGTACTTTAAAATGGGGAAATGTAAAAAACTGTACTTTTTAACACTTCTTTCACAAATGTATTATTCAAAAAATTTGTACACAAATCGTTGGATAAATGATATCTTAAATAAAACGTATAAATGTCTCATTTGTAAATATGTATAAAATTTGTTATATAAATAAATACTTTTGGAGTAATAGGATCATAACTGAGTTCATATTTTCAAAACAAAAAAATCGTAAAATTCTCCTTCTAAAAAAATCCGAACTAACATAGAAAAGTCTTAATGCTGTTTATTATCTAGAAACAATACTCAGTCGAACTAACAATGTCGTTTTGCTGCGCAAAAAGTTAAAAATTAAGAAAACATTTTTGTGCTTCTTCTTTGTTTTAACATAAAATGAAAATGTTGAGCAAAATGTTCTTCGATAAATTATAATAAAATCGTTTTTCTGAACACGCATATATAAATTAACTAGCGGACCCGACAGACGTTGTTGTGCCTCAATTCAATGAACTTGTTTTGTGAATTTGTGAAAAGTGTGGAAGTGTCCAAACAAAGTGCCATTGCGATACAAATATGGTGGGGAACATAATGTTCATGGAACATTCAAACGTTACATGGACATTATGTCCTCGTTGAAACGTTTAAAAAAAAACCGACAGAATTTCCATGGACATTATATCCACTCCAAACTGCATTTCCTTTTTCTTAATATTTGCCCTTGTACGGAATGTTGTTTTCAAAATTCCGTACAAGGGCAAATCATTTTACGACCATAATATCCATCCCGAATTAGACATATCGTCCATTGACATTATCTCCCTCTCAAAGCGGACATCGATTTCAATGCCAATTTCGAGTGAAAGTGAAATGCAGCACCTAGCTGAAAATTATGTTAATTCCTTTCAAAATTAAAATTATTCAAAATAAAAACAATGCAATTGAATGCAAAAGTGTTTAAATTTTAGTGAAGCTGTATATGTAAGTGATATGGGTCTAAGTGTCGATCACTACATATATTAATGTTACCAAGCATATTTGTAGTGGAATGAGGCTGATTGATTTCGCCGCAGCACGAAACATGGTCGTAAGTAGCACTAGATTCAAGCATCTCAATATTCATAAAGCCACCTGGATGTCCCCTGATCAAAAAACCAAGAATCAAATTGATCACGTTTTGATCGACAGAAGGCACTCGACGGAAGGTTACGAAGTGACCGTTCTCGAGCCTTGACATCAAGGGCTTCCGAGACTTCTACTTAATGTCAAACATGCATGCGAAGTGACCGATCGCGATCCTCTTTATCAAGAGCTGCCGAGACACCAGAGCAACGTGAGGCACACCGTCTACAAGATCGTAGTCGAAGAGCACAGCATCGTCGAAGCCCTGTATCATATCAGCTGATTGCATTCCACTACACATCAGAAATTGATTGCAGTGAAGATGAGTTAGTTGCCATTGGACCAATGAATAAAATTTGCCAATATTGCAATGCTAAGAAATATAAAACATTTAGAGCTCAAGGCCAAATCTATCACCGAATGGGATCAATATTGCCAATTCCAGATGAAGATCCTAAGTTTTTGTGCAACAGCGCGAAAATCCTAAGTGCAACAGTGCGAGGAGGGTAGCGAAGCACACTGGGTTCAGCTAGTTAATTATAGAATAAACACCTACTGAAAAAATATCGGAAGAAAGTACCAAAAAAAAATATGTAAAAATAATGAAGTTATTTAAATTTTGAAGGTTTTTGTAATTTGAACTGGCCTTCGGGAGTTCGATTAAAAAAATTTCATCATAAAAAAAACGTAGTAGCAACATCGGTCGCAGCAGCAACCTTACATTGTTATCTTCTTTTAACGTCGGAGAATGCTCTTCATCTCTACAACAACAACAACAACAACAACAACATACAAGCAGTTTTTTTATCTATAACAACATTTTCTCTTAACCAGCAAACATCATTTCATGAGCCTCTACCAGCTAGCACGCGCTCTAAGCAATCAAACACAATTCTTAATAAAGATAATTCTCAAACAATTAATTACAAAACTTATTACCAAAACGTCAGCGGAATGCGAACAAAATCCTCTAAATTTATGCTTGAATTATCATTACACGAATATGACATTGTAGCATTAACAGAAACGTGGCTTCATAACAACATTTCAAGCAATGAATTTTTTGACTCATATTATGTTTTTCGTTTTGATCAAAATTCAGTTGCAACTGGAAGAGAAAGAGGTGGTGGAGTCTTGCTAGCGGTTCGGAGTGATTTATGTAGCAGAATAGTATCTCTTAATTGCAATAATAGTATTATTGAACAAATTTGTGTAAATATTGAATTTTTAAATAGCCACTCGGTATTTTTCTTTGTATCATAAATTCCACCGAATAGTTTTTTAGATATTTATGAAAGTCATTTAAATAATATTGAGATTATTGCTAATAATTTAACACAAAAGCAACAAATGATTGTAGTTGGAGATTTTAACCTTGGCAATATAACATGGATTGATAATGATAAAATTCTTTTACCTAGTAACATTTCATCAGAAATAGAATCAACTGTTACAAGTTTTTATCTTTCAAACAGTTTTCATCAGTTAAATAGTTTTAAAAATGATATTGGTAGAATATTGGATTTGGTCTTTACTACTGATGAACTGAAAGCATCTTGCGAACTTTGTGTTATCCCAATTTCTAAAAATTCTGTGCATCATAAAGCGCTTTTATTTAATTTTGAGTTTTATGATTTTGACAGAAAAAATATTGAATTAATTGAAATATTAAATTTTTCCAAAGGGAATTTTTCAGCTTTAAATGGTTTTCTAGAATCTATTGATTGGTCAATGTTAAACTCTGAATCAAGTTCTGAGGTCATTTATTCGTTTATTGCAACTTAACTTAAATTTGGTATTTCAAAATTCGTTCCGAAAATTCATCGATCAGAAAGAACAAACATGCCTTGGTTTAATATCAGATTAAAAAATTTAAAAAATATCAAAAATAAAGCTTCCAAAAAATTTAAAAAAAACAAATTGTGAGGCTGACAGATGTTTTTTTATTCGTATCAGAAAAGAATTTGATTTCCTCCATAAATTTTTATACAAGCAATATATTTTAAATATAGAATCAAACCTTACAAAAAATCCGTCGGTTTTTTGGCATTTCATTAAAGAAAAACAAAAATCAAATGGATTCCCTAGTGTAATGGAATATGAAGATTTTAAATCAAATAATGTTTTAGATAGTTGTAACTTATTTTCAAAATACTTTCAAAATGTGTATAAAACACATACAAATACAAATACTTTCTCTAATTTTGATCGTCCTAATATATAAAATATTGGAAACTTTGATTTATTAGAAGCTGATATAGAAGCAGCAATTCAGATTTGAAAAACTCTTTTAAAATTGGAATGGATGGATTCCCACATGCTTTCTTTAAACGTTGTTCCAAAAGTATTATAAAACCGCTTTTGTTTCTGTACAAAGTATGCCTTAAAAATGGTGAATTTCTTGATAGCTGGAAGATATGTGCAATTGAACCTATTTTTAAATCAGGAAATCGTTGTGATGTAACTAATTATCGAGCTATCGTTAAGTAAGGCGTTTTTGCTAAAATATTTGACAATATACTTAAAAAAAGTTATACACTCATATTCATAACGTAATAAGTAAATGTCAACATGGATTTTTACCAGGAAAGTCAACTTGTTCGAACTTATTGTTGAATTTCAGTCCACCGTGCAGCAGCGCATAAAGTGCGACCTTCACGGATTATCACACGTCGAGCTAATGAGCTTCTGTGTGCAAGCGATAACGGTTTAGAGTGGCTAAATCAGAGCGAGGTTGAAGGAGTAGATGATTTTACTGAAAATCAGATGTACATGCTGGTTCCAGTAGTCACTCTGGAGACAGCACATGAGTCCCCATGGACTGAATTAGAATGAATATTCACCAATTTAAGAAGTTCTCATTTTAAATGATTTACTTTTACTTAATAAGTATTTCATTGTTCGATTTTTTTCATTGTAATTTTAATCTACGATCTCAGTAGTCTTAAATTCTAGTCTCATCTAGTCCTAAATAAAATAATAAAATAAATTACGAGTGTTTTTAATAAGTCCAACACAATGAATCATAGATTAACATATTTACACTGAAAACACGCGTTTTGAACAATCTCACGTGAGATTAGAGGGCATTTGAACGCATTTTGAACAATCTCACGGAATCTCACTAAGGGGAGGGGGGGGAGGTCAAAAAATCGCAAAAATCACCTCACGTAATTTATGGACGCCCCCTAAGCTCTGAAAAAAAAATATTCACCTTATATTTGAAATTTGTAGAAATCAGATAAAAACCACGCCTACCTCCCATACAAAGTGACTTTAACAAAATAGTAAAATCTCTTTAAATGCCACAAAAATGAATGGAATTTCTTGAAATTTTGCACATAAGCTTTGGTCTTAAATATTCACCACATTTTTCAAATTTGTCAAAATAGTATAAAAACCACGCCTTCTTCTCACATAAAATAGTTATATGAAAACGGTTAAGTCTCTAAAAATTCGACAAAAATTAATTTAATGAATTAAAACTACGCACATATGCTAAGAATAGTAAAATTAGCTGAGTTTGAAATTTGACAAAATCGTGAAAAAATTTGGCCAATCTCCCGTTCAAAGTGACGTCATCAAACTTTCAAAACATGCATAGCTAATGCTATGTTCACACTGAGGGCTAAATGCGCATTTAGAGCATTTACTATATATATTTGTCCCTAAAACGAGTAAAGGGCCGTTCGTAAATGTGGATTTCGTAAATGCGCATTTAGCTTTCAGTGTGAACATAGCACAAAGGTATAAAATAAATACATTTATTGTAAAAAACCCACCCACTTTAGCCAAATTGCATTTCTCACTTTTCGTCAATTTTACCCACGATCGTTCGCTACCCGAATAAGTTATGGAATCAAAAAGACGTCAACATTCTTTTTTTAAAGTTGACATAAAAAAATGTTATGTGAAAATGTAAAAAATGAGTTGGAGGGATCCCTAAACATTAATATTTTTAAAAAAAATTTTCAGAAACACTTTCAAACATTATAGAAGCTATTTCTCAAATACTTTTCTTAAAAATTAAACCTTCATTTTTTCTGGTCACTCTAATATCCATGGACATTTTGTCCCCCCACTAACAAATGTGCTTGGTAACATTTATATATGTAGTGACTAGGGCTTTCAATCTCAGGATCCCAAACGAATTTTTAGTCCCGAAATGCCGGTATTCAAAGCCCTAAATACCGGGATTTTATTCACAAGAAAATATAAAAATTTTCAGCAACTATTAATGCATTTTTAATGTAAACGATGTTTTTTTTTATTGTCGAAATCATCCTATTCTTTTTTATCTCTCCATACACCTTGAGAATCTATTTTTTAGTTTGTTTTGGTTGTGATCTTAAAATACTCAGTTTACTATCTTTCATGGAATTTTTAAAGTAGCAATCGTTATTAATATACTACAGTTTTTTTACTATAAAATTAATATTTAATTCCCATTATACTATGTTCTAACCGCTAACTAATTTATTTGAATAAAAAGATTTATTTCCTTTTAATTTTTTTTTAGAAGAAAAATTTATTTAAAATTTTGCTTAACTTATTTACGTTTATATTTTTATGTTTTTAATAAAGTGAAATATTTGATATTTTTAAATATTTTTTTTTAAATAACTGTTGATCTTTTCTGAAATATAAAAATCAGGGACATAAGAGTTATAACCAATATTTGAAAAAATCCTGAAATAATAATTAATCAAGAATTTTTAAAACCTGCTCTCTGAATAATAGTTACAAATAACCAATGTTTTTTTGGTCTTTGATAACCATTATATTTTTTTTTTTTTTGTTTTGGGCTTCCATAACCATAACAAAAGATTTTTATTTTTTTTGGTCTTCCGTAACCATTACAAAAGATTTTTATTTTTTTTGGTCTTCTATAACCATTACAAAAGATTTTTTTTTTTTGGTCTTCCATGTACATTATGAAAGATTTTTCTACATCAAATTTAGTAAAAATTAGAAGAAACTATTAATTAAACTATAACGTAAACGTGGTTATAGAAGACAGAAAAAATAATAATCTTTCATATTGGTTATCAAAGACCAAAAAAAAAAATCGTTTATAATGGTTACAGGAGACCAATAAGAATAAAAATCTTTCATAATGGTTACCAAAGACCAAAAAAAAAAAATATCTTTTGTAATGGTTACGGAAGACCAAAAAAACCAATTATCTTTCATAATCGTTATCAAAGACCAAAAAAAATAAAAATCTTTCATAATGATTATGGCAGCACTACAATTTTCTGGGTAATTTATAATTATTATTACAGGCCCAATTTTTTTTCAGCTATTTTTTCCATAACCTTTTGCATATTTAAAAAATAATAAGAGTTAAATCGGGTCCCTGATAAAAATACAAGTTTTGTATTAAATTAAATTTTTATTATATAATTTAAATATATAAAAATTTTGCAAATATCTTCCATAAAGGACCGTAAACGTTATGATTTTTAAATAAAAAAATGATCATACCATAATTCTTATTTTCTATTTTAATTTGTTATCGATCTGGTTTAATCAGGTGATGTATATTTTTTCTATCATAAAATTTACAAGTTTTTCCCCTAAAAATACAAAATTAGAATTAAAATTTTACTTTATCTTAAAATTATTGTTGAATTAATTAATTTGTGATCTATTAAATTATTATATCTATTAATAAATTATAATTATGAATTTTAATTGCGAGCTTAAGATCAAGTAAGTTTTTATGATACCTGGCGAGGCCAGCATAATCTTTGTGAAATCGCCTCAAGTCGACTCAAACCTCCTGGGCAACGTCAAAACTGACAACCGTTATTTTGGCGGCTAATCTGAGCGGCGGGCCCCCCTAGGTTTAAAATAGGTTGTGCGTCAGGTTTGAAGCGCCCACCCGTAAAAACTCATTTCAATGAAAGCAAATAAGAAAAGAAGAAAAATGATCCCCAAATCTGATAACGACTACCGCAAACGAAAAACTGATAATGATTTACGGATATGCACCTGGAATGTCCGAACCCTTGATTGGGAAGGTGCCTCTATCCAACTGACTGATGTCTTGGAAAGATACAAAGCTGATATCACTGCTATCCAAGAAATGCGATGGAAGAGACAGGGTTGCATTCGGCATGCACCCTGTGATATGCGGAGAAGCACGAGTTTGGATGCGAATTTGTAGTTGGCAAGAGACTACGGCCCCACGTCCTGCGATTCACACCTGTGAACGAACGACTTGCCATAATCCGCATCAAGGTTAAATTTTTTAATATAAGCCTAATATGTGCGCACGCTCCGATAGAAAACAAGGACGATGAGATCAAGGAAATTTTCTACGAGCGCCTTGAAAATGCTTACGAGCGCTGCCCCCGTCACGACGTTTAAATCGTGCTTGGTGACTTCAACGCTAAGGTGGGCAAGGAAAATATTTTTGGTCCAACAGTCGGAAAGTTCAGCCTCCACGACAACACCTCCGATAACGGAATGAGGCTGATTGACTTCGCCGCAGCACGAAACATGGTCGTAAGTAGCAATAGATTCAAGCATCTCAATATTCACAAAGCCACCTGGATGTCCCCTGATCAAAAAACCAAGAATCAAATTGACCACGTTTTGATCGACGGAAGGCACTCTTCCAGTGTAATGGATGTACGCACGATCCGTGGTACAAACATTGACTCGGATCACTATCTTGTTGCAGCCAAGATCCGTACACGTCTGTGCGCAGCTAAGAATACACGCAACCCTACACAGAGAAAGCTAGGCGTCGACAAGCTGCAATCGAAACAGACAGCCGATGCTTTCGCCACTCGACTCTCACTCCTGCTTCAAACCACTCCTCCAATCGATGATTTCCACACATTTCCAACTCTATGCGTGCGGCTGCTGAAGAGGTGATTGGCTACCACCGCCCTCGCCGAAATCAGTGGTACGACCAGGAGTGTCGCGACGCCACTGCAGAGAAAGATGCCGCCTACAAAGCCACCCTGCAGTCGGTTGTAACGCGCGCTGCTAAGGAGCAAACAAAGAAAAGAGGAGGGAAGAGAGACATATTTTCAGGCGGAAAAGCGCGAGCAGTTGAAGATTGAGATGTATGGTGACAGGAATGAGGCCCGAAAATTTTTCGAAAAAATAAGACGCTTTGCCGATGATTTTAAAACCGGGGCCTCTTTATGCAAGGATGAAAACGGGAATCTAGTGACAGATGTCCAGAGTACACTGACGTTATGGAGGGAACACTTCTCTAAGCTTCTAAATGGCGACGCTGACAACAATCCCGCCAATAGAGATGATATTCCGGAAACCCCAATTTTGGATGACAGCGTTGAGGTTCCGCTGCCCGACTATTATGAAGTTCTGACAGCTATAGCTCGGCTTAAAAATAACAAAGCCGCGGGAGCTGATGGCTTACCTGCTGAGCTGTTTAAGAACGGAGGCGAAGCTCTACTTAAATGCATTCACGAGCTTCTATGCAGAATATGGTCGGAAGAATGCATTCCGAATGATTGGAATCTCAGTGTGCTCTGCTCAATCCACAAGAAAGGCGATCCCACTATCTGTGCCGGACCTTATCAGTGCGGCTTCAGACCTGGAAAGTCCACCATCGACCAGATTTTCACGCTACGACAAATCTTGGAGAAGACTCAAGAAAAACAAGTCGACACCCCCCATCTTTTTGTCGAGTACAAAGCCGCCTTCGACAGCCCAATAAGGAAGCACCTGTACTCCACCATGTGTGAATTTGGTATTCCTGCAAAACTAATACGACTTTGCAGGATGACACTGAGCAACACCAGCAGCGCAGTTAAAATCGGGAAGGACCTCTCCCCACCATTTATTACCAAATGAGGTTTCAGACAAGGTGATTCCTTATCGTGCGACTTTTTCAACCTAATGATGGAAAAGATCATCCGAGCTGCTGATCTGAGACGTAGTGGCACAATATTCTTCAAGAGTGTTATGCTGCTTGCGTATGCTGATGACATAGATATCATTGGCCATAATACGCGCGAAGTCAGTGCAGCATTTTTCAGATAAGAAAGAGAGTCAAGTCGAATGGGTCTGCAGTGAATGCAGATAAGACGAAATACTTAGTGTCAACAAACAAACAGTCCCAGCGTCTTGGAACCCACGTTAGCGTTGACAATACCTCCTTCGAGGTTGTTAAGAACTTCGTTTATCTGGGATCCAGCATTAATTCAACCAACGACATCAGCATTGATATCAAAAGAAGAATAACTCTTGCCAACAGGTGTTACTTTGGGCTCAGTAGGCAATTGAGAAGCAGAGCCCTCTCTCGACGAACGAAAATCACGCTCTATAAATCGCTCATCATGCCCGTCCTACTTTATGCATCACAAACCTGGACGCTGAGCAGTTCAGATGAAAAGACTTTAGGAGCATTCGAGAGGAAGATTCTTCGTAAGATCTACGGACCGATCTGCGTCAATGGCGAGTACCGAATACGGTGGAATGATGAACTGTATGAGCTGTACGCTGACATCGACATATTCAAGCGCATTAAAATCGAGCGGCTTCGCTGGCTTGGTCATGTTCAGCGCATGAAAGACGATGCTCCAGTGAAGAAAACATTCGATTCGGTACTTAGCGGCGGTCAACGCAGAAGAGAACGACCGCATCTTCGTTGGAAAGACCAAGTAGAGGACAACCTGACGAAGCTTGGAATTTCCAACTGGCGCCAGCAAGCGAAAGACAGAAATGGCTGGCGCAAATTCTAAGATGAGGCCAAGACCGACATTCGGTTGTAGCGCCAACTAAGCAAGCAAGCAAGTTTTTATGAAGGCAACAACAATAACAACAACTCTGTGTAGAGTCAATCACTAAGCTGACTAGACAGTATGTTTCGGAAATCGCTACATTTTCTCTTCAGTAGTCTTTGAGTGATTAAGCTGTGATTAACTCACTGTTTAAAGTCGTATATGATTTCATAAATTTTGGAACTTATTCATCTGAACTATATTGAACAAATTTAACACTTAAATTGACTACTTAATCATATGACATTTTAAAGCAGTAGGCTATTTATAGATCACCGCCATCAACTCTACCAAGGTTGCCATCTGTTCTCAGAACGTATTGTGGTTATGACCTCATGTTTTGTCGGATTTTTATGTGTATTTTTTTAAAAGAAGAAAAGTTACACACTGTTACGAAAAAGTTGCAAGTAAGCACAATTTTGAAAAAAGGTAATTTTGCCACTTTAGTCGCACAACGGTCATGCTGCTACCAGGGCAGCATAAATCTCTCGTTGAGAAGAAGTGTAATGTAAATAAATAAACACTAGCACTGAACATTTGTCGAACTTTTGAAAATTGTTCGCCAAGTCGACAAAAATACGAAATTTAGTTTCGATAAAATTTCGTAAGAGATGAACTTTCGTTTTTAGAGAAATATGTACCTGGTGGGTTGAAACTACCATCCTACACACATACACAACGAATCTTCCCGCAACCAAGAGGCTGCCTGCGTAGTTGGGGGAAGGCTGCCTGCGTTATCCTGCCACATAAACATGCGATGCCCGATAGACTCTTGCATTAGGCACACATCCACACCACACCTCTACACATCCTATGCCAAGTGACCGGGATATCCACTGCCCGACATATGTGAAACCACTCACTTCACAACATCATCCTAAGGTAGATCTGATACCCAGAGATATACACACAAGAGATGGGGGCGCGCCGTGCTTTTTCATTTATAAAATAACTTCGTGCATGACCGTGCTTAAGAAAAGCAAAGTCGTGCGTTGTTTTCCGTGTTCGTGCACTAAAATTTTACTACTTTCACTTTAGCAACTGTTTAAAAAACTAATAAAAATAATAAGAACACATTCTTATGTTATAATAATTCCAATATTTTTAAGTTGAAACATAAATTTAAAAATATATGGGCATTCCCGCAGAAAAGTCTACCGCGACCAAAAAATTAAATCTTGTTAAAAACTTTTTATTTTATGATATCATCCAAGAGAAACATTTTAATTTTATTAATTTAAGAAATTTCTATATAAATTCCTTAACCGTGGTGATCAAATCGTCTGCACTGTTTCACAAATGTAGTTTACTTTTTGTAAATGTTTCGTAAACTTTTTTGTTTTAGTAAAATTGGAAGGCATTGGCTTAAGGTAATAGAAAAATGGTTGAGGCAAGAAAATTACAATACATTAAATTTGTTTGTTAATTAATAAATTACATAATTACTTTACTACCTAATTACTTAATTACCCAATTTAAATTTAAGGAAATTTTGTAGCGTGGACTATGTCGCGTGAGATACGGCAAATATTTTTTGTAAACTCAATATATTTTTAAATAAGCAAAGTCCATAGTATAGTGGGTTTATTATAAAACTTCACTCCTTTCCCAATATTTTAAATTTTTTTAATTTTAAAATATTGGGAAAAGAGTGAAGAAAAACAAATTATACGGGAAAACTTGCTTGTAAAACACACTTCCTTTTTTTGTCGCGGGAGTTTCGCCTATATGTACCACTGCCATTCTTAATTAGTTACATGAACGACAATTTTGGAAGATCATACCATTACTATTTCTTGTAATGTACATATGTACATAAAAATTTTTTTTACATTAATAACATAAACTTCCGAGAAAACGAAGCTTTAAGTCGTACGCATGTTGAGTGAGTTACGATAGAAATGTCCATATGTGTATCATTTTCATAGCTGTTTTGCAAAGTTCTAAATCGTGCTTTTTCGTGCAAGTACGAAAAACCAATTTCGTGTTCGTTTGTGCAAATGGTCGTCGTGATCGTGCGTGCCCGTGCCTCAAAAATTTTGCACGGCCCATCTTTAATACACACCACAGATTTGGGAAAAGAACCTAAGTGTGTCCCTTGGAAAGTACAGAACGTGCTTCCAGGAAAACACTCCAGCACTAATTTTCCTAAGAATATAACCATATATCTGGTAAATTCCAGAATAGAAGACGCAAAGCTGATATTGATGCCAAAGGATATCATACAAAATATTAGGAACTAGTATTCCCCGGCAAACGTTGTCCTGCCACAGACCGCCTTACATATACGAAAATGCCAAGAAATTCCAGTATATTCACCGTTTTTAGTTTAGTTGCCGAAAGTAACCATATGAACTAAATTACCAAATTTTAGTCTAATACTTTCAAAACCTTGCGAAATATATTATTTTTGTTTATTTCTGGGCGGTAAAAGGCTGCAATAGGTTTTTCCTTAAAACATCCTGTACTCGAAACAAATCGACTGCCAAAATTTCAGCTTAATTTAGCTTAAACCTGGCGTGCTTTGCTTCACTTCATGCTTATCCCTAAAGTGCGTAACTAAAGTTGGACATACCCATTTTTAGTGGACTTGCCGAGAGTAACCATATGAGCTAAATTACAACATTTTAGTCTAATACGACCCAAACCGTCTGAAATAAAGCATTTTCATTGGATTGTAGTCGGTAGAAGGGGGGCGTGGACATTTTTTAGTACTGTTGCTGACAATAACCATACAAACTAATTTTTAATTGTTGTTTTTTTTTCTGATTTTTTTAATTTATATTTTTCAAAACCAATTTAAAGCATTTCATCTTCTGAATACAAATTATTCTAAAACAAATTTGTTGTTGTTGTTGCCTTCTCCAAACTGACTTGATCTAAAAAGCACACAATTAAATTGATGTAAAAATTTGTTTTGTTTTATAAAAAGTTTTCGTGTGATATTTTACTTGATGGATTTTTTTTTTATAAAAGATCAAAGAACCAAGGCATGTGCTTTATACAAATAAGGTTTTGTCTTTGACCTGAAAGGAAAGGGATATATTATTTAGAGGAATTGATTGGAACCATACGTGCCAGACTGCCAAAATTTCAGGTCAATCGGTCCAGTAGTTTTCGAGTCTATAGCCATCACACAGATAGACAGACAAACAGGCAGTTTTTTGCTTTTTATGTATAAAGACAATAATTTTGTAAATATGTATGTTTTTGATAGGAGGCAATAACAACTACTCTTATTGTCCCACTTTTTTTTTATCAAAATTGCGGTTCAAACTGTTTTTAATTTTGTTCAACTTTTTTTTTTAAGAAATAGAACTGCTATTAGAAAATAAAAAAGAAATAGAACTGCTTATACGAAAATATAAAAATATATTAAACTTCATCGCTTGTGAATACACCATGTAAAAATTTCATCCATCTATGATTATGTTAAGCAGAGATATGGACTTTTGGCTACAAAACAGTACTGGCTGGCCCACTCTGGGTTGTGATATATAAAATAAAAACAAAAAAATTTCATAAAAAATGTGTCATTATCGTTTTACGAAGGAAATTTGAAAAATTTGATAAATTTGATAAAAATAAGAAATAGCTGATAAAAACTGAATTTTCACAAAATTTGCGAACAAAATTGTTGCTAAAAGAAAAGAAGTTACATTTCAAACAACGGTTTCGTATGACTGAAATTACACTTTTTTCAACACTAATCTATTTTATATGAAGCCGGTCGGTATATATATATATATGTATATATTAGGCCGGGTCGATTTGTGGTGAGGCAAAAAAATCGGCCATTGCTCAGTGAAAATCGTATTCTAGGGATCAAAATAAGAAACTTGCCCGAGGAACTATACCTCTGAAACGAATTCTAATGCCCCAACTTTTGACTTTTGTCCCGTAGGGTCAAATTTTAAAAAAAAATCCCTCTTTGACCTCCAATCGAGTCCAAATGTATGACCGACCCCCACTAACTTTGGAGGGCCGATCCACCCATGCCAGTGGCACACCCCCTTGAACCCCCTGGGTGGTTCCCCATACAAAGTTTTAAAAAATCACCATTTTTGGCACTTTACATGAAAAAATCAGCGAAATGGCTATGTTTTTTCTTTATTTTTATTTATAATTTAATTTATTTATAATAATATTTATTTATTTATTAATAATAATATTTATTTATTTATTTATAATAATATTTATTTTTTCTCTTAAGAAATTTATTTAGTCAGAACATATATTTAAATGAAAAAATGAATTTAACTTAGTTATAGAAAAGAAACTAAAAAAAATTATTGTTTGAAGTTTTTTTTTATTTTCAAGTCTGGACAATTTCGCACGGCTCTCTAATGTTGTCGCCATAACAGCCTCTACATTTTCCAGTATCACTCGTTTGGAAACGCTAGCTAGCTATTGAACGTGTCGTTCCGTTCCTTTTATGTGTAATGGAATTTTTGGATCATTAAACGGTGGATCATTTTGATTTAAATATTCTTTCAATGTATCGTACGGAATGCTTCGCGTGAATGTTGGTTCAAATACGTTATTTATGTTATTCATATTGATCATGTCCGTGTAACTTGTGCAATTAAAGTTTATATTTGGTTTTTTTATAAGCTCTAAGTTCCGTTGGGTCGTCAACATCGGTTCGATAGCGTAGAATTATCTTGACAGCACAGTCGCGCTTTTCTTTGCTTTCATCAAACAACATTAATAACAAGATATTTTCCGAATGCGCATAATATGAATTATCTGTAATTACTTGATTGACAATTTTGCGTAAACGAGGTTCTAGAAAAATAATGCACTACCGTACACGACAGAGCTATAATAATTGCTATTGAAGTACATTGGCACATAACATTTAATTATAAATTCAACCAGAATTCTTAAATTTGCATCTGGATTTTCCGTCGTCACATATAATCGTAATAATCTAGCGGCCTTTGTGAGCCAGCGAGAATGTACAATTTTCCCTGGTTCGATGTTAGCCAGATCCACCGAAACCACGCTGCTAGAAATTGCATGGGCCATGTCGTATAAGTACTTCGAATCGGTGGAAAATTCAATTTTTTCTGTAGCAGGGGGCATATTTTTCAACTCAATTTTCTGGAAGCCGTCCACCACCTGAAAATATATAATAATAAAATAATTAAAATCGTTGACAATTAAAATAAATTAGTGATAGCAATAACTTACCGGAAGAGTTTCACAAGTATCGATATGTTTGCCCAGTTTTCCGGTTGCCGATCTAGGTCCAGTGCTGGTTTTATCCAAAGCTTCAAACAAATGCCGAAACGGAAGTTCGTTGAAGTGTAGAAGGCAAACGAACCAATGCAATGGTATTTGTAACAGCAATTCAAATTTTCGTATAATTCCACCGTGTGGGCCAGTGTTTGTTGGCTCACCGTCAGTGCATAAGCCAATTAATGCATCCAGTGTTTTTTTTATCGTGAAAAAAATCATTTATTTTGGTTGTTTTGTATTCAACGGTTTCATGTTCCAGTCTTACGTAACCAATCAATTCAGAATTCGGTTCCCTCAAAATAACAAAATGAGGTTCTTTTACCATACTAGTATGATACTTCTCATAAATTTTATCTCTCGTTAAAGTATCATCTTTTCTGCCATCGAATGAAAACGCTAACAAACTGGTATCATCTAACCGTTTGCAAAGCACTTCTTGTCTGCATTTCTCTTTTTCTCTGCGAACTTTCGATTTATCCAAGATTAGAGGTTTGCCATGCTTATCTTTCATTTTAAAACCTTGAAAAAGAGCGGTTCCCAATGCTGATGCTACTCTATCAGGCACACCAAATCTGTCACATATCAAGCAAAGTTAAAACAATCGTATCTTTCTGCGTATTGTGAACTTGTGCTTCTATCCATATCTTCTTGAACCGGTGACGCTGCGTATGTTGAATCATCGGGATTTTGGTATGTTGGCATTGATGACATAGACGTTGCTCCTTGCTCTTCAATTTCCATCACAAATGCATCCATTGTTAGTCTTCTATGATTATGTTGATCGTGCATAAACTCTTTGAGGCGTTCAGGAACCAAGTCGCATGCACATGGAGCTGCCTTCAAATCGCATTTACATGTTCCAATGTAAAAAATTGTTTCCAGAGATTTTACATACTCTGGAAATTGTTGGGTTTTGTTTCTTCTCTTGATTTGGTCTTGATATTTGTCAAGCAATCTATTTAATTTATTAAATACACTTTTTTTCAGCATTATTTCCATACCAAGTTTTTCCCAAATTCCAAACAAGTTATCTTGTACTTGAATAGTGAATGATTTATAGGAAAACTTTTTTTGTTCGCTCAAGTAAAAATAATATCACAAAATATCCAGATTTACCAACCCATCTTAAAGATGGATTAAGATCAGTCAAATCAATAGACACACCAGAAACAGTAACATCATACCTGGGTATATGACTCATTGGGTTTTCGATAGTTGTTGATGTTGTTGTTGCTTCATCTTGCGGTGTAGAGGATGATGGATTCATTGTAAACTTTTTAATTGGAATGGTCACTTCACTTCCTATTTTTTAATGTTCTGACTAAATAAATTTCTTAAGAGAAAGAATAAATAAAATAAATAAAATATAAATAAAATATAAATAAAATATAAATAAAATAAATACAATAAAGTTCCAAAAATGGTGATTTTTTCACAAAATTCAATAGTTGGGGCATTAGAATTCGTTTTAGAAGTATAGTTCTTCGGACAAAGTTTCTTATTTTGATCTTTAAAATACGATTTTCACCGAGCAATGGGCGATTTTTAAATCGACCCGCCTTATATATATATATATATATATATATTAATATATATATATTAATTATAGTAATTATATTTTATAAATATATATATTAGGGCGGGTCAAATTCTGGCTCAGCGAAATTCGTAAAATACATGTAATTTCAAGACTTTTTCTCCACTACAGCATATACAAATTCTGAAAAAAAGCTGTGCGGACTTTCGTAAATAGATTCATACACATACATTCATACATTCATATTTTATAATTGAGAACAAAATCTATTTACGAAAGTCCGCACAGCTTTTTTTCAGAATTTGTATATGCTGTAGTGGAGAAAAAGTCTTGAAATTACATGTATTTTACGAATTTCGCTGAGCCAGACCTCCAAAAAATTCGTCCATACAAATTGACCCGCCCTAATATATATTAATATATATATATATATATATATAAGGCGGGTCAAATTTTAAATCGACGCGGCTCAGTGAAAGCTTTCATTTTGCTTTTATCTCTCATCTCTACATGAATAAAAGAGCGAAAATATAAAAACAAAAACACTTTTTGGAATCTTAGAAGAAACAAAAAAAAAAACAGAAAAATAATTAACTTTTGAGTTTTTGAACATAAAAACAGCCTTTTAACGTTCTGCAGCAACCTTCGTCTTCTATCATGTTTCAACTTGGCTTTTGTTCACAAGTCATCAAGGATTCTATGGGACATTCTTTGTCAAAACGCCCAACAAAGAGATCGACTGACTCCAATCGTGCTGATATGAATAGGATAGTTTCCATACGGCAACTTAACACAAAAAACAATTTTTTTAAATTTTTTCCGATAATAATTTTAAGTGGAGAAGAGAAAGATGATTTAAATTAATTGTTAAGGGCTTTTAATTAAAAACACCGTAAACTACCACTGGTTTCGTGCAGTCTTAAGTTATTCTATGTAAATTCTTTCTACGGGTGGTAGACTACACAAAGATTACACAACAGTCTAAGTTCAAGGTCACCAAAAGGTCTTAATGGATAAAAGACAGTTTCCATAGTGTCGAAAGTGTATACGTAGAATTCCTTTTTGTACAGTAATAGAGAAAAATTCTGGTTTTTGTTATTTATATTTTTCAAAACTATTTTAAAGCATTTCTGTATCTTCTGAATACAAATTATTCAAAAACAAATTTGTTGTTCTTGTTGCCTTCTTCAAACTGACTTGATCTAAAAAGCTCAAAATGTAATTCATGTAAAAATTTGTTTTGTTTTATAAAAAGTTTTCGTTTGATATTTTAAGTGATGGATTTTTTTTTATAAAAGATCAAAGAACCAAGGCATATGCCTTAAACAAACTTAGATTATTTAGAGGAATTGATTGGAACCATATGTGAATTATTGATTAGGCGAAACAACTGTGAAAGACAATTTGAATTGCTTTTAGCCGAGGCTAGTATTATGCCTTAACCTCGACAAGCATTTCCAGCCGTTAGTTGTGTTCGTGTCCCTTAATTCCACATTTTCCACTGTTTATCTGTGGATTTTTAGTTTTCCATAATTCTTAAATGTAGGAAAGAATAAAGAAAGTGAAAAGAACCATGCCCTAGCCCGGATTCAAACCAGGGACCTCTGGTTTGATAGTCTAGCGCAGTCTCCATTAGACTACAAAGGCAGACAATTTCTTGTTCTTGTTCATTTTTTATGTTAGTTAAAACTAAATGTAAATCAAAGTTGTGTTTAATAAATAGAAATAAATACCGGATAATTTGAATTATTTATTTTTCCTGTAGCAAAGAGCATATACATATGGGTCATTCTCTTATAAACCGTACAGATTGAACAAAAAATTACCGACCAATTTTTGATTTTCATGAAATTTTTTTACAGTTTCCTAAAAAGTGACACGTGCTTAAGGATTTTCTTTTTTTAAAATAGAGGGCGTTAAAAGTTTGAAATTTTTGTGATTTTTGTCTTGGAGACTAATTTTCAAAAATTCATAACTTCAGTTATTTTTAAGCTAGGACATTTTTTTGTTGTTTAATTTTGATGATAAAAAAGTGAATTTTAAGAAAAAAATAGTTTCAACAAAATTTATAAAAAATTTCATATTGTTTTACACAATTTAAATATTTAAATAAATGATGTTGATTTTATATGATTTAAATACAAATTTTAAATGTTTGATAGTTTAAATCATACTTGATTTTTAATACAAATTCTAGTTGTTTGATAGTTTAAAATCGTTTATTGAGCTTAAGGTCAAAGTTAGAACAATTAATTGTTCTAGCGAATCTTTCCAAAGAAACAACAACAAAGTTTTTTTTCAATATGAAAAGGGAAAAAATCACTAGCTGATTTTATTGCAATTTCGGCCGTGCTAAAGGCTTCATTAGAAATCTTTGTGATACCCGTGGAAGCGCGCACTAGCGCACTGCACCACAGAGGCGATGAGATTTGAAGTGTCAATTTCTCAGTTTTTCTCAAATTTCATATATTCACATTTGTTGTTGTATTTTTGCTTTTCTTTAGTCTTTATGCTTATGTTATTATTTATGGAGTCCAACAGCCTGCTGGAAGTCTTCCACTAACAAAGCATGTTTACTGAAGTTGTTTTTAGATTTTTGCTGATTTGTTTTCAGCTGTTTCTGTTTGGTATCATATAAATCATATAAAATCAACATAATAAATAACAAGGTCATTTAGGAAAAAACTTTATTTAAATAAATTTTAACGATGTTTTAAACAAAACGTACAATTTTACATAGAAAATTATTGATGGAGAAATGATTATTACTATTGCTAAAAAATTAAATAAACTCTCGCGGTACCTGACGTCGGCGCGCCAGTTGCAAAGTACACATCATATTCTCGCCTCATACAAAGAATCGAATACCTGTCTTTTTTTTTTTATATAGAAACCGAAAAAAATGTTAGGGCAAATTAAAAATGTGGCGGTCAGACTAGTGTTCGATTTGTAAAAGAATGACCCATATGTATATGTCAAAATTAATTTATAATTAAAATTTTAGCTAAAAAAATATATTTTTAAAATGGAAAAAATATAATGCATAACGCAAATAATTCGAATTTATTATAGTATTTCAAAAATAAATAGATTTTCAAAGCACAACCCATTCTCAGTAACGCATGTGAAACCTGCGTAGTAATAATACATACTGGCTCTGTAGCTACACGCATCTGTATTCTCTATTGTATTTATCTTGCTGAAAATAAACAAAACCAATAACAAAAGACAAAACGAAAGCATCTAATGTGTATTTATATATCGTCGTTACAAAAGTGAACTTGCGAATCTGAAAAATTAAATTTTTCATTTCTAATAAAAATTCTATGGAAAATTAAAAATTAAATTTTTTAGATTCGCAAGTTCACTTTTGTAACGACGATATGTACATTTTACATATATATTAATAAAAACAATATCAACATAAACAGCACAACAATAACAACAGCATAAGCAGCTACTGAAGCACCTTGTGTATTGCTCATACGAATATATGTATTTTTTCTTCTTAGATTTTGCTCTTTTGTGAATTTTTTAAAGAAGTGACAAGTTCCAAAGTTATATATTGGTTTCATTCGTTCTCTTACTGATATTTTGACATATATTTTTCCTTTGAACGATGAATATTAAAGGCTGTAGGTATACCCCAAAGTGTCAACTAAATTTCCTAAATGTGCTTGAAAAAATTTGTGAAAATGACCCCCATTCTACGTCAAAAACTAGAAATTTTTGAAAGTTCATTCTGAAAGAACGTCATCTTCGATTTTTAAAATTCAGAGTACTTGAAAATACTTTTATGCCTTAAATATGCCTTAAAAATTTCATTCATCGTTATTTGTAATTATCAAAGATGACTGGTACGTAAAATTAATAATGACACTGTGCGCTTTTTTGTACACTTTTTTCTCTGTATTTGACAATTTCATCGTTCTTCATTAAAGTTGTTCCTATAATTCTGACCAACAACTTTACTGAACAAATAAATATAAAAAATCGTTTGATATTGTCTTCAAAATTTTTACAAGCCATATATATCTGGCCCGCTTTCTAAGCTTCAAAGCAATTAAAGTAATTCATACGCCATAATGTAGAGTAAAGCAGGGTATGGTGATATAGTCTGGTAATGTGATATAGTGGCTTATTTCGCAAGTAGGGATTTTGCATGCTTAGATAACAAGAGCAATGAAAAACACGTGCTGCGTAATTGTCTATGTTTTTGAGGCTATCGTTTGAAGTAAGTGCAACAAAGCATTTTTAGAAGTGCAGACAGGTTTTGTTTTTCGAATTTCCATTGCGTAAAATTGTAAAAAATAAAGTGTGTTTGAAATAAAAAATATTTACTTATTCAAATTAAAGTTTTCAAGGTAAGTTTTGCATTAAAAAATATTTTTGTTTTCTGTATATTTTTTTTGCTGAATTTGCATTTTTAGATGAATTTGCATTGAAAATTCACGCAAACTTTACGTTTTACGCAGTAACTTTTGAACCCTTCAAGAACACACCTTCATTTTATATAGTTGGAAAGCTAATGAAACGAAAAAAAATTTAAATAATCACATTAAAAAAAAATTTTAGCCTGTTGCTGGCATGGCATTAAACTTTGAAATTTAGGATGGGTCAACTTACTGAATTTTTTTAAAAGTTTTATATTTCTCCCTTAAAAAAAATGAAATCAACTTTGCAATGATATCCTTTTTTCGAAAATCGCTTTTAAATTGACTGAGCTAAGTTGTCTCAAAATATACCCTATTTGGCAATCGCATGGCTGTGAGTCCGCGAAAAATTCTTTAAATCTCTAACTTCGGATTTGGTTTTCTAAGCAATAAACCAATCTAAGAACAAAATTTGAGCCAAATCGGAGAAGGTCAGAGAGTAGAGATGCTAGCGCGGATCCACGGGGTGAAAGAGAAAATCCCCCTAAGATCTCAAATTTCTTAAAAAAAAGTTATTTTAATATACATATTTTTCTGAGATAAACAAAAATCAAATAGGACGTTCTAGGTTTAATCTAGCCGTGCGCAATCGCTTTAATAATTTCTAGTTCTGTTCCTTGCTGACATGATAAGGCGCTGTCTTCGTTACGTTGAATTATCATTGCCCTTTACTCTTTCTTTTTCGAACATTTAAAAAATATTGCTTTTTCGTCCAACTAAAGGAAAAAAATTAATTCTGTAACAAGGATTCTATTATAAACTGCATAAATTAAGCTATTAAAGTATGTACAGAAGGCCTAAGAGATTTTACAAGGAAAAAGTAGCCTTGTACTGAACTGGCTTAGAGGGAATCGAAAGATATAATGCCATACTAATGCAAACGCACCAAAATTTTGCGTGAAGCAAAAAACAGGATATTTTTTAACGGTTTTTTAAAAAATTGGTTGTGAATGGAATAGAAAAGGATGAGTGTAATGATGTATAATAGAAACTTTCATAACGACTTGTTCCCATTATCCAATTGCGGAAGGTGATTTAAAACAACATATTTTTGCAAATTAATTTTATCGCAATAATAATGAGAAAAGTCAATAAATATAACGTTAATCATCTGTACAAAATTTGGTCTCGATATGTCACCATCTTCCTAATTCAAAATGTCCTTTAACATCATCTCGTTTAATATGATTAAATATTGCAGTCGATTTCAATTGATTTATTATCGCTGATTCCGACTATCAACCGATTATATCTTTATTTAATGTTGAGATATATAATATTGAATGAAAAAAAGTCGAGTCTTCAGGCATATTTGAATAATTGTTAAAAGAAGTTGGATTACGGTAAAATAAAATGAAATTTTTTAAATTTGCTACTTTAATTTATTTAATAAAGATTTTCCTATCCTTTTCAAAATATTTGATCTCTCTTTTTATGAATATTTTTGCAATTATGTTGACTTTATATGATTTAAATACAAATTCTAAATGTTTGATAGTTTAAATCATACTTGATTTTAAATACAAATTCTAGTTGTTTGACAGTTTAAAATCGTTTATCGAGCTTAAGGTCAAAGTTAGAAACAATTAATTGTTCTAACGAATTTTTCTAAAGAAACAACAACAACAACAAAGTTTTTACAATATGAAAGGAAAAAAAACCACTAGCAAATTGATTTTATTGTACAATTTCTGCGTGCTAAACGCGTCATCAGAAATCTTTGTGATTGCCCGTGCAAGCGCGTAGACGCACTGCACCATCGGGGCGATGAGATTTTGAAGCTTCAATTTCTCATTTTTTCCCTTAATTTCATAATGCCACATTTGTTGTTGTATTTCTGTTTTTACTTTAGTTTCTATGCCTATATTATATGTAGTCCAACAGCCTGCTGGAATTCTGCACTAACAAAGCATGTTTAAATAAATGTTTGCAATTTTAAATAAATTCTTATTTGATTTTCACTTAAACATCAAGAATATCCTATTATTAGATGATTTGGCTCATACTTGAAAATATATTACGATTTTGAATAATTATGAATAAGTATCTGGTTCTTTAGCTAATATACTTTGCAATATAATTCTTCTGTATAATTTATATCATCTTTAAGGACATTTTAAAGCAGGAAGACGTGATCAGAAAATGACGACATTTTGTGTTGCTCCATTTCATCTTTATACTAACCAAACCAGTCATTACGATTTTTCATAAAATAATTTTTTTAAAAATCTTCCGTTTTTAAGGAAATATTGGGGAAGACAGATGTAATTAGATCGAAACACAAACTCTAGTTTACTTGTATGTTACAATATCCTTTGAATGAGCCCTAGGTCAAATCGACTTAGCTGACTAGAAGAGAGTCTGTTTCGGAAATCGCTACATATCTTCTTCAGTAGTCTTTGAGTGATTAAGCTGTGATCAACTTACCGTTTTAAAGTTGCATATGATTTCACACATTAGGATTTCATCCATTTGAATTAAATAGAACAAATTGAACGTTTAAATTGGCTACTTATCATATGTCATTTTAAAGTAGAAGGCTATTTATAGATCACCGCCATTAACTCTACCAAGGTTGCCATCTGTTCTAGTTGCTTCTTTATTTATTTCAATATTTATTGGTGTTCGACAGTTTGTCGAAATGCACCATAGAAATGAAACGAGTTTTTTTTTACTTCGCTAGAAACTAGTGTTCTAACTCAAAGGGGGCTATTTTCACAACCAAATGTTCAATTACTCATGACTTTGACCGAAATCGATCAGTTATTAGATTTTTTAATTAATTTGACATTAATTAAACTTACTTTTCCGTGCTCCGCCATAGTTAATTAATTTTATTATCCATGGGCGTCCACAGGGGAAAGGTGGCGCTTTCCCCCCTAGGCAGTGAATTTTTTTAAATATCTTCATAGTAAATCAAAAAGCCGTAAGCTACAATTAAAAAATTTTACGGGAGAGTCAAAAAACTTTCTAAATTGTGATTGTAATTCTATGTTGTGCTCAAACTTAGGGACTTTAGAAATTTTTTACTAAAAACGTCGTTTTTATTTGTAGGAGTGTACAATTTAGCAGGAACTTGTATTTTGATAAAGTACATCAATAATCAATCAAAAAGTCGACTTTGAATTTATTGTAACTTTATCTTTTTTGTTTTTATATGACATATGTTCATTATATATGTTAATATATTTTGAAGAGATCTCAAAAATACTTTTTTAAAAATAGATTTTTAAATAAAGCTGAGCTAAACCATGCATGCATTTTTAAATAGTATGTTGTACCCGTCGCAGTGATAAGTTTCGATACCATTTCATTTACCCTTGTTTCACAGGCACTTTTGAGTTCTTACACTCAAAAATTTTGTGTAAATATTACTAATAACTGCGTCCATTCTATGAATTTTATTCGTAGTTTTCAGTCACGAGTAGGATTCGTAAATTGAACGTAGTTTGGTGCATATTGCACATATTTTATTCATATTCGTACAAAAACAAATGTATATTGTATACATTGTAAATGTATATTGTGTACATTTGTTACATTTACCAGAGCTTTAAAAGATTTGATTAATTTGATTTTATCCACAAAAAAGTGAATCAGTAGATAACGAAATAAGAATGCATTCAATGAATGCAAAATTGATTTATAAACAAAATTTTTAATTCACATTAATTTTTACAAAAATGATTAATTATTCATTTCAATTATTCATTTTCGTTTTACAGAATAATGAATAATTTTTTTATTAATTTCAATGATATTCACAAAGAATGCTATTCACAAAAAAATTCAGAATTTCCAATTATTATTTCTTTATTCATTCATTATTCATTTTTTATTTATTATTCATTTGTTATTCATTTTTTATTCATTATTCACTTGTTATTCATTATTCATTTTTTATTCATTATTCATTTGGTATTGATTGTATATTTTTATTTATTATTCATTTGTTATTCATTTTTATTAATGGCTTAGGACTAAAATGAAGGAAAAATTAATAAAGAATAACAAATGAATAATGAATAAAAAATTAATAATGAATAAAAAATTTGTAATGAATAACAAAATAATAATGAATAAAATATGAACAACGAATAAAAAATGAATAATTAATAAAAAATAATAATTGAAAATTCTTTGTGAATAGCATTCAAATGAATAAAAAAATTAATTCATTATTCTTAATAACTAAAATAAATAATTGAAATGAAAAATAAATCATTTTTGTAAAAATGAATGTGAATTAAAAATTTTATTTATAAAGCAATTTTGCATTCATTGAATGCATTTTTATGTAGGTATTCAGTTGTACTTGAAATTCTGAATATGGATGCCGATTTTACAGCTCTGACATTTGCTAATAACAAAGAAAAAACATTCTATCTTAGCTGGGGTTTGAACCACGGTTTTTAGCTTACGAGCAACGTACTCTTTCAGTAGAATACGGCCACCTTGCAATCATACATTTTCTTATATTTGGTAATTGTTCAACAAACCAGGCTGAAAGATTTCGGTTGTAAATTTTTTAAACTCAACTAATACTAAATAGTACGAAGCCATTAGTAAAAACTACAAATGCAATGGAAGAAATTACAATGTTATTCTTACGAGAAATTGAGGAATGATAAGCAATGATATCCCTATTAGTCGAAGATCATTCTTCGGAGCAACATATGGTTAGGGGCAATTAAGCCAATAACGCATATGAACTTGGACAATAAGCGAATTTATGTTTTAAAGTAATAAAACAGAAGAAGAAAGCAAAGTAAAATTAATTTTAAAAACTAAATGTTTTCCCAAAAGTCGGCTTAAAAAATCGTTTTTCTGTCATAAATATGATCTAATTTGGATAATTTTTAATTTTTCGTAAACTTAATAAAATTGCTAACAATCTTGCAGCATTTAAATTCGAGAAAATTGCAGCGATCTAGGCGAGAGAAAAGCTTCTGTTCCAAAATCGAAAAAAAAAATTCGGAGATTCTGAATAAAGTAGGCTAATTTTAAATCATGCACTAATTTTTAAAAAAAATCTGATGGCAAATTCCTTTTAAAAAAACGCGTTTACATTAGAATGTCATATGGTGAAAAGTTTTTTTATGACTAAAATTTAAATAGGAAACTAGATTTGAAACATTTATTTTATACTTTTTTGAAGAGGCGTCCACCCATTTTGAGAATTTTCTGGATTTTTTCGCGACACAGGGATGCTTATATTACATCTAGGATTCAGAATCAAGCCTTGCAGGGAGGTTCTGGAATATGGTTAGAAAATGAATAGATCCCAAAACCCATCTATACATGTACCTCATACGTTTTGAATTAACAAAAAAATTTTTTTTTAATAATTCATATAATAGGTATGTTTTCAAACTCGATTTTAGTAACTTGCATGCTGCTAGAACTGATGCATGTTTAAAAAATAAATAAGTCAGTTGATGTCCATGCGGGGAACATTTCAAGAATAGCGTCAACTCTAATTCTTAATTTTTTGCAGATTATATGGGTTTTTACCATCCTAAATCCAAATCTGACATTTCAGGCCGCTCGCAGCTTATGAGTTTTATACCTCCAAAACTGGAAAAAATGGTAACTGAAAAAAAAATATTGGGAAATTTTTGTATTCTTATTTGAAAAGAGGAAAACTTGGGGGCTAAATAGTAATTAATACGATTTTATTTAACGATAAAGGAGACCTCACATTATTTAATTTCCTAAATTACTAAGAATATTTGTTGGAAAAAAATTTTTCAAATTACATAAAAAAAATTAAATTTGAAAATGTTTTGGGCATGATACGAAAAATATTTTTACCCCTTCTTTGAAATACATATAATTTTCTTATGTGTACAAGCGTGTGTCAACCGGCGTATCATGATTACAAAATTAGTACCAAAAATCTCAGAAAATAGATTTATATAGGTTATATTTTCTTTAGTAAGTTTTTCAAGAAGATAACAACAAGAACTCTGTATGGAGTCAGTCACTTAGCTGACTAGACAGTCTATTTCGAAAATCGCTACATTTCCTCTTCAGTAGTCTTTGAGTGATTAAGCTGTGATCAACTCACTGTTTTAAAGTTGCATATGATTTCAATTGTAATTTAAAGCTTGCAATTTAATTAATGTAATAATTTATTAGATCATAAAATTAATTAATCAATATTATTTTACTTCAAATAAAAAATACAAAAAAGTATTTAAAAAAAAAACAAAAGAAATTTTCAGAAACTTTCCATCCCCCAAAATTTCTCTCTGAATCCGCCACTGAGAGATGAGAAAGAAAAGCAAAATGAAATGTGTTGTGAAAAAACTGTGAATGTCATCATGTTCACCGTTCTCAAACTACAAAGAAACCATTTTCAGACGTTTCGGGCTTTCTTCGCTGTAATTATTCTACTAAAAATACATAAAAATTTATTTATTTTGATGTGTTTATCTAGACCAAAGTTTACCAAAAATATATAGTTCACTCGCGAAAAATTCTTAAAATGTTATGAATTTTACGACTTTCACTATCAGACTACGCAAAAAATTTCCGTACAATGTAATCAGCCTTAATATACATAATATAGTTTTTATAGCATAAACATTTTGAATTTATACATTATTCGAATTTAAATTTCAGATATAAAATCGACAAACTCAAATTTTATTATTCCTGCAAATCTTTTTACTCAAATTACTTGTTTTTTGACATTTAATTTGTTTGCAATGTTAGGCAGTTTGGCCACCTCTTGGATTCAATGGGTAAATAAATATATATGCATAATTTAGTATAAGGTATTTATAAAAAATTTTATTTTAGTTAATTATTTTATTTTTGTTATTTAGAAAATATGTATTATCAGTTCATTGGTAGATTGCTGATAAATGGGCGGAGTTTTTTGTGTCTTATAAATAAATACTTTTTAGAAGGAAAAAAACTTCTCAGTTTTTTATAACTTTTTATAATTCTAATCGGTATTTTTCCACATTTTTAAGAATTCTGTACTTTTCCGTTACTTTCTAAAAAATTCTGACCTCCGAAGTCAAATCGTAAGAAGTAGAAATTGTAACGATTGTTATTATGTTATTATATTGTTTTTCGTTTTTGTCATTTTGTTATAATATTTAAATACCTTACTTCAAAATACTTGTAAAAATATAATTTGTATTTCAATGAAAATTATTTGAGATATTTCAAAATTATATAAAAAAAATTTTAATTACGATAAAAATATTGAATCGAAAACATATTTTGTTATTTGAATTGAAAAGAGTACGAAGTAATCATACGTTCATCTTTTCAAAGAAAAATAGTTAAGCGATAAACTGGTACTTACTTATTGGCAGTCTTACCAAGTCCCTCGCTACAGCGGCGCCCTCTAAACTAAAAAAAAGAAAACTAAAAACTATCCGCCAGAACTTCCTATTTGCTGCTTCATCGACATTTTGCTTACGCCCGAAAATCTGTGGTTGAATCTATAGATTTATATGTGTACAATAACATATTAAAATTTCAGAACGATCAGTCGAGTAGTTTTTTTTACGCTCGCCAACTCAAAAAATGTGATTTCTAGAAAAAGCGCTTTAAAGTTTTTAACACTGATTATACGGCCTCGACGCTCTGTGCTTAAAACCTTTACCACTTAACATAGAAATTATTTTCGAATTTAATATCATTAAAAATAGATTCTTTGAGGTCTTTTGAACCAAAATCAATCCTAAAGAATATAGATTTTTTGAAAATTCTGGGGTGTACTGTCCCCTTAAATAATTTTTTGCTAAGGTTGTTTGTAAGTCTTTAATGAGCATAGTAGCAAGCAATAATCAATAGCGATCGGATGTATTCGAAAGATCCAAGGCCTTGGAGTATTGTGACAATGAAATTTCTGATTCTTTTAGAATCGATTCGAATGTCGGTGATATGTCGCGATCACTTTAAATAAATTCTTCTTCATCACTTGAGTTAGGCACGTAGCCAGCTGTACAAATTGATGGTGGAGGCAAGGCAGACTCAACATTACAGTCGTGGATTGACACGTTGTCATTTACATCAGCTGAACCTTGGTTTTCGTGCTTATCCCAGAAAAAACCCTTGGTCCACATTGGTCAACAAAAAATATTTGAACTGTTGCGGTATATTTTTAAAGTTAGAACAACTACACTACTCTTTTAAGTCTATACCGCACTTGCATTTAGAAATCTTGAAGATATTTTTCTCATCTTCTTCGTAGAATTTAGTCGGATGCTTTATAATCTCGTAATGCTGTTGTACAAGGTTATTAAGGTTCCTTCGTATTGATGATTTTCCAACTATTGGAATACTTGCGTGGTACCACAACATAGAAAGTATTGATATCACTTCACTGAAATATTTCGTTAATTTTTTTTTTCTTGGGCACACTTGCTGTGCGTTCACGTTTAAGAAACAATAAATTTTGAATAACATCGCGTTTTGTCGGTAATTTCGATTTATTAATATCAAACGCGACAAAAAGAAGTAGAAGTCTGTGTAACCGAAATACGAAAAAAACAATTGTAGGCCTCATTAATAAATTTTCAACGATGTATTGCATTTGATGATCGGACTCAAGGGAGCAAAGTTATGATGAAAAAACTGTTTTGGCGGTTCAAAAAAGGTGCCTAAAAAATTTGTATGTCCACGTAACTCTCTCGAGGTAAGCTTTCATATGAGTGGCGGACTTTTGAAACTTTGTTTTTTGTATGGGGCTAGTGTGCATATTCCGCACAGTGGGCTGAAAGTGCTGTTTCTGGTCCAAAGGTCTGCGAGATTTGTGGTCCGATCGATGCGAGGAAATTTTTGTCCGTAGCTTGTTCTTTGTTTTCC
The DNA here is from genome assembly GCA_963920525.1 of Dichetophora obliterata. Lineage (NCBI taxonomy): Eukaryota > Metazoa > Arthropoda > Insecta > Diptera > Sciomyzidae > Dichetophora > Dichetophora obliterata. The sequence goes on from OY986435.1 coordinate 124,597,388, forward strand.
CAACATATCCTGGTCACATACATTGGACCCGTCACCGTTGCATGTAATTTTGTAAATTACATTTGACTCGTCAAGTTTTTCAATTTTTGTTTTTGTGCTGTTGTACAATTGTTGTAATGTATTGTTTGTTTTTAAAGCTAATTTTATTTTTTCTTTGTTGTACATATTTGACTTTATAAGTCTCTCTGAAAGACCTGGGATGTAAATCACTGATTTGAATATTTTCGTGTTGGTATCCTCTTTATTTTTCTTATTTTTTATTTTGTAATAATTGTCGATTAGTTTTCTATTGTCATTTTCGGGAATTCTAGCCTATGTTTCGTCTCAAGTGTTTCAAGTGTCTTGTCTAATAGCTCCTCCATAATTATATCGGCAATCACTGGCGATGCTATCGATCCCATTGGCTTGTTCTTTAGTTTAAAATAGCTGCTGTCAATTATACAGAATTTAATTATTTCCATAAACTTTTCTTTTGTTATGTTTGTGTGTTTGCTGATTTCTGTCCATTTTTTATCTATTATTTTTATCGCCAAATCTGTTGGAATGCTGGGAAATAGTGATACAACATCAAATGATATTGTTTCATCGTCATATATATATGTGTTATTTATTCTGTTTTTGAACTCTATTGCATTCGTTATGATATACTGGGAATTTTGCGTTGTATTTTTTAAAATGTATGGTAAGTGTTTACTAAGTCCATATGAAGGTAATCCAATAAAAGAGCAAATTGGTCGTAGTGGTGTGTCATTCTTTTGAATTTTCGGCGCTGTTGCTGTATTCGTGCAAATGTTTCTTTTTTCGTTAATTATGTTCCTATGTCTCTCACTAGTAATCGCATCTCTCTGTCATATTCCTCTTTGTTCATTGCTCGTCACATTTCCCTTGTCAGAATTCAGGATCAATATTTTTTTTAAAAAAAAAAAAAAAGAAAAATACATTAAAGAAAATCTAACTAAAAATCATGCACAAGTGCTTTTCAAAAGCGAAAATAAATTAAAGGAAACTTTTACTAACCGCATAAGAGCAAAACAAATCAACAAATACACACAACTCAAAGAAAAGCAAAAGGAAGAGTTCAACCTAAAAAAAAAACACTGATTATTTTGTAAATAAATCGGACTACACAATACCAACGAACATACAGTGGCTACTGTCACTTGGACCAAAACACGCGCTTCCAACAACAACAAAAAAACAAATTCCAGTATACAAATGTATAGCTGAAGGGACGATTGCATACAATTAAAAATAAAAAAAGAGCAAGAAACAGCGAGATCAAGACTTACAACACTAATAGTTGGACACATGAACACACTAAGGGCCAATTTTTCAGTGCGAGCTTAAGCTATAGTCAAATTAAACTGAGGTTAACTCACCAAAATTGGGCGTTTAAACTCGGTTTAGGCAAAAAAGAAACACATTATATGATAATTTAAGTCAATTTAATTTCAAGGAATGCTAAAATATCTAGTTAAACGGTTAAACGGTAGCTCGCAGGAAGACTATTCCACAGCTTAACCGTGCGACTAAAGAACGAATTATCGCGGTAATGCGATGTTCTATTGGGCATCGATGCAATGGTAAAGGGGTGGGCTTGTACAGCTGCCCGAGTGGACCTGGGAAAAACACGAGCTGGTGGCATCAGGCCATGTGTCTCCCTTGAACACTTCCCATGGTAATACCTATACAGAAGGCTTAGGCAACCAACATTGCGTCGATGCCCAAGAGAGTTGAGAGAGAATAAAATACTTTCATCCCCTATCAAATATATCGCACAACGTTGAATTCGATCCAGAAGCTCCAAATAAGATTTTGAAGCCCCTGCCCAAACGTGCGAATTGTACTCCACTTTCGGCCTAATATATGAGGTGTAAATCATGCGAAGATCAGCTGAAGTGAAATATTTTTTGCACCGTTTTAAAAACCTAGGCACTTGCCCGCTTCTGATATGTCCAGAACGTCAAGAGCGTCTGATTCCACAAGATCCACACCATTCATATTGAGGGGAGCTAAGGGGCAATCCACCCGCTTGTGGGTTAACAGACAGCACTGGGTCTTACTTGCATTGAACTCTACTCTATTAGCAAGACCCCACTCGGAGATTTTTTGTAGATCATTAAGGAGTGTCTCATTCATATTTTGCCTTTTTCTCTCAATCTCCATATAGCTTGGGCGTTTTTTGAATGAATATGAATGACAAATGCTGCTGTCGTCTGCAAACGAATGTATTGGGCTATGTGTCAACGACAGAAGGTCGTTGATAAAAACCAGGAACAAGGTTGGCGATAGAACTGAACCTGCGGTACTCCTGCGTTGATGGCGTGCTCCTCTGACGAAATACCGTCAACTACGACACGAATCGATCTGTCCTTGAGGAAACACGTGATCCATCGAGCAAAGCTCACACCAAAACCATATGCAACTAGTTTCGACACGAGCGCTTTATGCCACACTCGGTCAAACGCTTTTGAAATATCTAGAGCAAAAACCCTGCTCTCGCCGAAAAAATGAACGCATTGATTCCATTTTTCGGTTAAGAACGCCATCAGATCACCAGTAGAGCGAGCCCTACGGAAACCATATTGACGGTCACTGAGCATTTGGTTGTGCTCCAGATAGTTCATAACGTTGAAGTTTATTACGCTCTATATAACTTTGGAAAGCATAGAGCATATCGCAATAGGTCGGTAGTTTGCAGGGTTCGTGCCATCGCCCTTTTTAGGTACCGGCTGGACGTTTGCCACCTTCCAACAAGATGGAAATACTCCTGTTCTGTAGGAGATATTGAAAAGGTTGCGCAAAGGCCGAGCCAGCGAAGAAGCACACATTTTAAGCACAATTGGCGGTATGCCATCAGGACCAGAGGCTTTATTTACGTTGAGATTAGTAAGTACTCTTTTAACTGCTCTCGTTCGAAAGTAGATCTCCTGCATTGCAGAAGATCCACTCCCAATAAAGGGCAGTGGCTGATTGCTATCTGAGAGAGTGGAATTTTGTGCAAACAATCTAGACAATAGGTTCGCTTTATCAGCCGAGTCTGTGAAGATTTGGTCATCTTTTAAAAGAGTTGGAATCAATGATGATGTCTGATTCTTCACTCTTTTAACAAATGACCAAAAATTTTTGTTCCCTTTGGGGCAGAGAAGAACCTGTTCTCGTATGCGAGCTTCGTGCAGAAACTTTTCGCGTTTTAAAATTGCTTTACAGCGATTCCTTGCCTCAATGCGAAGTCTTTTTGTATTAGTATTCTTGTTAAAACGCCAATTCTGAAAGGCTTCCTCTTTGGATCTGACTGCAATCCTGCAAGTCTCATTAAACCATGAGTGATCTTTTGGCTTAATGCTCCTCATCTTATTGGGATTGAAAGACCGCATACCCAATAAAATAATTTCTTGTACCATGATAGCCGCGGCATTCACATTTCTATCAGAGAAACATAATTTCCAATTGAATTTGCGATAAAAATTATTTAACGCAGTCCAATTTGTCTTTCCATAAAACCATGCAGTCCTCTACGGGGCTTTAGACGTAAAGGTGCAGAGGTCAGAATATGGAAAGACAGTGGAGATGGTACAATGGTCCGAGTTACCAAGAGATGCGTTGACACTCACATCATATTTTTCAAGATGCGAAGTCAGAAAAAGGTCAAGGATGTTATGGCTATGCATATCACATTGAGGAAAAAAAGTGGGTTCCTTCACTAGTTGAATCAATTGGTTCGATTTAGCAAATAGCTCAACATATTGGCCAACCGGCGTCAATGGACCCGAGTGATGTAACCAAGCCGGGTTGTGGACATTGAAATCGCCTGCTACAACAATCTCACTGTCCGGAAACAACCCCAAAATGTGCGTAATAGAATCAGAGAGAGAGTCCATTTTGTTAAAGGTGGGCTCCCTCCCTAGATTCGGACATCTATAAATAAAACAAAAATGTAGCAAGTGCGAGCGAAGCCTGAACCTAACCCACATTGAGCTAATCTCTGAATCGGTCACGTCCAGACTCCTCTCACACTGGTGCACTACATCCGTTCTTACAAAAAGGGCGATGCCCCTATGCAAAGAAAACAATGGCAGTAAGCGATACCCAGGTATGTGAAAATCCAGTGGATCTGCATCCTCGTCTCAATCAGTCTCAATCAGTGCCATTATTTGAGGCCTATGTAGAGTACAATGTACATAGACCGAGAAGAAATTCGCCCTCAGTCCACAAATATTGCAGAAATCTATGCGAAAATGACCCGACATTTCCGCACCATGCAAAAATCAAACAAATAAGGCAATTAGGATGAGGAGTTGACGGAACCGAAAAAAACACAAAAATAACTTACACAGCGAGGAGCATAGAAAAGCTCCTCGCGTGGTCAGCAAAAAAACTCAAATGCTGTCCAGCGATGTTGATGTTGCAGCTGGCGGCTCTCTGCAAAACAGGTTTTGCTGCTGAGTTGATGTTGATGTGGTTGCTGGAGTCACGGTGTTGTTGTTTGTGTTGCTTTAGTTTATTTATTTTTATGTGTTTGCTTTTCTTATTCTTTCTCTTGAATATGCTTTATTTTTGATTGCAATTTAATGTTTTTTAATTTTTATTAAATTAAGTTATTTTAGTTAGTTTTTAGTTTAGAGACAAAAAACATTTTGAACACTTGACGGAGATTGAAACAAATATCACACACGGAACATTTAATCGAAACAATAACAATGAACTGCAACATTAAAATTAAAATTATAGTCGGGGACGGACGGACGAACGTCTACGCCCTTTGAAATCACAAACTCAACTCCCAGAAATAGTGAGAATTTTTTTGAAGCTAATTGTTTGTCTCGTGGCTTTAATGTTACGTAGTGTGTTTGTTGTCTAAATATACACCGCGATAGTATACAAATTAAATGTTATATGTTCTTGCTACTACAGCTTCTTCACACTTTCTCCACGTTAGATCATTTTAAGAACCAACCCAAATATCTTTGAAATATCTCAAAGATATCGATAAAAATGTTCCAAAACAATCAAAAGTGAGAAAAATTTACCCACCATAATATGGGTTGGGCTCAGGGACAACACAAGACATAACAACCAACCATGCGCTTACGTAGTCTTATCCTACATTAGTTTTCAATCTACTTTTGAGTTGGCCTTTCGACAAGTTAACATCAAACACGTTGCAGTTGTTAACAAAGGTACTCATGCGATTTAATGGCGCAGTTAAATGGTAAATAAATCAAGTTGTTAGAGTTTCTACTGATTCTACGGTTGGTGTTAAAATTTATAATGGAAAGAAGTTCTGGAGAATCAAATACACCAGCTATAAGTCTCTCACTTAAAGATTGCATTTTTAAGAATTTTAAACGATCCTCATATGGAGGAAGGTTAAATGTGTCAGTTCCACTCAAGCCTCTCAGAGCAAACCGAACAAAACGTTTTTGAATTCCTTCTATTCGATCAACATGCACATTGTAATCCGGGGACCATACTTCCAAGTGAGAACTCACAATTGAATAATACAGCGTTGTAGTTGTTATTAAGCTATCTGTTTTTATTTTAAACAATTTAAATAAAATTAAAACTTAACTAATAAACAAACAAACAGCAGTGCAAAAAGAAATTATTTTAAAAACAAAAGCAAATATAATCCAAAGCAACAAACACTCAGCTGCTCCAACCAACAACACAACAGCAAAACCTTTTTAGTTTAGTTTTTTAGTTTAGTTTAGTTTATTCATCAATCAAAGGATTTAACAATAATTTTCTTAATGGCTAGAAACTACGAATGCAAAAGACATTAAATTCAAATTTGTAACATTAACAGTTACAAGCTTACAGCAAATTTAATTCATTTTTGTGTGGTCATCGAAAAATTTGAATACAAAATTTATTAAACATAATGCAAAGACAGTTGAAATTATTAACAAAACTGGAAATATATATGTATAATTCGATAAAAATTATTATTTGCCGCACTGAGGAAAGTAATATTATAATGAGACAGAAATCCTCTATGTGTTTAACGTTGACTCCTGCCGCGAAGACTTCATTCAACGAAGCTCCAAAGCTTGGGACCAATATGAAGCGTCGGCTAACGCCCCTTCGGAATTCAAAAGATCCACCAGAAAGGTTCCCCTAATTTCATACCACAGACCAACAATAAACTGTCAGATTGACTCTATTCATGACCGCGACACATTCAGCCACTTAAGTTTAAGCGTGACTAGGTTATTTAAATAACCCTGGGTTATCTCAGTATCAATACCAATAAGGTAACCCTTACTTTTTGGCCGCAACCTCGTCATCATGATCAAATGATGCACTTTGACATGAAAAACTAGGAAGCGAGCATACAAGGCCTGTCACTTATGTCATCAGGTTCCTCAATCATTTGTGGACACAACTCAGACTATTAAGGTTTCCCCGTCGCCTGTTATCAATTTCCAAAGGTAACAGTATATCGATCCGGTAGTTGCTTACCTTCCTAATATTTATTCAGGTAACCAGGTCGACTGTGTTTACACTGATTTTAGTAAAGCATTTGATAAACAGCCACATAACTTAATTCTATTTAAACTAAAGTTAATGGGTTTTCCACAATTTTTTGTAAGCTGGATTCAATCGTATCTGACGGAGCGATCTTATCAAATACGATTTCGAGGCGTATTGTCAGCTGAATTTATTGCTGAATCAGGTGTTCCTCAAGGTAGCCACCTTGGTCCACTTATGTTTATTTTAGCCATTAATGATGTAACCCACATCATCAAACACTCTCATCTACTTATCTATGCAGATGACATGAAAATATACAGAACAATAGATGCTAAAGACAATTCAGATCTGCTCCAGTCTGATTTGAAATCCTTTGAAATTTGGTGTTCTAAAAACAATATGTTTCTAAATCCAGATAAATGCCAAACTATGACCTTTTCGCGAAAAAGGAATAATTTAATTTTTGATTATACGATAAAAGATACGGCTTTAAATCGTGTAGATTCTGTCAAAGATCTTGGTATATGCATGGATTCTAAGCTATCGTTTAACGTTCATATTGATTACATTTGCAAAAAAGCATCTTCTATGCTCGGGTTTATGAAACGCTGGGCCAAAGAATTTAATAGTATGATCACAACTACAACGCTGTATTATGCAATTGTGCGACCTCACTTAGAGTATGCAAGTCAAGTTTGGTCCCCAAGTTACAATGTACATGTTGAACGTATAGAGAGAATCCAAAAACGTTTTGTTCGGTTTGCTCTAAGGGGCTTAAGTGCAACTGATACTTTAAACCTTCCTCCTTATGAGGATCGTTTAAAACTTTTAAAAATGCAATCTTTGAATGAGAGAAGGAAGTCTGCAGATATCGTCTATTTACACCAACTCATAACTGGTGTATTCGATTCACCAGAACTTCTAACTCTTATAAATTTTAACACTAACCGTAGAAGCAGTAGAAATGCTAACAATTTAATTTACTTACCTTTTAGTAGAACAAATTATATGGCTACTGCTCCTTTACATCGCATGAGTACCTTTGTTAACAACTGTAGCTTTTTTGATGTTAACTTATCGAAAGGTCAACTCAAAAGTAGATTGAAAACTAATGTATGATTAGATCTGTGTAAACGCATGGTTAGTTGTTATGTCTTGTGTTGTCCCTGAGCCCAACCCATATTATGGTGGGTAAATTTTTCTCACTTTGGATTGTTTTGGACCGCTCTTATCGATATCATTGGGGCTATTCACGGTTTGAGCGTACTTTTAACAAATCGTATTTATAGCATTTGTTATTGTTCGAATTGTGAGCACCTCGCCATGTGACTGTCGTATAAAAAGACTGTGCAACTCTATGATGTATGTGATTATGCGGCTGTAGACAGAGCATAAAAATACGAGGTACAAAAAACACCTCCAAGGGCTGCTTTTATTTACGAGTGCCTGCGTATTTGCATTTGTATGCAAAACAACAGCAAAGCAAAATGCGCTTTCGTAAATTGGCGTACAAATAGCGGATCGAACAAATGGCAGACCAGCGTATTCGAACTGTGAATGGCCTTATTGAGATGTTTTGATGTTATTTGGGCTGGTTCTTAAGATGATCCAATGCGGAGAAAGTGCGAAAAAGCTGTAGTAGCTGAACTCTATTGTTATTGCATATTTACTGTTTGAAATAACGAAAGTTTAATCTACCATCATACTCTTAGTAATTTAAGAGAGTTACCAACCAATACTTCAACTTAAGTGTAACTCACACCGACCTTCCTGGTCTAACCACAGCCAAAGCGTATGAAACCCCGAAGGACCATGCCCACGACAGCCAATACCCGGGCTCAAGGTTTCACCAGACAAGGCTCTTCAACATCCCTTCTACAGACCAAAAGTTCTTAGAACAATTATATTTGACTGTGACACCTTCAGCCACTAGAATTGTACATGACTAGGTTAAAAACAACCATTGGTTTCTCAGTAAAATACCGAGAGAACCACAATCCTACTTACGCAACTTCGTTAGCTTAATTAAGGCTTAATTAAAAGCCTCTTTCGGAAAACAAGGAAGCGTGAGCCGTAGTATACCAATTGGCTTATACTCGGTCGAAGGATTCAATGCTTCTTAGATAGAACCCTCATTCTAAAACAAGATCTGCAGAACAACGATAGATCAGGTCTCCTCATCATTGATGGATGACTGCCCCCGCTCTTCAAGATATATTGGATTGATCGTTCATCGAAAGCGTATTACAATAACAATGTTATGATAACTTAATATCAAAACCATGCTTTCTCCAAGATTTGGCGCCAACAACCAAAGCTCAAGCTAAACCTGTTTATTTTACGGAAATCAGATGAACATTCAAGAGCCGTGCCTCAAGAACGCACTCATTTTGAGATCAATTCATGCGCCGTGCCCCATAAATTGTCCACCTAATAAACAACCATCACCCTTTGAGTCCTGCTTTTGGACAGACAGATTCCCTTAATAGCTTTGACACATTGGCATAGGTAATCTTGGTTATCTTTTGTAGTTTAAGATATAACCATTGGGGATGACACACTCAATATTTTTCTTAACTAGTTTAAAAAAATAACGAAAAATATAGAAGCAAAGGGCGAGCGAACAACACTATAATCGTAAAATTTCAGCGTGTGTGCTTGAGAGAGAGCACAGTAGTTATCAACGAAAGTGTAGAAAGAAGAATATCAAAATCAGCTGTTAAAACTCTTTTAGCTGTGATAAACGGCTTTCGGAAACTAGTTTTGACTAAACGAATTCTAAACATAGCTTGGCAGAAAATTAACCTAGAAAAGCCATTTAAACAAGTTTAAGTCTGCCAATGTGTCACAGGTATAAGGTCATCTGGTGGGTTTATATAATGATACATAAATAAGGGTATCAATAACATTGAAATCGTAATTAAAAATCCATGATTTCACTTCTTTAAGAAACAAGATATTGTTAGATAGGCGCCTAACATTATTTGGTAATCTATTGAAAAGTCTGGGAGCAGTGCATGAGTAGAAGTAGAAAAAGTGCTGTAATTTGAGTGAAGGAACTTTGACAGTATTTTGATCATTTCTTCTTAAATCATAAACATTCGCGGATCTGTTCAGCAGATAACCAGAGCAATAAAAAAATTATTTTACCCCTCTATAGAAATATGGGTACGTAAGTGGTAAAACATTCAGGTTTTTAAACAGAGGAAAGCTTCTATCTAGTCTTTTTTTGTTACATGCAATACGAACAACATGTTTTTGAGCGAAAAGTAGTGGATTAATTTTATTAGCATGAGTACCTCCCCAGCAGATTACGCTATATTGAAGTTTTGAATGAAATATGCCATGGGAAATGCATTCGAGCAATTTTGGCGAGCAAAAAGATTTTAAGAGATATATCTGTCTTATAGCACCCATGAGATATCTTTTGAGGGCAGCAGTGTGGTCTAGCCAAGGCAATTTTCAATCAAGTAGTAAGCCAAGGTATTTAAATGATATAACACAACCAACCGAAAAACATTTTGCAGAGCATTGGCAAGAATCATTATATGTATTTAGGTGTGATGAAGAACTGCATATATCACTGCTAAATATAAATTTTTTGCAGCCTGCACAGTGGAAGACAAAATTTGGTAAATATATATCGTTAGCAGCTACACTGAAGTGCATTATTTTAGTTTTATCACTCAGAACCAATTTGTGTGATGAAAACCAATGGCGCAGGGGTCCAAGGTCATGATTAATTTCAGAAGTTAAGTTTAAGGCAGAATCGCTGAAAAAGGTCCCTGCCATATCATCTGCAAATGCTATCACTTTACTTGTAAATGGCAGACAAAATATTGAATTTATTAATATAAGAAATAATGTAGGTCCCAGAACAGAGCCCTGTGGGACGCCAATATTAACATTAACATAGTTACTAAGTTCACTATCAATTTTAACTCTTTGCATTCTGTTTGTTAACCCTAATCCTACTGCGTCCTTTTGTAACGTTTCCCACTGCGATGTAACTTTGAGTCACACATGCAAAAAAAAAAATAAAAAATAACGGTTAATGCAACGAAATTTATGTTACTCTGAATTTGAAGAAAATTAATTCATTTGAGAATACAAATGCGCTTCAATTAAAAAAAAATAAAGGTTTAATAGTTACAATATTTTTAAAATCAAATGTGATCCAAAGTCACACCGCAGTAGGATAAGGGTTAAATATGATCGAAACCACGAGTGAATAGAACCTCTGAAGCTACAATTATACAATTTGACAAGCAATATTTCGTGATCAACAGTATCACATGCCTTTGTTATATCAACAAAAAGCGCCGCAGAGACTTTCTTAATGTTTAAACCATTATAAACATTAGAGCAGAATTTAAGAAGAGCGTTCTCAGTAGATAAACCCTCTCTAAAACCATACTGACAACTGTTGAAAAAGTTCGATTTCGATAGAAATTTAAGCATTCTGGTTTTTACAGCCTTTTCAAAAATCTTTGAAAATACGGGCAGCAACGAGATCGGTCTGTAGTTGTTGAGAACAGTTTTATCGCCTTTTTTAAAATTAGGGATAACCATAGCTTTTTTAAGGTCATCAGGAAAAACTCCACACTTTAAGCTTCTGTTAAATGTATAACAAAGAACGTCAGTTATATTAAAGACTATCTTTTTTATAAATACATTGGAAAAAACATCATCAGGACAAGAATTCGAATTGTTAATAGACATTATTATTTTAAAGAGTTCAAAAGATGAAATTTGTTAAAAAAAATACTATTAGAGTGTGAAGGTTCCTTGTGTAAGCATCTACATGAATCATCATCGTTCGATCCAACATCAGCGAATACATCTCTACTAATTTTCGCGAAAAAATTGTTGAAAGCATTAGCTTTAGCGCTAGAGTCATAAATAAGCTCTCCTTCAAAATTGATATAGGCTGCATGCTCATTGCTATTACTTTTATTTAAGATATTATTAACCAGCTGCCATTCCTTCCTTACGCTACCTCTGATTTTATTAAATTCACAAACATAATAATTAGTTTTACTTGCTGAAACCTTAGTAGAAATTTCTTTGCAAAGTTCTTTGTAACGTATCTCAGCATATAAATTTCTAGGGTGTTTAGAGCATTTTTTAAAAAGTTTGTTTTTATGTTGAATAAGTTTCAAAAGTTCAGTTGACATCCAAGGTTTGAGTTTTTTAACTTACTAACACGTCTTGTCACTTTAACAGTACACTCATTTACATGTCGAGTTAGGGTTCTGATAAAATTCATATAAGCTATCGATGGATCAGGTTCGTTATAAACATCATGCCAAAACTCAAATTGAAGTCGCTGGTTTAATTCGGAAAAATTTGTTTTCTAACAGAATTCATTAGACTTCGGATTAGTGTTGGTAGGTCTTTCAACATTTTCGAAGTACAAGCACGTCATACAATGATCAGTAATGTTGAAGTTTGACACTGAACTGTGTACAGTAATAATAAGATATGGTCAATACAAGTAGAAGAATTATGTGAAATACGAGCGGGATCATTTATACATTATTCTAGTCCATACGCCGACAAAAAGAACTAGTATTTATCAACCAATATTGAATTTTCTAAAATATTTGAGTTGAACACATGAATTGATAACCACAGCATTATCTCCCTCCTTTTTCCGCTCTAAAATTTTACCATTACTAACCCATAAATATTTGTAGTTTATTTCTTTTATGAACTTTTGAGCATCATTTAACAGAAATCTAGTATTAGATGAGAGACAGTCATTGATAAAAATGTTAGAGATACGCTCGCAGTTAAAGAGCTTGGTATTTAAATAATTCTTACGTTTATATTTATTCTTCATGACTAACTTTTTACTAATACGCGATTTAAACTTTACACATAATATGTCCCGCGAGGAATTAGTAAATGCGGAACCCTGGATTTATTAATGCGCTTAACGTAACAATCGTCTATTTGCTCTAGTGTTACGTTAACGTTCAACCCATCTGAGAGAATTTTCATAGCGCAGTTAACAGCATTTGCATTATTGACATCAGGAACACCAACAATTTCGATGCACTTCTCTCTCTATTTTGTTGCTCAAGATGATTCACCTCCTCCTGTAGAAACAATACCTTTTTTTCAAGCATAATTTTGTCTTCTTGTAGAGAATGTATCATCGAAAGTGCGTTGACGTTTGCATTTTTTAAAACAATAATTTCATTATAAATCATTTCCAACGTAATCCCAGTAGGCAGCGTGACTTTGTTAATGTTTTGTTCTTCTATTTGAGTTTTCTTTGGCCACTGATTCTCCTGTTGAAGTTTTTGTCGTTGTAGTTGTTGTTTGTGTTGTTGATGGCCTAGTTGTTTATTTAAGGTTAGTTTCGCTCCTTGTGGCGAAGCAATTGAACGAGAGCTACCGGCAGAATCTAAAGATGATTTATGATCAGAAGCAGGTGCGGACGGAGCAGCAGCAGAAGAAGTCGTACAAGGAAAATTGTCAACAAGCGGGGGCGGCAACGAAATAGCAATTGGTGGAGAACGTACAGAAGAGCGACGCGCACTTACACAGGCATTGCATTTAAATGTTGAGTTATTTTTTTCCATATATTCGACATCACTTGGCTGAATATTAACACAATTACAATGAGAATATTCATTGCAAAAAAAACATTTAACTTTAGGATGATGACGATCGAGTTTTTGTTTACAAATGCACGACATTTTATGTTTTAGGCTGTTAAATTAAAATATATTTTGATATGAAATTAGGTAAAATCAAGTCAATCACAAAGCGTATTGACCCCACGACGACACGATTGCGAATGACTTGTTTTGTAGAGAGCCAGCCGCCAGCTGCAGCATCAACACCGTTAACAACATTGTAGTTTTTTTGTCTGACCATGTGAAAGGCTTTTCTATGCTCCTCGTGGTGTAAGTAATTGTTGTTTTTTTTCGGTTCCGTCAACTCCCTCGTCCTTTCCCATTAGTTACGATTGTAAGTAGGGTTGCACAGTTGGCTGAATTGTGCTGAAGTAAAGGCATAACACTTACTTCAGTTATTTTTTATATTGCTAATGTTGTGCAGTTCTCTTGCAGCCGTAACTAAATACCTTATATGCCCTGATTTGTTTGATTTTCGCATGGTGCGAAAATGTCGGGTCATTTTCGCATAAATTTCTGCAATATTCGTGGACTGAAAGCGAATTTTTTCCTGGTATATGTACATTGTACTCTACATAGGCCTCAAATAATGGCACTGAGTAAGACCCAGGTAGCCGAGAATGCAGATCCACTGGATTTTCACATACCTGGGTATCGCTTACTGCCATTGTTTTCTTTGCATAGGGGCATCGCCTTTTTGATAACAGATTTAGTGTACCAGTGTGAGAGGAGTCTGAACGTGACCGATCCAGAATTAAGCTCAATGTGGGTTATGTTCAGGCTTCGCTTGCACTTGCTACATTTTTACTTTATTTATAGAAGTCCGAATCTAGGGAGGGAGCCCACTTTTAAGAAACTGGACGCTCTCTGATTCGATTACGCTTATGTTGAGGTTGTTTCCTGACAGTGAGATCGTTGTAGCAGGCGATTTCAATGTCCACAACCCGGCTTGGTTACGTAACTCGGGCCCATTGACACCTGTTGGACAATATGTTGAGCTATTTGCTGAGTCTAACCAATTGATTCTACTAGTGAAGAAACTCGCTTTTTCACCCAAAGTGACTTGCAAAGCCATAATATCCTTGATCTTTTTCTGACTTCGCATCATGAAAAATATAATGTGAGTGTCAACGCACCTTTTGGTAACTTGGCCCATTGTACCATCTCCGCTGTTTTTCCATATTCTAACCCCTGCACCTCTACGCCTAAAGCCCCGAAGAGGACTGCATGGTTTTATGGAACTGCAAATTGGACTGCGTTAAACAAATTTTATAGCAGCTTCAATCGGAAATTATGTTTCTCTGATAGAAATGTGAATGCCGCGGCTTTCATGGTACAAGAAAATTTTTAATTGGGTATGCAGTCTTTCAATCCCAATAAGATGAGAAGCATTAAGCCAAAAGATCACTCGTGGTTTAATGAGACTTGCAGGATTGCAGTTAGGTCCAAAGAGGAAGCCTTTCAGAATTGGCGTTCTAACAGGGTGCGGAAAAATTCGTTCGCAATTGATTAAAATACGATCTTATCGTTCGTTTTTTGCTGTGTGAGAATTTTTCAAACGAAAAATTTAAAAGCAGACGAACGTTCGCAATCGAAAAAGGAACGCTCTGCTTGCGTCGTTTTTTTTTATCACTGATAAATTTGTGAGCTTTGTATTTTTTCGAACGAATTTTTCACACAACAAAAAAAAAGCAGCAAACGTTCGTTTGGAATTGTTCATTAAAAATGAGCGTTTGAAGAAAAAATTCACGAACGTTCGTTTGTATGTAGAGTTATTAGACAAAATATAAGTTTGTTGTTGTATTTTTGTACACTTGCTGACATGAAAAGATGAAACCAAAATACAGATGTGGACTGCACATATGCATATGAGGAAAAAATAATGTTTTAATAAGGTAAATAAACTTGATATGACCAATCAAATGAAAAAAGATGGTTTTTTATGATTGTTGTTATACGATTAGATTGTATGATTACTTCCTGATAATCTTGATGATGAAACATCGTCAAAATTATGTTTGTGCACACTTTCGTAATGCCTAGTACACATTCCATGAGAGGTTTTTCGCATAAGAGACATTTAGAAATGTTACTTATTTTGTCATAGATGACCAGAGATTTTTTGTCTATTTTTGATACTCTACCCATCACTGAAAATCAGGAAGTGAAGAACGTTTTAATACGTATGTTTTCAATAACACTGGTGTGCAAAAGTATAAAGGAACTATTACGATAACTGGGGCGCCGCGATTAGATTAGCTTGTTCTTTTCATAACAAAAAAAAATTTTGTTCGAACAAAAAATCGATTCCTCAACTAGTTATCTATGTTTAACATTTTGTTGCTTGGTACAAGATCTGTTCAATAAAATATCTATATCGTTACCATTATCTCATAGATTTAAAAGATTGATCTATTGATTGAAATTGATATTGATTAATTGAAAGATTAAATGATAATCAAATTAAAAAATTGATAACTCGAAAACAAATTCCTATTCCAATTTTTATTAAAAGTACTTCACGAATCCATTGTCAAATCGCGGCGCACCAGTTATCGTATTCTCGCCAGGATAAGTGATAAATTGGTAGTTTCGCGATCGGCACTTTCACCATATAAAGGTTTTTTCCTTTGGAGACTTTCTTATTCAGCCCTATCATGAATAATTTTTCGCCCGGAATCAGAAGGGTGTTTTCATTTTTAATATAGAAGATAAAGACATCACATTTTTTTTACACTCATGAATATTGACGGTTGATGAGCAAATTTGCATTAAAACTTTCCAAAATATTCTTGAGATTTACCTTTGAGACTCCCTCTTTTGGTTTCGGGTGAAAAATTATTCATGATAGGGCTGAATACAAACGCGTCTGGAGGAATTCAGTCAATAAGATTCCTTTATATGATGAAAGTACCGATCACGTATCTGCCAATTTATCAGTTATATTAGGGAGAATTAGGGCGACAAATTATTCATGATAGGGGCAGTGTCACAAGATGGAATTACCACCAAAATTGTCTTTTTATCGCAATTAATTCTCAAGATTACCACACTCCCAAAATACCTCAAATTACCACAAAAAACCTCAAAATTAACACAAAATCCCACAATACCTCAAAAAGCAAAAAGAAAATAGATACATACAATCCACCACAAACAAGTGCATTCAGTCATTTGTACAATTCTATCAACGCAACGTTCCCTTAATTCGTATTTTTACCACGTAATTTAAGTAACTTGAGGGATTTTGAGTTATTTTGAGGTATTGTGGTATTTTGTAGTAATTTGAGGTTGAGTAAATTGTAGTAATTTTGAGGTGTTTTGAGGTATTTTGTGGTGTTTTGAGGTATTTTTTTACCCACGCGAGAGATTTTTCTCACAAAATAACATGAGAATTATTACATCCCACAATCGTTGAAAAATACTATAAGTGCTATTTATCGTGCTTTTCTGGTAATCCAAAACTACAAAAAATAAACATAATCCAAAATTACAAATTTTTCCACTCAAAAAGAGGACATAGTCCCAAAAGTTGTATTTAGTATTATGGCCGCTTAATAAGCAATTTTTCATATATTCAATCGCCATATAAGTTAAATGGAAGAGTCTTTTGTTATTGTGTCATAACTTGGTTTTTGGTCATGTTAAAAGCTCTTTGTGTGTTTATAGTGCTATATGCGTAGAACACTGCTACATCAATAACTTAGATCTGTCGTAAGTCGAATTAAGCTATTATTGCTTATCGACACAGATATAATGACAAAATTATTCGCCCTTGTACGGAATGGTGATAACAACTACAAGGTCAAATCAATTTTTTTGTGTTTTTTATGATATTAATATATAAAT
This sequence comes from Dichetophora obliterata, assembly GCA_963920525.1. Classification (NCBI taxonomy): domain Eukaryota; kingdom Metazoa; phylum Arthropoda; class Insecta; order Diptera; family Sciomyzidae; genus Dichetophora; species Dichetophora obliterata. Next base: position 124,614,364 of record OY986435.1, read on the forward strand.
GTTAATTCAACAGCAACACAAACAGCGCTCGATGATACGCATTCGCAACAATTTTTTCGCGATAATGCAAAAATAAAAACGTATACAAGAAACAATACATACCAAACTCGATGACGCATACACAACTGAAATGAATCCTCGCTCGACGATGTGGATGCTGATAGTCGGAACATAACATTTTTTAGGAAACGAACGTTCCTGAATTTTTCTGTGAATGATTAATTTTTATGAAAAATTAAAAACGAACGTTCGTTGCTTATTATTTTTTTGTGAAAAATTCGATCGAATAAGTTTGGGACTGACAAATTTTTCAGAGATAAAAAATACGACGCCAGTAGAGAGTTCCCCATTCGTTCGTGATAACTTGCGAGAAAAATTTTATATGAGAACGATAATTGAGAACAATCGTATTTCAAACGTTCTCCGCACCCTGCGTTCTAATAAGAATCTACTGGTGATCTGATGGCGTTCTTAACCGAAGAATGGAATAAATGCATTATTTTTTTCAGCGAAAGTAAGGTTGTTGCTTTTGATATTTCAAAAGCTTTTGACCGAGTGTGGCATAAAGCGCTCTTGTCAAAACTTGTTGCATATGGTTTTGGTGGTAACTTCACTCGATGGATCACGTGTTTTTTCAAGGACAGAACGATTTGTATCGTAGTTGACGGTATTTCGTCCGAGAAGCACGCGATCAACGCAGGAGTACCACACGGCTCAGTCCTATCGCCAACCTTGTTTCTGGTTTTTATCAACGACCTTCTGTCGTTTACGCATAGCCCAATGCATTCGTTTGCGGATGACAGCAGCATTTGTCATTTATATTCATTAAAAAAACGCCCAAGCTTTATGGAGATTGAGAGAAAGAGGTAAATTATGAATGACACACTCCTTAATGATCTACAGAAAATATCCGAGTGGGGTCTTGTTAATAGAGTAGAGTTCAATGCAAACAAGACCCAGTGCTGTCTGTTTACCCACAAGCGGATGGATTGTACCTTAGCTCCCCTCAATATGAATGGTGTGGATCTTGAGGAATCATCCGCTCTTGACGTTCTGGGCATATTGATCTAATCTGATCTTCGTTGGAATGATCATATTGTCGATGTGTCAAAGGAATCTGGCAAGTTCCTAGGTTTTTTAAAAAGGGGATTAAAGCATTTCATCCTCTCTTAACTTTCTTGGTCATCGACGTAATGTTGGTTGCCTAAGCCTTCTGTATAGGTATTACCATGGGAAGTGTTCAAGGGAGATACATGTCCTGACGCCACTAGCTCGTGTGTTTCCTAGGTCCACTCGGGCAGCTATCCAAGCCCACCATTTTACCTTTGCCTAGATGTCCGTCAGAACCTCGCATTACCGAGATTTCATTTTTTAGTCCCACAGTAAGGTTGTGGAATAGTCTCCCTGCGAACGTGTTTCCCGGCAGGTTTGGGCTGTCCAAATTTAAAACAAATCTTTACCGACACTACTCCATCTATCCACCCTCCAAGTGACTATCACCCATCTTCCGAATCAACAGAATGCTTACACATTTATAGGGGCCATCCCCTGAGCGTTAATTCAGTATAAAACAAAAAGATTTGGCGATAAAAATAATGGATAAAAATTGGACGGAAGTCAGCAAACAAACAAAAATAACAAAAGGAAAGTTTATGGAAATAATTAAACTCTGTATAAATGACAGCAGCTATTTTAAGCTAAAGGACAAGACATACAAACAATTAAGAGGAATGCCAATGGGATCGCCAGCATCGCCGAAATAGTTATGGTGGAGCTATTAGACAAGACACTTGAAACACTTGAGACGAAACCTAGGATGGTGCCTAAATATGTCGATGACTTATGCGAATAACAACTAGTAAAAACAGACAAAATACAAGAAACTCTAGACGCACTAAACAAATTTCACAAAAATATTAAATTCACCAAGGAAGAAGAAAATAAATTAGACTGGACTGGACTTAACCTACCTGGACACGGTAATTATAAGAAAAGACAACAAATTAATTATTGACTAGTATAAAAAACCTATGGCTTCCGGACGTCTCATTAATTTTTACTCAAAACATCTCAAACGAGTAATTGTAAATACAGCAAACCATTTTCTTAGTAATTTTCTGAACATAATAAGGAATTTCATCGTGACAACATTATCAAAATCAGGACTATATTCCCGAAAATGAATTCCCGAAAATGACAATAGAAAACTTAATCGACAGTTATAAAATAAAAAATAAGAAAAATAAAGAGGATAACAACACGAAAATATTCAGGTCTGTGACTTACATCCCAGGTCTTTCAGAGAGATTTATAAAGTCAAATATGTACAACAAAGAAAAAATAAAATTAGTTTTAAAAACAAACAATACATTACAACAATTGTGCAGCAGCATAAAAAACAAAAATTGGAAAACTTGACAAATCTAATGTTATTTACAAAACTACATGCAACGGTGACGGGTCCAATGTATGTGACCAGGCATATGTTGGGACAACAAAGAACAAGCTACGGACAAGAATTTCCTCTCATCGATCGGACCACAAATCTCGCAGACCTTTGGAGCATAAAACAGCACTTGCCGCAAACTGTGAGGAACATGCACACACGTTTGATTTCGACGCTGTAGAAATTTAACAACAAGAGAACAATTACTTGAGACAATATACATTAGAAATGCTCCACATCATAAGCTTACCAGAAGAAAAGAGACTGAACTTCAAAACGGACACAGACAGATGCGCACACATAAACAGGAAGTATGTTAAAAACAATAGTAAAAAATCTGTCGGCACTAGAAGTGGATGTGTTTTGTTAATTTTGTTTATGTATTTAAGTTCTTGTCTAATATTTAAAAAACTGTGATATTAATGTTTGATGTTGTTCTTTGATGTTAAATGTTTTTCAATTGTTAAAATGTTTTAATTATTTCAAATTGTGAGTTAAATTGTTCAAGTGAAAACAATTGTTAAAAATAAATGTACATACATGTTTTTTCCCTGTTTTTTCCCGACGGCAACCGAAATATTGGTAATACAAATAAAAAATTAAAACCATTAAAGTTTTTCATTTTTAATAATTTGGACCTTGAGCCCGCAAAATTAAAGATACAAGTTAATTATAAATGTTAAAGTAATTAATTGTATGATCTATTAAATTATTAGATGAATTACATTGCGAGCTTTAGATCAAGTAAGTTTTTAAGAAGGTAACAACAACAACTCTGCATAGAGTTGCGATCAAGCTGCGATCAACTCACTATTTAAATTTGTATATGACTTCACTCATTTAGGAATTCTTTCATTTGAATTATATGGCTACTAATCATATGACATTTTTTAAAGCAGTAGGCCATTTATAGATCACCGCTATTTATAGATCTGTTCTAGTTGCTTCTTCATTTATTTATTGCAATATTCATTGGTGTTCGACAGTTTGTCAAAATACGCCATAGAAATGTGCACGGCCAAATAAGTTTAATTAATGTCAAATTATTGTATATAAATGTATATAAAATATACAAATATCGAAATAATTTGTGAGCCATTCGGCATATTTTTTTTGGTTGAAGGAATTCTTGATCATGTTAAAGGAGTCTTCTTTTGGATTTTTGCTAACAGAAAACTGTAAACAGCAGCATTGTTATTGTCTTTGCCGCGTTTTTTGCTCCAAACATCAAAAAGTTAAAAAATTTTTACGTAGAGGTTGCCTAAAAAAACATAATGCGTTTTTTAAAAAAGTGCATCGTAATATTAACAGCAAAGTTCAACTATATTATAACTTTAATATATACGCTTACTTAAGGTTGACCGAACTTTACCAAAATCTATGTGGCCTCTACATTTCTATGGCCTACCGAAATTTTATAAAAAAAAGTTTGAAGGTGAAAATAGCCACCTTTCAGTTAGAACACAAGATTCTGGCGAAGCAAAAACTCTTTCATTTCTATGGTGCATTTCGACAAACTGTCAACTGTGATTGGTAGCCATATAATTCAAATGAATGAATTCCTAAATGTGTGAAGTCATACACAAATTTAAATAGTGAGTTGATCACAGCTTAATCACTCAAAGACTACTGAAGAGGAAAATGCAGCGATTTCCAAAACAGACTGTCTAGTCAGCTAAGTGATTGACTCTATACAGAGTTGTTGTTGTTGTTGTTGCCTTCTTAAAAACTTACTTGAGCTAAAGCTCGCAATTTAATTCATGCTATTATCTAATAGATCATAAAACTAATAAAAAAGTTTCAAGACTTTAACACCAAAAACATGACATTTGACTATTAACTATTACAGCAAAGAAAAGACTAAAAGTTTTTAACTGTTAACAGTATTTTTTAACTGCATAGCGTTATTTCATGATCTAAACTACAAGAAAGTGCGTTCCAATGGCGAACAGAGTATACAAAAAAATGCCTTTCAGTGACGTAAAACATAAAAAATACAGTATAGCGTATAAACAGAACAGCAATGACACTGGTTTGTGATATCTAAAATATGAGATATATGCTTGTGATTCGTTTTTTACACGTGTAAAAAGTTGATCTACCGTGGGGATCTATCAGTATACAAAAAACACAAAATATAGAAAAAAATGTCTATTATAGTTCTTATCAAAAAATTTGTGATCACTAGGGGGGGGGGGGGGGAGGTGCGAATGTATAAACTAGTCCTATTAATTTTTCTCTCAATATTTCTTCTGAACATCCTTCTGGGGTTCCCCATACAAAAAACACAAAAAAAATGAAAAAATATGTCTTTATAGCAGGGTGCGGAGAACGTTTGAAATACGATTGTTCTCAATTATCGTTCTCCTCATATAAAATTGTTCTCGCAAATTATCACGAACGAATGGGAAACTCTCTGCTGGCGTCGTATTTTTTAATCTCTGAAAAATTTGTCAGCTTAAAATTTTTTCGATCGAATTTTTCACAAAAATATAACAAGCAACGAACGTTCGTTTTGAATTTTTCATAAAAATTAATCGTTCAAAGAAAAATTCAGGAACGTTCGTTTCTTAAAATAAGTTCGCGAAAAAAATTGTTGCGGATGTGTAGCATTGAGCTCTGTTTGTGTTGCTGTTGATTCAACATGTTTCCGTACAAGGGCAAATTATTTTATCATAAAAAATACCATCAAAAAATTTATTTGACCTTGTAGATGTTGTTATCACCATTCCATAATTCTGTACATGGGCGAATAATTTTGTCATTATATCTGTGTCGATAAGCAATAATAGCTTAATTCGACTTACGACAGATCGGAGTAGCTGTGATGTAGCTGTGTTCTACGCATATAGCACTATAAACTCACAAAATCTAGAGCTTCTAGCATGTCCAAAGCCAAAGTTATGACACAAAAACAAAAGACACTTCCATTTACCTTATATGGCGATTGAAAAATTTGAAACAAGATTTATCTAAACTTTTAAATCAGACTTAAGGCGTTATTGCCTATCGACACAGATATACCTAGTTATTGTTGGAACCACTTGAAATTATGACTTTACAAAAGCGGACATATTCCCAAGCGGTCTGAATTCCCATTTGGTGTTATGACCGCTTAATACTAAATACAATTTTAGGGCCTATGTCCTCTTTTTAAACGGAAAAATAATTTGGGATTATGTACCTTGGGGTTATACCCCGTAACCTCCTATGTTACCAGAAAAGCACGGTAAATAGCACTTATGGTATTTTTCAACGATTGTGGGATGTGGTAATTTCCATGTTATTTTGTGAGAAAAATCTCTCGCGTGGGTAAAAAAATACCTCAAAACACCACAAAATACCTCAAATTACTACAAAATACCACAATACCTCAAAATAACACAATACCTCAAAACCCTTCAAATTACTATAATTACGTGGTAGAAATAAGAATTAAGGGAACAATGAGTTAATTGAATTGTTTGACGATGATTGACTTTTGTGCGAGTTAACTTTTCCGCGATTCTACTTTACTTACCACTAACAAAATTACCATCATACCATTCCCCATTATAAAATTATCTTCAAAGCATATCACTATACCATTCCATTACATATATCACCCATTCTACTGTACCCATCATGCAATCTAATCATATAACAACAATTATAACAAACCATATTTTTTCATTTGATTGGTCATATCAAGTTTATTTGCCTTATTCAAAAGCATTAAAACATTATTTTTCCTCATATGCATGTACATATGTATTTTGGTTTCATCTTTTCATGTCAGAAAGTGTACAAAAATACAACAACAAACTAATATTTTGTCTAATAATTCCACGTACAAACAAACGTTCCTGAATTTTTTCTTCAAACGCTCATTTTTAATGAACGATCCTAAACGAACGTTTGTTGCTTTTTGTTGTTGTGTGAAAAATTCGTTCGAAAAATACAAAGCTCACAAATTTATCAGTGATAAAAAAAACGACGCAAGCAGAGCGTTCCTTTTTCGATTGCGAACGTTCGTCTGCTTTTAAATTTTTCGTTTGAGAAATTCTCACACACAGCAAAAAACGAACGATAAGATCGTATTTTCATCGATTGCGAACGAATTTTTCCGCACCGTGCTTTATAGTTCATATAAAAAAATCTATTAACCCTATGGGGTTAAATGTATGAGCTGTTCCTTCTTGACCACACCTTCATTCTATCTGTCACACTTCGGGGGGTACCCTCTGATATGGGGTCAAATGTATCAGCTGGTCCTTTTTTCCCCTCAAACATTTCTTCTGAACACGCCTATGCTCTCTCTCTTCTATGCTGGGTTCCATACAAAAAACGTAAAAAATTATAAAAAATACCCAGCGACCCAGGGCAGCGGAACCTCGACGCTGTCATCCGTAATTGGGTTTTCCAGGATATCATGTTTATGGGCGGGATTGGAGGAGTTTTTGAAACAGGAATGAGAGTCGAGTGGCGAAAGCTTCGGTTGTCCGGTTTAATTGCAACCTGTCTACGTCTACCTTTCTCTGTGTAGGGTTGCGTATATTCTTAGCTGCGCACAGACGTGTACGGATCTTGGCTGCGACAAGATATTGATCCGAAACAATGTTCGCTCTACGGATCGTGCGTACATCCAATACACTCGAAGAGTGCCTTCCGTCGATCAAAACGTGATTAATTTGGTTTCTAGTTGTTTGATCAAATAACATCCAGGTATTGATATGCTTGAATCTAGTGCTTCTTACGACCATATTTCGTGCTGTGGCGGAGTCAATCAGCCTCATTCCGTTATCTGAGGTGTTGACTAAATAAGTGGACTAAATGTGTTTTGTATTTTTGTAGGAAGTTTATTAGAAAGACGACTGCTTTACGAAACAATAATTTGAGTATAGAAATAAAAACTAAAGATGGAGGAAATTATACAAAGTAATCGATAATTTCATTTAAACTGTTTACACGCTGCAACATACCGCCGGCCTTGAACCATTTTTTCAAAATAGTATGTTATTACATAAAGTTTAGAATATTAAGAATATATGTCAATCATCCTATTCATATAGATCTTTAGAAAATATGTCGCCTTTTGTAAGTAAACGACAGAGCTTGTGTATCGGGCGAATGCACTCGCCACTGGGAGTCTTAAGTGCTACCACTCTCACGCAGAAATCGGAGCCTGGGTAAATTTTGAGTACTCTCGCAGTACTCCATTTAGTTGGAAGCGAGCGTTCACCTACAATAGCGACGATATCTCCTTCCTGAAGATTTGGAGAGGGTCGAAACCACTTGGTACGCATCCGCAGGCTCACTATATATAATAAGTTGGGGATTTGCCGAAGCAGACCACAGTGGGTCCCTTTTCGTCCCCCATTGGACAAAGGGTACTACTGCTCGGAGTACTCGTACGTGAGCATGCTCCTTGTGTAAGCATCCTTTGTCACCTCAAGCATATCCTTATAGGTTAGTTGACCAATCTCGGCTTCGCCAATAAATGGGCGTCCCAGAGTGGTCAATCTTATGCTTGCCAGCGCCGGACACTGGCACAGAATGTGTGCTGCTGTTTCCGGCTCCTCTAGGCATAACCTACACGCATCGTCCTCGGTCAGAGTCATCTTCCCGAGATGGTACATGAAGGGACCGTGTCCTGTGACCAGTGCAGTAAGCCAGCTTAAAGTCCTTCGATTGTATCGGATAACTTTTGCTGCCTCACTACGAGACCACTTCACGGCCGCCTTTGATTGCCTGCAATTAACAGCTTCTTCCCACCTTTTACTGTGTTCCGAGTCCGTCCATTGTTTAATAAGGCCTGCCACCATATTGTCGCTTATGGCGATACGTGGTTCTAGTCCACAGAATTCTTCTGCTGATCCTGCTCTTGCTAAAGAATCAGCTTCTTCATTCTGTTCTATGCCAGAGTGTCCTCTCACCCACATAAGTGTGAGCTCATTCGTCTGAGCGCACCTATTGAGCTTTGTAAGACATTCTATGGCCAACCTGGAAGTGATGTCTGTCCGTTGCATACACCTAATCACAGAGTGATTGTCGAGAGCGATGGCAATTTTCTTGCCACTGATCCGGCCATCTATCAGGTGGTCCAGCGCATGCACTACGCCAAGCATTTCTGCCTGGTATACAGACACAAACCTCCCCAACCTCAGTACACAGGATAGGCTTAACTCTTTTGATTACACGCCTGCCACGGCCCGGCCATTCATCAGAGAGCCGTCTGTGAATATACTGATATCGCTACCAGCGATTTCTTCACAAACGGCTCCATCCGTTATAAGAGTTTTATAACATTTTTCTGTTATTTTTACTCTCTGCCTTCCGTCCATAGGCATAAGCGCCTCCCTGACATCTCTCTGTACAAAATCAAGGATGCGAATATGACCATGCAGGGCCGTTGCCCCATGCCACGTAGCATTTCGCAACATCCTGAGGGCTGACAGCGCCGCTGTTTTCTTTATTTCTAAATCCAACGGCAGCATACCTAACAGAACCTCCATTGCGCTTGTTGGAGTGGTGCGTATTGCACCTGTTATTCCAACACACGCCAGCCGTTGGACTCCGTCCAGTCTCTTCTTAATGGTTTTCTGGCTGACTTTTGTCCACCAAATCACCGAAGCATACGTGATGACAGGTCTAACCATCATAGTGTAAACCCATTTCATAGCCTCTGGGTTTAGCCCCCATTTGAGACCACAAACGCGTCTGCACTGGAACAGAACCCTCTTGGCTCTTTGAATCCTATCTTCTACATGCTCGTTCCAGTTCAGTTTGCTATCAAGGGTTACCCCTAGATATTTAACTTTCGTGGACATGTTGATTTCAGCTCCAAAAAGTCTGAGTGGTTCTATCCTCAGGCCTACCCTCTTTCTAGTAAAGAGAATATTGTCTGACTTGCCTGCGTTTACGGTAAGGTCTTGTTCTCGACACCACTCCTCCACCATTCGGAGTGCTCCCTTCATGATGTCAGAGATGGTGTCAATGATCTTGCCGCGGACCACTAACGAAATGTCATCTGCATACCCTATCGTGTGTATGCCCGATTCATCCAGTCTAACCAGTAGTGAGTCCACAGTTATGTTCCACAGGGTTGGCGATAACACCCCGCCCTGGGGACATCCTCTACTTACTCTACCTCTAGTCTTTACTCTACCATTCTGCATGTTGACAGCCCTGTGTTTGAGCATATTGTCCACCCAATTTGCTATCATTGGGCTTACATTGCTTTCTGTCAGGGCTTGCCGCAGCCTTCCAAAGCATATTTTGTCGAAAGCACCCTCGATGTCCATAAATGTGGCCATCGCAATGCCTCCTGAAAATACCTCCTTTTCAGTCACTCTTACCAATTCGTGAAGAGCACTCTCCGTAGACTTACCTGCTCTATATGCATGTTGGCATCTACTCAAGGGATTTTGCATCAGCGAGGTGCTCTCAAGACAGTCAACCATCACTCTTTCCATCGTTTTCAAGAGAAAAGATGTTAGGCTGATCGGTCTGAACGACTTCGCCTCCGCATAATCTTTTTTTACGGGCTTCGGAAGAAAGACAACTTTCGCCTCTCTCCAGACTCTCGGAACATACCCAGTCGCTAGGCAAGTAACGAATATACCCCACAACCTAGGTGCAATGAGATCTTCCCCCCATTGCATCATAGCAGGGAATATACCGTCCATCCCTGATGTTTTGTACGGAGCAAATGAGCGTATAGCACTCCTCACCCCGTCCATAGTGATCATCCTTTCGGCTTCCAGCCTGTCAACCCTGTGCATTCCTTTCTTCAAGGGTGTCCACGGGTCATCAGACTTAAAACTTCCATGAAAATGCACCTCCATCAGAACTTCCATGGACTCCTCTAGGTTCTCTGCCATGGTTCCATCCTTCTTTCGGATCAGTCCCACTTTGGAGAATGGGTCTTTTGAAACCATTTTCTGAAGCCTGCATGCTTCTGATATAGTTTTCATCCCAGAACAGAAGTCTCTCCACGACTGCCTTTTCCGTTGTCGTATGAGGTACTTCAGTTCCCTTTTCCGTGCCTTGTAATTTACCCATGTTTCTGGGGTTCCCCCTCTCATGTGCAGATTGAAGGCCTTCCTAACCTTCTTCTTCAGAGATTCGAGTTCCGTGCACCACCATGGCGTTGGATCACCATCGTCTACTGAAAGTATTGGGCATGCCACCTCGTAGGCTTCGACCATGACCGAGCTAAGGTTTTTGACATGACTTTCTACTTCCACCGTATTCCCTGGTACTTTTATCGCTTTTTGGGTCAGTGTTTCCCTCAACTTCGCCTTATATTTCACAGGATCTGTATTCTTGGGAATCCTGACCTTCCTGCTATTCCGCTGCCGTCGGATTCCGTACTTGAATTGAAACTGTATGGATCTGTGGTCCGACATGGTTAGCCTATCCACGACCCTCCAATTTTTTATTCTGAATTTTATTCTGATGAAACCAGATTTTTGGTAAAATCGTGCATGGTTCCAGGAGACAAGCTTTTTGACAGAATCAGCGGCGGTGGTTTGAACTGCACCGCAAATGACAAGAAATCTTTTTCAGTGTTCCAAATGAGTCTTAAAGTGTGCACCTCTTCATCGGCGGCTAAAATGTGTGAAACCTGGTTGGATACATCAGGAATGTTTTTGATAAGTTGAGTATCATTTGATTCCCATTTTCGGAGTTTGAATATACCGCAGGATAATAAAAATGATATATCCTTTTGCAAACGGCAAAATACGAAGCTAGAAGAGGCTCCAGTGAGCAGGTCTTCCATGTAAAAGTCTTCTGAGGTTGGCCTATGAGTTTCTGCCGCAATTCTAGCTATCTCTTGCATTGATCTTACCATACGTTACTCGAAACAAGCAATAATCTTGCATGGGCTTCGTTGCATCGTCTCGCTAAACAATGCGCTGAAAGTTAACGTGATTGTCCTCTATGAGTACAATTCTCGACATTCGACACCCGGTACATTTTCTCGACGTCAGCGGTCATGACGAATTGGTGTGACCTTAAGCGCACCAGTATTGCAAACAAGTCATCCTGCAACCGCGGACCGATCATTAATGTGTCATTGAGTGAGCGTCCGTTTGAAGATTTCATCGAAGCGTTGAACACAACACGTCTGCACTGGAACAGAACCCTCTTGGCTCTTTGAATCCTATCTTCTACATGCTCGTTCCAGTTCAGTTTGCTATCAAGGGTTACCCCTAGATATTTAACTTTCGTGGACATGTTGATTTCAGCTCCAAAAAGTCTGAGTGGTTCTATCCTCAGGCCTACCCTCTTTCTAGTAAAGAGAATATTGTCTGACTTGCCTGCGTTTACGGTAAGGTCTTGTTCTCGACACCACTCCTCCACCATTCGGAGTGCTCCCTTCATGATGTCAGAGATGGTGTCAATGATCTTGCCGCGGACCACTAACGAAATGTCATCTGCATACCCTATCGTGTGTATGCCCGATTCATCCAGTCTAACCAGTAGTGAGTCCACAGTTATGTTCCACAGGGTTGGCGATAACACCCCGCCCTGGGGACATCCTCTACTTACTCTACCTCTAGTCTTTACTCTACCATTCTGCATGTTGACAGCCCTGTGTTTGAGCATATTGTCCACCCAATTTGCTATCATTGGGCTTACATTGCTTTCTGTCAGGGCTTGCCGCAGCCTTCCAAAGCATATTTTGTCGAAAGCACCCTCGATGTCCATAAATGTGGCCATCGCAATGCCTCCTGAAAATACCTCCTTTTCAGTCACTCTTACCAATTCGTGAAGAGCACTCTCCGTAGACTTACCTGCTCTATATGCATGTTGGCATCTACTCAAGGGATTTTGCATCAGCGAGGTGCTCTCAAGACAGTCAACCATCACTCTTTCCATCGTTTTCAAGAGAAAAGATGTTAGGCTGATCGGTCTGAACGACTTCGCCTCCGCATAATCTTTTTTTACGGGCTTCGGAAGAAAGACAACTTTCGCCTCTCTCCAGACTCTCGGAACATACCCAGTCGCTAGGCAAGTAACGAATATACCCCACAACCTAGGTGCAATGAGATCTTCCCCCCATTGCATCATAGCAGGGAATATACCGTCCATCCCTGATGTTTTGTACGGAGCAAATGAGCGTATAGCACTCCTCACCCCGTCCATAGTGATCATCCTTTCGGCTTCCAGCCTGTCAACCCTGTGCATTCCTTTCTTCAAGGGTGTCCACGGGTCATCAGACTTAAAACTTCCATGAAAATGCACCTCCATCAGAACTTCCATGGACTCCTCTAGGTTCTCTGCCATGGTTCCATCCTTCTTTCGGATCAGTCCCACTTTGGAGAATGGGTCTTTTGAAACCATTTTCTGAAGCCTGCATGCTTCTGATATAGTTTTCATCCCAGAACAGAAGTCTCTCCACGACTGCCTTTTCCGTTGTCGTATGAGGTACTTCAGTTCCCTTTTCCGTGCCTTGTAATTTACCCATGTTTCTGGGGTTCCCCCTCTCATGTGCAGATTGAAGGCCTTCCTAACCTTCTTCTTCAGAGATTCGAGTTCCGTGCACCACCATGGCGTTGGATCACCATCGTCTACTGAAAGTATTGGGCATGCCACCTCGTAGGCTTCGACCATGACCGAGCTAAGGTTTTTGACATGACTTTCTACTTCCACCGTATTCCCTGGTACTTTTATCGCTTTTTGGGTCAGTGTTTCCCTCAACTTCGCCTTATATTTCACAGGATCTGTATTCTTGGGAATCCTGACCTTCCTGCTATTCCGCTGCCGTCGGATTCCGTACTTGAATTGAAACTGTATGGATCTGTGGTCCGACATGGTTAGCCTATCCACGACCCTCCAATTTTTTATTCTGTTCAGAATCTTCCTGCAGATGAGAGTTACATCAATGACTTCCGCTCGCCTCGCATCAACGAAAGTCGGTTGTGCTCCTCTATTTGCTACCAACAGATTGTACCTCTCCACAAACTCAAGCAATTGCTCTCCTCTGTCGTTGTTGTTGGTGCTACCCCACGCAGTATTGTGCGCGTTAGCATCACATCCTATCACTCCAATGTTCCTTCCCTCACAGTACTTTACCAGATTCTCCACCTCTTTTGAAGGTGGTTGGTCTGGAGAGTCGTAGGGAAGATACGCTGAAGCTACCATACAAGCACCTGCACCATCCCCAATTCTCACAACGGTGAGATCAGGGGAACATAGGTGTTGCATATGTACCGCTAGTATACCATGTTTCACCAAGATACAAGTCCGTCGTCTGCCATCTGTTACTGGTTGGTACAGCGTGGCCTTTCGCTCTGAGAGACCTTTAATTCTATTGTGAAAAATCCAAGGTTCCTGAAGCATTGCTATGTCAATTCCATCCTCCTCCATGCAACGCATCATCATTGCTGATGCTGCCCTACTATGGTGTAGATTGAGTTGACACACAACGAGGTTTTCCTGGTACGGTTCACTAAGTATTCATCACGCTATCTCTGCCAGAATTGGTGTCTCATAGCGGAAACAAGCTGCCATCTTTCGAACAAGGTGCCTGTAAAACTCTTATTTCGTAACTCTGGGATAGCCTGAGCGGTTCTCCAATGATGAAGTGTCCTGGAGTTAGGACTTCCAAGTCACTCACATCTGAAGCGCTGATGCAGAGAGGACAGGAGTTAACACAGACCTCGACTTCCGTTAACAATGTTCAAAATTCTTCGAATGATAAGAGCGTTTGGCCCAAAGCTCGCCTTAGGTGATATATAACTCTCTTACCCCCCATATGTGGTGCCATTGAAATGCCAAGTGACGTCAGAATTTGTAAAGTAAGCGCTCACCTTGTCGTCAGCCATACATTGTTATAAAGCCACACGTTATTTCCTCTCGGCGCTAACGAAATTTGTGCCGTTGTCAGAAAACATGTGCTGGCAGTATTTTCGTCGGTTTATGAAGCATCTAAAGGCGTTGAGAAATCCCATAGAAGATAAGTCGCTGACCAGTTGAGGGGACGTGCAAAGCACCAGTAGCCATGCAGATAAATGAACTGACGTAACCCTTTACTGATTTGGCTCCTCTACCAGCGGTGAATTTATACAGAAACGGACCAGCAAAATCTACCGCACTTCGTAAAAAACATCGCACATACAACGTGCGACTGATCGGCAAGTCTGTCATCGCCTGCTGTAGCGGAATGCGGTTTAGGCGCGTGCATTTCACGCAGCTCTCAATATTGGTAATACGAAATATTGCATAATTTTGTTTTATGACAATTTGCGCACTAAACTACGTGAGCCTATTGCCCAAAAGCGGCGTTGCAGTGTCGTTTACATAATCTGAGGCCCAGCATAGATTGTCGAGGAGTGAATGTCGTTGATTATCAGCTTTGCAATGTTTGAGTTTTTGGGCAGAACAATAGGGTTCTTTATACCAACAGAAAATGGAGAATGTTTGATGCGACCACCCACACACAGAAGACCATTTTCATCTAAGAAGGGTGTAGTCGTATCAAACTGCTTTTAAGCGGGATAGGCTGCTTGTTTCTACAATGATAAAGCTCATTAGAAAAGTAATTTTGTTGTATATACCTAATCAGCAATATTTCCGCTTATCTCAACTCCGTGCTGGTTATTGGGCCAGTCAGCTTGTCTTCAGATTTTGCTTTGGATCGTAAATTTTTGATGAAACGTAATAAGTATGCGGTTTGTCTTTTTAATTTTATAAACGAAGAGTAGCGCGTTATGAATTCACACTCAGGAACTGGATCGGTGACATGGGCAGCTAGCTTGCGATTACGAAGTTCTAAATCAGTTAACTCTTGCGATTTGGTATTGTGCTTCCAACTGGTTGCGGTTTCTCGAAGAAAGAACGGTCCGTTCCACCATAGCTCGTTCTGAATGTGCTTCACTGCAGTGACGACTCTAGATGCACAATCCGCAGGATTATACTCTGAGCGTACATGCGCCCAACATTCTGGAGCCACTCAGTTAGCCACAAAAGTAGACCAGCGACTAGGGTGACCTTGCAGCCAAGCACTGAGCTCCAATCGCGGTAACGTTGTTGTTTTCAGCGGTGCTACTTTTGCTTTTGCAGCTATCAAACAGACCGTTACTCCATTTGGACAATGAGTGCGTGCGTAAACGGCTGCAGCGTAGGCCTGCTCCGAAGACTCTGCAAATACATGCAGCTCCGTCTCAACTGTTTTGCTTCCTGTACCAATCCAGCGATTAATATTGAGCGATGATAGTTGATTTAAGTCTTTGCAGTGATTTCGCCATTTTTGAGCAACGGTGCATGTAACCGCCTCTTCCCAGCTTATTTTTTCTCTCCACAGCTGTTGAAACCAGATTTTTGGTAAAATCGTGCATGGTTCCAGGAGACAAGCTTTTTGACAGAATCAGCGGCGGTGGTTTGAACTGCACCGCAAATGACAAGAAATCTTTTTCAGTGTTCCAAATGAGTCTTAAAGTGTGCACCTCTTCATCGGCGGCTAAAATGTGTGAAACCTGGTTGGATACATCAGGAATGTTTTTGATAAGTTGAGTATCATTTGATTCCCATTTTCGGAGTTTGAATATACCGCAGGATAATAAAAATGATATATCCTTTTGCAAACGGCAAAATACGAAGCTAGAAGAGGCTCCAGTGAGCAGGTCTTCCATGTAAAAGTCTTCTGAGGTTGGCCTATGAGTTTCTGCCGCAATTCTAGCTATCTCTTGCATTGATCTTACCATACGTTACTCGAAACAAGCAATAATCTTGCATGGGCTTCGTTGCATCGTCTCGCTAAACAATGCGCTGAAAGTTAACGTGATTGTCCTCTATGAGTACAATTCTCGACATTCGACACCCGGTACATTTTCTCGACGTCAGCGGTCATGACGAATTGGTGTGACCTTAAGCGCACCAGTATTGCAAACAAGTCATCCTGCAACCGCGGACCGATCATTAATGTGTCATTGAGTGAGCGTCCGTTTGAAGATTTCATCGAAGCGTTGAACACTACACGTAGTTTGGTCGTTGAACTTGTATCTTTCAACACGGAATGATGTGGCATATAATAACATGCGCTTGGTGAGTCATACGTGCGCTCCATATGGCCCATCTGCAGAAGTTCTTGCATGAATGCAGCATAGCGCGAGCCAAGCTCTGCATCAGAAGCAAGGCGCTTCTCCATTTTAAGAAAGCTGAGCATTGCTATACTCTTGGATTCTCCCAACCTTGCATCCTCTTTAAAAGGCAACCTGACTATAATCGCCAATAGGAGGTGCGACGGTGAGTTTGGTTGAAGTTGTCTTCGCAGAATTTCTCTTAGACAGTTAAATATTGCAATGGTAAAAAATTATCTAATTCTTATAATCGATGATAGCCTTTGTTAATTGTAGGTAGCAGTAAAAACTTTGAATCTCAGTTTTGGTTTTTTTCGCAGCATCTGCTCGACCAAGCAAAACCCACCCTAAAATTTTGTTTTATGACATTGGTGTCCCAGGTAAACCGTTGCGAATTTATGTAGTGTAACGATGCGTTCTCACGGCTGAGGTAAGCTCGCCGGAACCAGGATCGTTGCAAGAATTTAGTAATTGCAAACACTAAATCACACTCAAGGGTTTTCAAATAATGACAATATTTATTCACAATTCGTAGCTTAAATCTAACTTAAATCTACCTAGAGCTACCCTATTTAAATTGATCTGTGATAATGTTTCGCAATTTAGATAATGTTTCGCAATTTAGATAATGTTTCGCAGTTTAATAAATGTTTCATAATTTAAATAATGTTTTGTAATTTAAATAATGTTTTGTAATTTAAATAATGTTTCGTAATTTAAATATTATTTGTGAGTTTCTGTAATTTAAATATTGTCCTTGAATTCCCAACTGTCTAATCAGCCGGGGAGAATGCGTTACAATGCCAAAGGAAAGGATGGTTTTGAAGCACAAAAGGGTCGTAGTTCTCGCTAACCTTGAGGCAAGGAAAAATGCAATCGGGCTTCAAGTCGCAGTTCACGCAAAGCTTGTAGTTCACCGAGGAAAAGGATATTTAGGTTGGGTTTAAAGACCAAGCTTACGTTGGGTACGGGCTCGTCCTTGGACAGCGGATCCGAGAGTTCGCGTTCACGCTAATCTCGTTGGAGGAAAATGGATTCTTGGAGGATTAAGAACGGACTGGATGGTTAGAAGCACAAAAGGGTCGCAGTTCTCGCTAACCTTGAGGCAAGTAAAATGCAATCGGGTCACAAGTCGCAGTTCACGCAAATCTTGTGATTCGCCGAGGAAAAGGATGCTTAGGTTAGGTTTAAAGACCAAGCTTACGTTGGGTACGGGCTTGACCTTGGACAGCGGATCCGAGAGTTCGCGTTCTCACTAATCTCATAGGAGTTGGGAATAAGGTTTGAGGAGGAATTAATTTGGCCGTTGTAATTTATTTAATTTCACTCACTTTTAATATTAAATTATTTAAATATCTGTTAGCAAAATAATTTTATATTTTAATTACGTTAAACTGATATTAAGTTATTTAAAAATGTATTTAATTATCTACGAAAATTATTATTAAATAAATCTACGAAAATCAATAAAATAATAAATAAACAGAAATAAATGATACTTAGTATTGTCCTGCTGCTGCTGACTTCAGGATTTGTCCTGGTATGGCCGGCGTTGCTCTGTCTCTGTCGCTGTTGACGTCTTCCTGGTGCTGACGCTGTGGCTGCTGCAATTTGGTGCTGTTGACGTCGACTTTGTTAATCGTCGTTGATTAATTACGACGTCGTTGGTACACTGCTGCTGCCGATTTGGCTATACGGTTTTGGTGCTGTCGATGATCAATACTGCGCTGTTGACGCAGTTATCCTGTTGCTCAAGCCGAAGTCTCTTTCAACTGTGCGGCTCTGTTGCTACTGACAGGATGCGGTAGATCTGGCAGCGCTATGTGGCGCTGCTACCATTGACGCACGTCCGCTGCCCGCTAGGCTGTGCGGTTCTGATGCTATTGTCTTCGGTGTCGATGATCAATACTGCGCTGTTGGCGCAGTTATCCTGCTGCTCAAGCCGAAGTCTCTTTCAACTGTGCGGCTATGTCGCTGTTGGCAGGATGCGGTAGATCTGACAGCTGTATGGCGCTGCTACCGTTGACTCACGTCCGCTGCCTGCGTTGACTGCGCTGCTCTGGCGCTGTCGTCCTGACGGTCGATGTCGCTGCTGCGCTGTCTTAGCGTAGCTGTCGTAAAGGAAGTTGTGCTGCTTGTAGCTTCTGCTCACTCGCTGGACTTACTGTCCTACTTCGCGGTCTTAATAAGACTGGGTTTTTACTGATTACTTCTCGGTTTCTCGTTTCAAACAAGACTGACTTCTTCATCTCGATTCTAGTTTGGTATATCCTCGCTTGTTATGCTCCATCTCATGCAGGTGTTCGTTTCTCATAAACATCGTACGATCGTGCCGTTGTTACATGCAATGAAAAACGCAAATACAACAAATTATCGCCTGATTATGATCGATAGAGATCGTATAGCTGTTGTTTAATTACGCATTAAGTTTTGCCGAAGCAACAATTATATGGAATTTAACTATATGTGTTTTATGCTTTCCAGCATCCCAGTGAGAAAAAGGGGGCACACCTTATTGGCATGACTAAGTGGTTCCTGCCTAACTAAATTAAGATGAAGAATGTCATGGTAGGTATGGTTTAATTTCATGCCTGTTTTATTAGTTATATAAATAAATACCATTTATATAAATCTAAGTATAAGTATGAAATTTAATAAGAATTAAATTTAAATAAAAGTATATTAAATAAAAGTAAATAAAAGAATATTAGAAATAACTTAGCCTATAATTCATATTTTCCTTAGCCTACTTAAACCTAATCTAAACCCCTAGATTGGGTCAACCACTCTTCATCTTCTGCCAGACCTGGCTTTGACCACCCTTGAAGTGGCCCTCGCATGGCTAATCTCCGCACTGGGTAATTTTGGGTTGGACTTTGTGTGTAGTCGACCGTGTACGACCCAGCAGGAAACGATATCTGAAATGAAAGTTATTATTATAAGAACATGTAGGGCAAAACTTTGCAAAAGTTTTGGTCCTTACAGCAGTGATCTGGAACTGGTCCATTACATCCATTCCTATAAGTATATCGATTGGTGCGGGCTTAGCAAATTGCAGGTCAGCTAGTAAATTACAAATATGCGGCCAATCAGAACATTGAACATTCGTAGCGGGTAATTCATGAGTAATAGTTGACAAAATTATAGTGTTTATTAGGATTTACTTATTAAAGTCGCGCGATGAAATTTTAAGAGTTGTTTCTCCTCTAACTTTACCCCCTGAAGAGGACCCAATTCCGGTAATTACAACGTCGGAAGCTTTTTTGACAGACGGAGACGCTGAACACAGCTTTCGCTTACGAATGATGCGTGCGAGCCAGTGTCGAGCAATGCCCGAGCATTTTTCCATCTTCCAGCGTAGTCCTGCACGCAAACAAGAGCGGTTGCTAAAAGCACAGATATATTAACAGCGGTAATATGAGATGCGGAGGTTTTATCAGCAGCTGGAACTTAAATTGCGGTGTTTGCATGGTTAGAAACGGTGATGCTATGGTCAGCGGTGGTATGCAACACAGCTTGAGCAGGAAGTGTAGAAATTGAAGTGGTGGTCGTGCTTGTGCGGGTGAACGTTGACGCATTTTTACTCACGGTATTAAATACTCTCGCTGACTTAGATGAAATTTTTCTGTTAGCTGGCGCTGCTGCTGGAGGCGGTGTTTGCATTTCAAGCGATCGACAGCGTGTTTGAAGATCTTCGACTGAAGGTGATATGCCACTGCCGAGAGATAATTCTCAGTGCTTTCGTGTTTCATAAGCAATCTTGGAAACCACACAGTGCACCACCCAATCGTCCCAGTACTCGACTGGACGACCCAAGGCACTTAAAGCACGCGTATGTTGAAGAATTACATTTAGTACCTGGTTTATGACATGCGCTTAGTCTGCAAATATCGCTATGAAATGATGCTAAGTGAGTTGAGCAACTCCCACGCTTCTGCATAATTTGCATCACTTATTCTAAAATTGCTGATAACGTGAAGTGCATCACCCTTCAGACAGCTACTCAAATAATGAAGCTTTTGGCTGTTTGATAACGTAGTATTTGAGTCGACCAGTGGCGAAAGTACATCTCGAAACGTGATCCAGTCCGTTGGATTTCTAGAGAATGACGGTAGTTAAATTTTCGGCAATGGCACTGATGCTGCTTTAGCCTCTTGTCGTGGCTCCTCTTTCTGCGTTTGTTGGGTAAGTCTTTGCTGAAAGCCGACTAGCGCATCTAAGTACCACGCTTCCGTTTGTATGCGTACTTCCTCTACTATGCTTTCGTTCTCAGGACCAGCAACAAATTCCAAAGCTTGTTGCGCATCACTAAACCGGACCCAATGATCGTTAAGTAACTGCATATAATTTTGAACGTGCTCTTCAGTAAGGTCCAGCGTAGTATCTCGGCTCGCTTGCTGCTAACGTTTTATCGCCTTATTCGAGGAATCACGAATCTTCTGATTTGCGTTTGCCATTTCAAGGTGATGATTTGCCATTACAAGGTGAGCTGGTTATATTAGCGTGTTCCTTCGTTGCGAAAGTCTCAACGAATGGTGCACGATTTCAATATAACTAAGAGTAAAGATATTTAATAAATAAATCCGATGCAAGTATACCCTAATTTATGATCCGGCGAACGAAGGACCAAATTATGTTGAGTAAATAAGTGGACTGTATATTTGTTTTTTATTTTTGTGGAAAGTTTATTAGAAAGACGACTGCTTGACAAAACAATAATTTGAGAGTCGAAATAAAAACTAAAGATAGAGAAAATTATTCAAAGTAAGCGATAATTTCATTGAAGCTGTTTACACGCTGCAACAGAGGTGTTGTCGTGGAGGCTGAACTTTCCAACTGTGGAACCAAATATAGCTATATTTTCCTTGTCCACATAAGCGTTGAAGTAACCAAGCAGGATTTATACGTTGTGACGGAAGTAGCGCTCGTAAGCATTTTCAAGGCGCTCGTAGAAAGTTTGTTTGGTCTCATCGACCTTGGCTTCTGTCGGAGCGTGCGCACATATAAGGCGCATATTAATGAGTTTAACCTTCAGGATTATGAAGCATGCGGTTTTTCAACGGTGTGAATCGCAGGACGTGGTACCGTAGTCTCTTGCCAACTACAAATCCGCATCCAAACTCGTGCTTCTCCACATGGCCGCTGTAGTAGACATCACAAGGTGCATGCCGAAGGCAACCCTGTCCCTTCCAACGCATTTCTAAGATAGCAGTGATATCAGCTTTGTATCCTTTTTCAAACCCGACGCACAACCTGTTTTAAGTCTAAGAAGCCCGCCGCTCAGATTAGCCGCCAAATTGACGGTTGCCAGTTTTGACGTTGCTCAGTAAACACCACTTAGAGGTTTGAGTTAACTTGAGACCATTTCACATGGCTAATGCTGCCCTTGCCAGGCTGAGACAGTCAGAAACGTTCCCATGTGAAGGTTCGCCCCCAATTTCCCATTGGGCCACTTTAAACATAAATGTGGATCTTTCACTTAAATTTTTTTCTGGTAAAATAATATTAAAAAAATATAAAAAAGAAGTTAAAAGATAATTATAAGTATTAAAGCCCTACGTAGGTGCACTTAAAACCGGCTTCAAAACATTTGTTCATTTCGCACTACACTGCACTGTCGCTTGCTGCAAAGAAATCATGTATGTGATTGCAGCGAAGACGAACAAAACATGGTAGCGCAATCAAAACAGATCATAGAAGATTGTTGAACTAAGATATCGTTGTCAGAGAGCTCACTGCAGTCAATGCAACGAAAGCTTGTTTACTGGCAATAGATGATTTGTATCAGAGAACGAATACGGTGCTGGCGTGAACACTAGGTAAAAATGGGTCACACATCATTTAACAGTGTTAGGAGGTTGCTAATTTTCGAATCTGAAGTCAGAATTTTAAAATTAAAAATGGGTAATAGGGCTGCTACCTATTTTTTTTTTATTTTTACGATTGCGATGCTGGCGCGAACATCAGGTAAAAATGGGTCGCTGAATCCGAATCCGTTGTGGGGATTTAAACAATATGTAATTTTTTTATAATAGGCTTACCACCTAATAATATGTATTTCTAAAAGTTTTAAACATCATTTATCAGTGTTAGAGGGCCGCTGATTTCGAATCTGAAAGCAGAATTTTAAAATTCAAGATGGTGGATAGGGTTGTCACCTTAATTTTTTCATTTTTCGTATTCGTGGCTGGCGCGAACTAGAAGTCAAAAATGGATCGCTGAATCCGAAATCGTTATCAGAATTTCAAAATTATAAAATTTTGAAATAAGAGGGCTGCCACCTTATAATATATATTTTTAAGTATATGTATTTTAAAAAGTTTTAAACATCATTTAGGGTGTTGGGGGTCGCTGATTTGAAATCTAATGTCAGAATTTTAAAATTCAAGATGGTGATAGGGTTACCACCTTAATTTTTTTATTTTTGTGAATTATGCTAGGTAGCAGGTTTGGTGAGCATTCTTGTTGTTAGTGTTCTACCTTAGAAAAGAGTTTTTCTCTTGCAGGTAATGTTATCGTAGAAAAACGAAGCAGATTGGCTCCAAATATTCTAGATGCTATTCTATTCCTAAATTCTATTTTTAAAATTGAAAAATACTAAAAATAAAATACTATACTTATAAATACTTGTTTATGTTTTCTTTTTATTGGTTGTAACTTTGACTTGAGAAATATTTTTTAAGGGTTCCCCCCATGATAGAATTGTTAAATGATGTTAAAAGCTTTTTAAAATAAATATTATTAGGTGGCAAAATTTTATAATTTTGAAATTCTGACAACGGATCCGGATTAAACGAACCATTTTTACCATTTAGTTCGCGAAGCCCCGAATTCGCAAAAATAAAAAATTAAGGTGGCAACCCTAGCCACCATCTTGAATTTTAAAATTCTGACTTCAGATTCGAAATCAGTAGCCCCAATACTGTTTCCTCATGTTTAAAATTCTTAAAAAAATTTTTAGGTGGCAACCCTATGTGGAGAAACATTTTCGAATTTTGAAATTCTGACAACGGATTCGGATTCGGCGACCCATTTTTACACTCTAGTTCGCGCCAGCCCCGAATTCGTAAAAATAAAAAATAAGGTGGCAACCCTATCACCATTTTTAATTTTAAAATTCTGACACCCTAACCTTAACACCCTAAATGATGTTTAAAATTTTTTAAAATACATATTAGGTGGCAACAATATTATAAAAAAAATTACATAATTTTTTTATTCTGACAACGGATGCGGATTCAGCGACCCATTTTTACCTAGTCAATCTTACCTAGAAAATCTTGAAGTTGGTGTAAAAAAATGTCTAGTTAGGCGCTGACGACCGCTGATTAAAATTATCAAAATAACCCAAATGATCCAAATGATTTATTGCCATATATTGCTTTTTATTCTCATCTTACCCTTAATGATTAAATTTCATTGCTTTTGGTGTTGAAGAACAAAAACACGTCGTGCATTGATTGCCAAGAGAGAAGTGTGTATTGCTTGTCGTTAAAGGCTTTCGTTTGGTGTTGAGCAAATCAAACTCTCAAGTATTATTAGAAGACAGTCAACTGTGAGCAATGCAATAAATCACAGTGTGTGTACGTTTAAATAGATGCACCGACGCAGGGGCTTAATAAGTATTTTAAAAAATATTTTTTACTCACTGACATTTTACTCACTCACATAAAAAAATATGTTATAAGTTTTTTGTGACGATTTTGTGAAGGACCAGGCACAGACTAAAATGTGACGTTGTCAAGAACAAAAGAGCGTCATTGCAAAGAGCAAAAACGACTGAAATGTTCGTAAATACCTTACTTGAGCACAAATCATCCAAGTTGCAGAAATTTTAAATAACCGATATTTCTCTGTACTCAACTTAACTATCCCAGATTTTGAGTTGTGACAGTATCTCGAAATGAGCGATACTGTCGGTGAACGGGGAAAAATACATTTCATAAAAAGTGCACTTTACTTATTTATGCGGTTAACCAAATTCTAATAAGTTTATAGCGTATTTTATGTTTATATTTTCTTAAAAAAACACAGTTTATTACTTTTTCTAATAATTTATCTTTCTTACAACCATTAACAATAGCCAAAACCAAGATATCTGGTAATACCAGTGACAATACGAGCTGTGTTTATTCCACTGCTGTTATTCTGCAATTACCTCCCGAAAGACGTTGTCAGAATTTTACCTGTTTATATTGAAAATGAATGGATATATTGGATAATCGCTGTAGTTATGTCATTCAGTTCGGGTTACTTGAGGTAATTATAATAAAACTATTCTTATAATAAAAAAACTGTTCCTTTGTTTAATGAATAATGAAAACATAACAAGTATTAACGTGAAAACCACACCTTCATGCAATACAGATGCACTTATTTAATGGCAAGTGCAAACAAACTTTAATGTATTTTAATATTTAATGTGACTTTTCAGACAAATTAATTTAACATTTAATGCTCGTATACGTACATTTTAATTTTTTCATATATTCAAAATATTGCTTTACAGTGTTAAATAAAACAAAGTGGGAAATTATCTTCGCCCGCGTCGAAGTTAAAATAATCCCAGCTGAGCGTATTCGATATTTTGAATGTTGTATTGTTTTATTAAGCCACTTTATATGGGAGGTAGGAGGAGTTTTTATTTTGTAAATTATCAAGCTAGAGTGCATAGTAAATTTTAAGGGAGTTTTTAGGCAAAACTGCTAAAATTAAGGCATATTGAGAAGATGTTTTCTAAGAAAGTTTATAATGTATGCAAAAAATTTCATTTGCATGTTAACCCTAGAAAGAATCGACGATAACCCATCATCGAATCGACGACGTATGGTCACATTTTATCGTTTTTCTTTCTTGTTTGTTTTGTTCTCATTTTTTGTATAGCGTAAATCGTAGTCCAGCTGTTGGTGTGCGTAAACGTACGGACATATAAATAGTGTGTAGGTATGATTTTTAAGAATTGACGTCGTCGAAACGAAGAAGCATGTCTTTTGTGTGACTTTTGCATTTTTTATGTTATTCTTTTCAAATGAAAATTTGTCATATTTTCTGTAATAATATCAGATTTGTACAGTTAAAATGGAAATTATGCAACAAAAAATTAATAAAAGTTTAGGAAATAGAAAAATTTCTGTCGATTTGTGACGACAGCAACGAATTCGACGATGAATTGGGTTGCAACAACGATAGATTAGGTACAGAGGACTCTCAAAATAATCCGGACAACGACTTGGACGATGAGCCCTACAACAACAATGAGGAGACTGGTCAGGAGGACCCTTTCAATGAGAGCTTTGAAGAATAAAGCTTTTCAGAGGATTAGTATCTTGGACGAAGACGATGTACCGCTTGCTTAAGGAGGCGTCGATACATTTGATCACATGTGTAGCGTTTATGTGCTGTTCACTAACAGATAGCCAATATGTCAATTCTATTGTTTTCTGAATATGGCTTTCATAAATGCTTTATTATCTATACGAACAACATGTTCTAAGCAAATAAAGCATTGTTTTTTAATAACCTCATACCAAAGGCTACCCTCATCCCCAAGGCAGAATAACTTTTATTTATAAAATCGTTACTCACACTAAAAAATCAATCGAAATAAAATGTTTTCAAATATTTAAATGCGCATAACTTCGGTAAAAAAAAGATAAACTCACGTTTTTTATCTTTAAATTACTAAAAGATTGAATGTTGTTTAAAACTACATACTAAGATTTTATATTAAGAGCGAAAATTTGAAAAAATTTCAAGGAAAAAAAAACAACAAAATTTAAAAAAAATCTTTATTTGACTCTTCTGTCGAGAAAACAGTTGAAACCCCTATTTCAAGCCCACGAAAATAAAATTTAAACATTTTGCTTGTCAAATAAGACCGTTGGAACATTATATTTTCCAGTTGGACACCCATTATGGGTAGAAAGCACAAGTATTATTTTGAAAAACTACATTTTTGGAAAAAACTACCTTGAGCAATCTCTAAACCTTTTTCAAGAAATCTGGAAAAATTCTCAAAACTTTATTTTGTGACGAACTTTCGAAAAAAAGCTTACGCCCTACTAGACACCCTGTTTCTAAAATAGTTACATTTCCTTTTCAGTAGTCTTGAGTAATTCAGCTGTGGCCAACCCACTGTTTTTACGCGCATATGATTCGACACATGTTAGAGTAAATACAACTGAACTCATATGACGCTGAATTGTTACTCAGAACAAGTGGATCTTATTTTTGGTCAAGCCTTTAACTTTATTAGAGTTGTGTATGTGCCAAAGTGGCTCCTCCTTCTTTTCACGATCCCCCTCTTGGTTAATCACTGGTTTGGCGATAATCACCAGGCGGCGTGACTTTAAGCCTTAGAAATTTACCATTGGTGGCGTGACAAAGTTTATAATAATGTGTGTGCCTGTTGCACACAAGTTAATCAATTTTACTTGTATTTGGTTGGCCTCTACCAGAAAACTTTTAAATTTATAATTAAATTGTGACATTTATGTAACATACATGGGGCCGTGCCCCATGAACTGCCCATCCAACAACAAACCATCACGCTTCTATTCCTGGCTTTGGACAGGCAGATTCCCCTAAGGTCATCTGGCGGGCTTAGCAGACTAGACAGAAAGCCACTATTTTTTTAACGTTGATCCCTGCCGCGAAGGCTTAATTCAACGGTGCTCCAAAGCTTGGGGCAAATATGAAGCGTCGGCCAACGCCCCTTCGGAATTAAAAAAAGACCACTTTGAAAGGTTCCCCTAATAACATGCAACAGAACCCCATCTATCTTGTCGTCAGATTGACGCAATTCATGACCGTGGCACTTTCAGCTACTTGAATTTATACATGACTTGGTTATTTTAATAACCTTGGGTTATCTCAGTATTGATATAATATAACCCATTATAATATAACCCATTACTTTTTGGCCGCAATAATCATCTACATCATATCGAAGGTCATCACTCTCTGACATGAAAGACTAAGGCGGAAACTTCATTAGGCCTGTCACTTATATCATCACGTTCCTCAATCTCAGTGGACACAAATCAGACGATTTGAGTTTCCCCGTCGCCTGTTCTCAAATTTCAAAGGTAACAGTATATTGATCCGGTAGTAGCTTACCTTCCTAACATTTACTGTTTGAAATTAGCGAGATTCAATCTACCATCATTCTCTAGTAATTTAAGGGAATCACCAACCCGAGTTCAACTTAAGTGTAACTCACACCGACCTTTCTGGTCTAACCACATGCCAGAGCGAATTTAAGCCCTGAGGGCCAAACCCAACGACAGTCAATACCTGGGCTCAAGGCTCCACCTAACAAGGCTCTTCAACATCCCGTCTTACAGACCAAAAGTTCTTAGAACATTTATATTTGACTGTGACACCTTCAGCCACTAGAATTGTACATGACTAGGTTAAAAAATAACCATTGGTTTCCCAGTAAAACCGGGTAAACCACAATCCTACTTATGCAACTTCGTTAACCTAATTAAGACTGAATAAAAAGCCTCTTTCGGAAAACTAGGAAGCATGAGCCGTTGTATACCAATTGGCTTATACTATGGTCGAAAGATTAAATGTTTCTTACATAAAACCTTCATTCTAAGATAAGGTCTGCAGAACAACGATAGATCAGGTCTCCTCATCATTGATGGATGACTGTCCCCGCTCTTCAAGTTATGTTGGATTGATCGTCCATCGAAAGCATATTACAATGACGGTGTTATGATAACTTAATATCAAAACCATGCTTTCTCCAAGAATTTGGCAACCAACAACCAAGGCTCAAGGTAAACCTTTTTATTTTACAGTCATCAGATGAACATTCAAGATCCGTGCCTCAAGAATGAACTCATTATACCCATCCAATAACAAACCCTCACCCTTCTATTCCTGGCTTGGGACAGGCAGATTCCCCTAAGGTGCTGGAAAATGCAATGCCACGAAACTTGCAAGGGTTACAAAACATTTTAAACAAAAAAACTAAATAAGTAAATAGCAAAAACAAAAAAAAAACACAAAACTAAGCACGGGTTTGTTGCTTGGAAAAAAGTATATAAATAAAATAACAAGCCGAGAACCAATACAAGCCCGTTATTTGTCGTGATGCGGCTTCTCGTCGCGAGCTACACACTGTGCTACCAAGGTAGATCTAGACAAGAATTAGACTAAACCAAGAAAAAATAATTAATTGTTCTGTACCACTGCCATTGTGATTGCGTCGTGCTCTGTGTGCTTCATCTGTGAATCTCTTTGTTCGATTGCACTCTGCTGCTCATATAACCACGTCTATTCTTCAATTTGTTTCGTGTTTATGTCTCCCTCTCCCATGCTAACGCGTCACCAGCGAGACCAGCTTGCTCCGCGAGGAACAGCACATAAGCCTGAAGGAACACCGAAATCTGGTATCGGCAGCGCTGACCTGCTTGGCGCGCAACTCAGTGCTTTGGAAGAACGTTTGAAGGCAAACACAAGATCGGAACTGAGGCTCTCCGAGGAACGTCTACGGCAGCACACAGACAAGCTCTTCAACTCACTCTCGACCGACTTCGCCCACAAGTTCAGTAGCTTAGAGAGAGAAGTTGCGGCCACCCACGCTAAATTCATTGAGAGCGACAATAAAATAATAGCTCTTGAAAGCGAGCTTAGTGCACTTACCACTCGCTGCGATGAGCTCTCGGATCTCTTAAATAAAGTTATTAACAACATCAACAACACAACCAACAGCACTATTGACTACAGCTCTGACGCTGTTTTGTTTGGGTTGCCGTTCTTGCAGGGAGAAAATTTAAAGAGCAGCTTCAATCTTATCTGCTGTTCCATCGATTTCCACTCGCCGCAAATAAAAGATATTTTTCGAGTGAAGGTGAAGGCAAACACATTCAACCCACTGGTAATAGTGAAGTTCTACACCACCTATGATCGTAACCGTACTCTGAAGGCTTTTGGGGATTATCGCAGGCGTTCAAAACAAGCGGTAAACCTTCGTAATGCTGGAATGGAATTGGACTGCAATGTTTTCATACATGAAAGCCTTCCTGCTGAAACTCGTAAAATTTTACAAGCTGCGATCGCCTGCAAGCGGGAAAAAACTATCTATAACGCTTTTTCTTATCGTGGATCAGTGTATATCAGATTGCAGAAGGATGGCGATCGAATCAAAATTAATTCTATCGATGAACTGCACAGCCACGCAAGTGAAGTCGACGGTGGCGAAGTATTATTTTAAGGATTCCTTTTATTTTTCATTTCAATGTTCTGTTCTGTAACCTATTTCTTCAATACTGCTTTTAATAATTCTTTCTTATTTTTTTCAATTTTCTTCTTCTTTTGTTTTTCTTCTTCTAATTTGCTTGTAGTGCCCTAAATTGTTTAGTTATTTATGTCTGTATTGAATAACACTGTTCTTAGCGCTGAGGAAAATCACAAAGCAATGATTGAAGTTCTCTGCAAGCAACGCTCCGGCCTAAAGATTGTACACTTTAACGCAAGAAGTCTTAATGATTTTAAAATGGATTGTGCTAAATTTGTATTTGAAAACTCTCATGTCGACATAATTTGCGTGTCAGAAACCTGGTTTCATAAAGATATTAGTGATTCTTTTTTTAATATTAAAAATTTCAAACTTTTAAGACATGACGAAATCAATACAAGAGGCGGTGGCGTTGCAATCTATTGCAAAAAACATCTGAATGTAAAAGTGATTGGTAATTCAGGTGGTTCTGATGTTGAATTTTTGAATGTTGAAATTTTTAATAACAATACTAAAGTTTTTCTCCCGTGTGTCTACAATCCTAACCGTAACTGCAGCTTAGAGCCGCTTCTCACTGATATCTCTAAACGCGTCATTGATTTCCATCATTTCTTTTTATGTGGTGATTTTAACTTAAACATTCTTGTAAATGACAACCTCTGCGTTAATTTCTTAGATAATTTGACACAAGTGGGTCTTAATATTGTTAATAAAACTACGCCTACGAGGTTTGCTAACAATGTCTGTCCAAGCTTACTGGATATTTTTGTTGTCTCAGATATATCATTAGTATCGCTTTTCGATCAAAGTAGATAAGCTATGAGGCTTCTGGACCAAAAACGCGTGTATTTTCTTATGGGCCTCCAAATTCACAAAATTGTGAGGTGCAGCGCAGTCGGCGTCGTACGATCGGTCAAGTTGGCCGATAGTAGGGTGGCTGAAGCGTGTTGTTGTTGTTGCAAATTGGCGATAAGCATGCAATATGGTGGATCGACAGCCAGCTAACTAGATGGAACAAAAATTGTGAGTAACCCTTTCTCTCCCTCTCGCCCCCTTTATTTATCACTCTATCCCCCTCTCTTTATATCGATCATTCCGTTTCACTGCTTACTTGTTTACCCCTTATAAGCGGACCCAAAACAACAAGTTTAAGATAAGGAAACAGTGAAGAAGTAAAATATTTGTTATTTTTCCCATGCTTGTTTAATATAATATGTTTATGAATTTAAGTCGCTACAAATTTCAGGTTAAAGATGATAAGTCCAAGCTTCATAGTAAGCATAATAAGCGTGCCAAAAACCACAAGTTCAAGATAAGGCAGCAAAGTAGTTGTTAAGCATTTTAGTAAATTTAATATGAGTTGGTTGACTAATGTAAAGACAAAGTATGAAATCAGCAAATGCGGCTGCGACGGCCTGGGGGTTAATGATAAATTAAGCTAGAGAGTGAAAGCGTCATCATAAGCATGACTAATGCTACCAACTCATGTTATTAAAAAATAAGTATATTTGCTATTTAAAACACTGAAAATTAAGTATTTGTAAGTATAATTTTTAAAAATAAGTATAAGTAAGTATATCACCTTAGAAAAAAAATTTTAATATTTTTTAGATATTATTTACTAATTTAAGAACCAATAGAACCCACAATATTCCTTAAGTGTTGTCACGCCCTCTTTTTGTTCTTCTCGAAAAGTTTTGTGTAGACAATCTAACTAAAACCAAAATTCTTCAGATAAAAAAAATTAATTTTGTATATTTGCAGTTCATATACCCAGAGAACCAAAACTATCTTTTTTTTAAATTCATTTATAAACTTTTTCTGGTGGAAAAACTACTTTTCGACACTCATAAATGAACCCTTTTGGACTCATTCGTCGGACTAAAATGCCTCTCAAAAGCGAACCTTTTTTCTTTAGTAGGGAGTTCATAAAAGAATCATCAACCGTCAATTTTTTTGTTCGGCAACGAGTAGAAAAAGCTATTGAAAAGTTATTTTTCGGCACTCATACATTAACAATTTTTAACTTTAACTCATTCGCCGGCCTGAATTGCCTCTTAAAAACGAACCCTTTTTTCGAAAATGAGTTAAAAAACGAACTATAGAAATGCACTTTTTAATAATTAACATTTTGTTATGGAATAAATTTTCACGAATTTAATCTTCTTTAGCAAGAATATTGATCACACAAATTAAAAAAAAAAAAACAAAAATTACCAAAAAAAAGTCATTTTCGAAGACCTACTCAAAACTATCACTTTCCGCAAAACATTCGCATATGGTCCGGTGGGTATATTTCATATGTATAAAACAGTTTGAAAACAAACAAAAGCATAAAAAAAGGTAAAAGTAATACGTAATTACGGTTATTGATACGTTTTAACACAAAAATTTATCGTTTTTTGTTTTTTTAGATCCCCTAGGTGGCACTGTGGTCGATTTTTAAAAAAAATTGTATCTATAAACCGATAAAAATCGACCACAGTGCCACCTAGGAGATCTAAAAAAAAAGTTCGGAAGACCACACAAACATGTGAATATAAGGTGGATAGCTTTTGTGGTTCAGCCGTGATGGTCAAAAACCTTGAATTTTAAGAATTTTTTTCTTTAAGAATTTTTTACGATCAATTTTTGTTTAAAAGCGTATAAATGTGAGACCGGTTTTAGGTTGAATCGGGTACGAGGATTTCATTTCTGGCATCAGTATTGTTTTAGCTGTTCTAAATGTTTATATACAAACATTTTCGGAAAGAAAAAATTCACAAGATAGGGTAAATTGCACCCCTATGTCCCCTATCGCCCAGGCAACATCAATTTTTTTACCACAAATATAATACAAAATTAATACAAATCGACCCAGCCTAAAATGTATACAGAGATCAAAGCAAAGTTATCATTATTTGCCCTCACTGTCACTGAATTGACGTGCTACATTAACTGGTTTGTTTTCTTTTTGCTTGGAATCGTATTTGTTTTGGTTGGAAATGTTGTTTAATATGTCAAGTCTTGTCTTCAAAAATTTGTTAAATTCGATACAGCTGTATTTAAAATTATTTTTTACAAATAAAATTGACTCCAGTGTCTGTATTTTCAACGCTGTTGACTCCAATTTCCAAACTTTTTATGCTTTTGCAAGCAAAAGTTCAACCAGAGCTGAAAAGTAAGCATGAATAAGTATAAATCTTAAAAGTAAATATACTTATAAGCATGGAATTTTAGTAAGTATATGAAGCTGAAAATAAGTATGATACTTACAAAGTAAGTATAGTTGGTAACATTAAGCATGACCATACTCAACTGTGCCGTTATAAATTAAGCAAAACGAGCTGATTTATATATGAATCATTATTGTTCTTTTATTGATTTGTTATATATAAATTGTGAAAAAAATTGATTTTGTATTTAAATTATTCTTATGATTTCATTTGTTAGAGGAGTGTATGGACTACCAAACAGTAAGCTGACGTTTTGTCTGGAATCGGTTTGTTTGCTTCGGTGTAAAACTCAATTCGTACATCAATAGGTCCTGTTTTAACTGCGTCATTTTGATGTGTTACATCAACAACAATAAGCGGTGCTGTTGCCTTATATTCATCAACATTGAGCGGATGTTGAGGAATTTATAGCGTAAATGATCATTATTTTTACTCTGGCTTAAAGTGAAGTCTTATAGAAATTTTAACCCCTCGAAAATTAATAAGGTCACCGTCTTGATTTAAGACTTTTATCATTATGCTGTTTATTTGTTGATAGTTGACGGGTAAGTAAATGACATTTCGAGGTTTTTCATTTATTTTATATCCTGGTGAGACATCGAGAGGAAATTCGTGAATAGTATGAACTGATGTGTTGTTAATATATGATCCGGTTGTCAAGTTGCATTCAATTCGTATTGTGTTTATATTTGTAATATTTAAAGGTAAATCAGATTCAAACATTTTTCTTGTTTTATCTGACTGACCTATATGTATATATTCCGTTTTTTCTATCTCTTGTAACGGATCTATAGGAACCACTTCTATAAATTCCTCATACGCCAACTCATTTACTATCAACTTTCTTATACTGAATCCCAGCACCTGTCCTATACTGTTTGGTTTTGAAAAATCTATGTCCACGCAGGATACAATTTCAATTTTAAGAGTGTTGTTGTTTGATTTAATTTCCAGGAAAATTGAATCATCAAGGTCTCTTACGGCTGATTTCAAGGAAAACCCAATATCCTCAAATTCATATGAACCAACTGGTATTGTAATAGTATGCGGCCCGATATGAAATAAATTCTTGTGGACATCTGCATTGGGTATAGAATTAAATGTTACAAAGTCTACAAGTCCGCAAACATATTTTGTTGACAATTCAATTGGTGGAAAATATTTTCCAATAAGAGTTGACGTGGTTCCGCTTAAAGAGATTGATATAGACATTATGAGTAGTCGTAATGAACTGAGCTTCTATACATATTTTCCCCCCGATTTAGTATTAAATAATTACTAAAATAGTTAACAATTTTCTTTATTCATATTCAAATTAAATTTTGCTCAAAACATGAAGATACTAACTGACACTGATAGTGATATTGAAACTTATCTGATATTGATGCTGATACTGATCGGATGCTGATACTTATCTGATACTGATCTGATACTGATCAGATACTGATCTGATACTGATCTGATACTGATCTGATACTGTTCTGATGCTAATCTGATACTGTAGTAAACAGTTTTACAGTTAGATGTAGCAAGTCGTTAACAATTATTAATAACTAGTTGACATTAACTAATTTGTTCATGTCAACATTTTCGATTATTCTCATAAAAACGATAAATTGATTCTATTTTCATATGTGTGTTTTATTTGGGCGTTTATTACATAGAATAAAAACATAATTCAAATAATATTTCCATTTAGTCCTACATCAACTCTCGATCGAGGACATATAAAAAAGAATCTGTTATCAACATTAAACATAAAAATTGTAAGTTCTTGGGATTTCAGCTTTAATCATGAACGAAATATTAAATGTCCTTAAAAACCAATATATGATGAGAGTATTATAAAGAGGGATTACCATAGCTACTCTCCATATTTAAAATCATTCAACAATAATGATGAGATTCGTATACCAATTCAAAATCAGGACCTCTTTGTCTTACCAAGTGAGAGTATGATTTACATTCATGGCTTCATAGTAAAACGTGAAGGTGGAAAAGATGTGGCAACAACAGGTGTGAAATTTAAAAATAACTTTGTGTCATATTTGTTTGACGAAATTCGATATGAAATTAATGGTTTTGAAGTTGATCGTACACGCAATCTTGGAATTTCATCCACCATGAAAAATTTTGTATCATTGAATAAAGCTGAAAGCGATGCATTAAAAAACGCTGGTTGGTGCCCTGATGAAAGTCTTACTTTGGAAAAAAATCACTTTAGTTGCTGTATACCACTAAAAATGTTGATGGGATTTGCCGAAGATTACACTAAAATAATATTAAATTCGAAGCATGAGCTTATCCTTCAACCTTCTTCGTCTAATGATAGCTCATATTATCCTACTAATGCCGCAGATCAATTGCAATTGATAATACTGGATATAACATGGAAAATGCCTCACATACAACTATCGGACTTTTCAAAATTGGAAATGTACAAGATAATTAATAATGAAAACCCTATTTTAATGGCTTTTCGAAGTTGGGACTGTCATGTAAGTCCTAGGATTTCAGAAAGTAAAAGTACAAAGGTTTTATGGAATGTAAAACTGAGTCAGCAAAATGAAAGACCTAGATTTCTTATTATTGGCCTACAAAATGAGAGGAGCAAAGAGGAAGGAAATACGTTCGACCATTGTAATATAACTAATTTAAAAGTTCATTTAAACTCTGATTCATATCCCTATGATGATTTAAATACGCGCTTTGAAATGGGACAGTATGCTATTTTATATGATATGTATGCAAAATTTCAACAAAGTTATTATTATATGCGGGAACCTCAACCATTGCTC
The DNA here is from genome assembly GCA_963920525.1 of Dichetophora obliterata. Classification (NCBI taxonomy): domain Eukaryota; kingdom Metazoa; phylum Arthropoda; class Insecta; order Diptera; family Sciomyzidae; genus Dichetophora; species Dichetophora obliterata. The sequence goes on from OY986435.1 coordinate 124,650,144, forward strand.
AATGTTGCTGAATATAAGGCAACAGCGCCGCTTATTGTTGTTGATTTAACACATCAAAATGAAGCAGTTAAAACAGGACCATGATCGTTTAATTGAATACACTCCTCTAACAAAGGAAATCATAAGAATTATTTAAATATAGCAAATCAATAAAAGAACAATAATGATTCATATATAAATCAACTCGTTTTGTTTTATTTATATCAGCATAGTTGCGTATGGTCATGGTTATGATATCGCTTTCAATCGATAGCTTAATTTATTCTGCTGCTTTCATACTTTGTTTTTACATTAGTCAGCCAACTTATATTAAATTTATTAAAATGCATAACAACTACACTCTGTACTTCTATACATTATTCTCTTTGTTTTGGGTCTGGGCTTATCACCTTAAACTTGAAATGCTGATTTATAACAACAACAACACCACCGAAGTTTATGTAGCGACTTAAAACTATAAACATTATGCTTGCTTTGAAGCTTGGGCTTATCACCTTCTAGCTATCTCCCCGTCCGTCCATCCATCTGACTATCTGTCCGACTGACTGCCCATACGTCTTCTATGCTTGCTTATCTCCCACTTCAGCTAGTTAGACCAATCATACCCCCTAGCTATCCCTCCGTCCGTTTATCTTGCATGCTTATCTCCAATTTGCAACAACAACAACACGCTTCAGCCACCCTACTATCGGCCAACTTGACCGATCGTGCGACGCCGACTGCGCTGCACCTCACAATTTTGTGAATTTGGAGGCCCATAAGAAAATACACGCGTTTTTGGTCCAGAAGCCTCATAGCTTATCTACTGATCAATTATCGTTTGTGTCCGACCATGACCTTATCTTTTGCACTTTAGACATTAATCTCTCAGTAGCGGCGGCTGCTACCACTTTTTCTTATCGAAACTTCAAGTCAATTGACTATGGATCCCTTTATAATGATTTGTCTCTTATCAGTTGGGATGATTGTTGGTTTCTCAGCTCGGTCGATTGCAAACTAAACTTCTTTACAACCAAAATAGTTGATATTTTTAATAACCATGTTCCCCTATGCACTCGTCGAGTCACAAACACATCTTGCCCCTGGTTTTCGACCTCTGTGAAAATGGCTTTAAAAAAGCGAAACAAAACTTACTGCAGATGGAAGCGTAATCCAACTATATTGTATTGGGAGGCGCATAAAATAGCTAGAAATGAAGCTACCTCAGCCGTTGGGTTGTCAAAAAAAACGTTTTATCAGTCCAAGCTTAGTCCCTCACTACCTTCGAAACAGCTATGGAAAAATTTAAAAAGTATCGGTATTTCCAATAAAGAGATTGAATCTAATAAAATCGATCCCAATATTCTGAACGATTTCTTTGTTTCAAGCTCGGAATCTGATGAATCTTTGAACTCGGTATATTTCAGCAGATCTGCTTTAGACTTTCCGTCACATTTCAATTTTATCGCGGTTAGTGAACTGGATATCGTGCATGCTGTAGCAAAAATCAAATCAAATGCTTCCGGTGAAGATGAAATCTCAATTAAGTTTCTTAAACTCATATTACCCTATGTGCTCAGCCCTCTTGTTCACATAATTAATCACAGCTTCACTACCTCGTGCTACCCTGCAATCTGGAAGGTAGCAACTATTATTCCAATTGCTAAAAAAGCCAATGCTCGTGAGCCGGGTGACTTTAGACCCATTAGTTTGTTGTCATCAATACCTAAGGTTTGTGAATCTATAATGGCGGAGCAGATCTCCAACCACATATGCATATTCGGTCTTATGTCAGATCATCAGTCTGGTTTTCGTCCTGGCCATAGCTGTTCTACTGCTATGGTTAAAATAATGGATGATGTTAGAATACCATGTGATAAGGGACATGTGACTCTGCTCTGCCTACTAGACTTTTCAAAAGCTTTTGATACCGTGAACCACAACATACTATGCAAGAAACTTAAGTTTAATTTTGGATTTTCTGATAATTCAGTCCGATTATTAAATAATTATTTATGCGGTAGAACACAGAGAGTGAAAGTGGGCACTAGTTTTTCATCATATAGGTATACTTCTAATGGAGTTCCTCAAGGCTCGGTACTTGGCCCACTTCTATTTTCTATTTATTTATTTATTTATTATTATTATTCATCAAACAGAGATTTATTCTCTTAATGACTACTTAAAAATTGAAAATACAGTATATTATAACAATTTGATACAGGTTACGTTAAGTTACTGGAATTATTACTTACACTATTAAAATATAAAAGCAGAGAATTCTTAAAGACACTCCTACTTAAACCTAGATTAAAGTCTATATCTCGACATACTGAATTTGCCAGTCTTAAGCAACGAGTGATTGGTTCGTTCATATTGTAGTTTACTCTATGAAATGGCTCATGAAATAATCTTCGAGATCTCAGATCACGTGAAGGTACGTGAAAGCTTACTTGAAAAAGCAAAGTGGAACAGTTTATTTCAAAGCATATTAAATCCCGTACATAACGAACATAATGGCAAAATATTTACGGCGATTTTCTAAGGATAGAATACCAAGAAGAAGCCTTCTCACATAATATTCTGGCATTTCGATATTCCAATTTAAGCAACTGATTGCAATTCTCGTAAAGCGTCGCTGAATTCTTTCGATTCCATTAGAAGCGCATCTATAGAAAGGGTCCCAGATTATGCAACAGTATTCTAAGATAGATCTTACAAATGCAAAATATAACGATTTTAAAGAAAATGGATCACAAAGGTCTTTAGTGTTTCTGTTTATAAAACCTAACATAGCATTAGCTTTTGATACAATATAGTCTATATGCTTTGAGAACCTTAGTTTATTATCAAGTATAACTCCAAGATCTTTCTTTTCAGTTATTCTAGACAATGTCATAATTCCGAGTTTATATGTGTAAACTACGGGCGATAAAATTCGATTGAAAGTCAAACTTTGGCATTTAGATATATTCAGCGGCAGTAAATTGTCGCTGCACCAAACAGATAATTGGAGCAAATCTCTTTCAAGATTCAAACAATCGTTAGTGTTTTTTATAATAGAAAAAATCTTTATGTCATCAGCATACATTAAACACTGAGAAAATTTTATTTTTTTAGGAATGTCATTTACGAATAAAAGAAACAGAAGTGGCCCCAAGTGACTGCCCTGCGGAACTCCTGAAGAAACCGATATTGCGTCTGACAGTATATTGTCAATACAAACAAATTGTGTCCGTCCTGTAAGGACGGACACCATTTTAAAAAGTTAAAAAGAACCATTTAAAAAAGTTAGAGTGAAAGCCAATTAATTCGAGTTTTTTTATGAGTAACTCATGATGAACTCTATCAAAGGCTTTAGAAAAATCTGTAAATATTACATCACATTGATGTCCTTCTTCAAAACAATTCAAAATATATTTAGAAAATATTGCCAAATTTGTAGTTGTTGACCTCCCCGTGATAAAACCATGTTCATCAATGACATATTCAATCAGTGCAATAACGTAACAATGCATGCATATGCTGACGACCTTCAGCTGTATTTTTCCAGACCTGTAGGGTTAATCGAAGATCTATGTGTCAGAATGAATGAAGATTGGTACACTGTAGCAGAATGGGCTAAAGCTAACCAACTTACGCTCAACCCACAAAAATCGTAAGTCTTACCTATCTCTAATATCCCCTTATCAAATCTCGATCTTGCCCCAATCTTTCTTAGCAATGTTGAATTAAAAGTTGTTAGTAAGGTTAAAAATCTTGGCTTCCAAATAAATACATCTCTGTCTTGTGTAGATCACATAAACTCTTGCGTGAGTAAGGTCTATTTTGTATTAAGAAACCTGAGAATGACTCCAGCATTTGTTCCCGTAGAAACGAGATGAAAACTATTCTTGCAGCTGCTGATGCCTATAATCACTTACTCGGAAGTCGATTATAGCAATCTTGATTCACGGTCATCTCACAAGCTCCTAGTTGCTCTGAATAATGCTACCCGTTATGTTTATAGATTGAAGAAGTTTGACCATGTGTCACTTTTCCGCACAAAATTACTTGGTTGCTGCTTTTTTCGTTATCTTGAAGCGAAAAATTGCTTATTACTACATAAGATTATTTACTCGCGCTGCCCACATTACCTTTTTGAAAAACTTCAGTTCTGTAGGTCAGCTCGAAGTATGAACCTCTTGATACCAAGTCATCATTATAAAAACTCTAGCAGGCTTTTTTTCGTCAGTGCAATTAGACTGTGGAATTCTTTACCGAATAACATTAAAGTTGTTTCCAACCACAGAGCCTTCAAGCGTTTAATTTTTGAATACTTCTCATAACTCTTATCTATCTTCTTGCTTTCTATCCTCTCCTATCTCTCTTCTTAACTGCTTCATTTTTAATTGTTAAATATATAATTTTATCGTATCTTTTATATCAATAGCCATTCTCACATTATGTAATTATGTAATTATTTTGTTTGCATTTTTAATATTGCTTAAACTTGTTGCATATTATTTTTCTCATTCATAATTAATTTAATTTCTAGTTCTTAATCAAGTTTAACATAAGTAAAACCATTTGTAATTTAACTTTTTTGCGGCACTCAAAAGACTTGTTCTTATATGCCAACATATTTGCTCAATAAATCTAAAATCTAATGCCCCTATTATGGTTTACAACTTTGCTTAAAATTGAGTTGTCAAATAAAAATCGGTATTATGATTTACAACACAACCAAACTTCTAACAAAGTTGTCTTTCCAGTTGTGTGTGTACACTTTTTGGCATTATGAATTACAACCGAACTTGAATGCGGTTGTGTCAAGTGTCAAAATTTTACAACGGCATTTGTGAGGTTGTTTGCTGGTTGTGTTATGAAGGAAAAGTGGCAAATAACTTGTAAGTTGCAACAATTATTAATAAAAACCGATTTTAATTAATATAAATAATATTTAGGAAAGTAACTACCAAAAAACAATTTGATAGGATGGTTTCGTTGCTAGAGAAGTATCCAGATGTGACTAGGGTAAAAGGGCATTTTGGATCTAGCAAGCATCTGACCAATGAGCTCTGGGATGTTTATTGTTGAGCTCAATAGCATCGGGCCTCCAACACGCTCACCACAGGAATGGCAAAGGGTTTGTTTAAAAGTAAAATAAATAAAAGAAAATTTTGCAAAAACATTATTTTATTAATAAATAATATTAAACAACTATACCAACTTGAAAAGAAATTTGGTAAACAACAAAAAAAATATTTCCGCAACAGGAGGAGGTCCGTTACAAGATATTAGTTTGACTCCACTTGAAGTGTTGCCGATTTGACTAAACTCCACAATACTTTATCACCGCCAGGCAGACCTTTCACATTTCAATTTCACATTTCAATCCTCAAATGCTGATTAAATTGAAAATGATTATAACCACTTGAACTGCCAACTGTCCAATCAATGTGCTGAAACCACAAGCCGATCTCCACTTCTTCCCAGCCAATCTCCTGCACATCAAAGCCGATCTACTGCGCATCCTATCCGATCTACTGCGCATCCTAACCGATCTCATGCGCATCCTAACCGATTTTCTGCGCATCCTAGCCGATCACCTGCACATCTAAGCCGTTCACCTACATATCGCATCACCGAACGCCTACTAATCCTAGCCAATCTTCACAACCTAGCCAAACTGTTCCAAATCCCAGGCGTGGGCGATTTACCAAAGTACACAACATTGAAAAAGATCTTCTCAATGCTATTAAAACACAAACAAAGAACCAAATAGAAATTTTGAAAAAATTTGTAAAATTTCTTTGAAACTTTTTCTTTAAACCCTGTTCAATTGCATTAATAGATAAAACAGTGAAAATAAAAAAGCTGTTTTTGTATATATTCGGCTGTCAAAATTGCATTAAATTCTATTACAATTTTTGAAAGTATTCCATACAACTCAACTTAGAATGGTTGTAAGCCATAATACCAACAAATATTCCAGTGGTGTGCTAAGTTGCCAACTCAGTTTGGTTGTAAATCGTAATAGGGCTATAAATCTAAGGTCCTCTGGCGGGCTTAGCAGACTAGACAGTCTGTTTCGGAAATAGCTACATTTCCTCTTCAGTAGTCTTGAGTGATTCAGCTGTTAGAGTAAACACATCTAAACTCATATGACGCTTAATTGTTATTCAGAACAAGTGGATCTAATTTTTGGTCAAGCCCTTAACTTTATTATAGTTATGTTTGTATGTGATAAAGTGGCTCCTCTTTCTTTTCCGTCGATCCCTCTCTTGGCTTGTCGCTTGTTTGGCGATAGTCACCAGGCGGCGTGACTTTAAGCCTTAGAGCTTTACTATCCACTTCTTGGTTAATCGCTTTTTTGGTGGCTTGACATAGTTTATTTAAACTTTGCTTAAAACTAAGATTATATATTAAGTATATGTGTGCCTGTTGTTGACGCAAGTCAATCAATTTTACTTATATTTGGTTATGCTCTACCAGAAAACTATTAGATTTATAATTAAATTGTGACCTTTTCATGATTTTACAAGGTTAAAATTTGGTGCTTAAGGTTAAAATCATCAAAGAGGAATAGTTAAACCTAGTTGTTTAATGTTTGATTGATAAATTTTTTTTTTGTTAAAAATCGACGGACATATCAGTTTTTTATGTAAACCCTAAATTTGTAAGTTCTTCTGTTTTATTATTTTGTTCAGCAAAAATATCAATTGTATTTATTTTTTTCTATGTTCTTACCACATTATTTTTTGTATTAATTTTAAGATAATAAAAATAAGCTGAAAAATAAACAGCGAAACGTGGGAGGTGAAAAATTAAATATTTTTTTTGCATAAAAACACCATTTAGTATGAACACTACTGCAAGAAATTATATAAATTCAAAAAGTTGGTCAAATACACTTATTCAAAAAAAAAAAAAATCATGATCAAGTCAAAAAAGTTTTAAAAATAGTTATTAAAAAAGGAACTAAGTATTTAATTTTTTATTTAAAATAATAAGTTTAAAAAAAAACGTTATAAGGCATCTGGTGTGATGGTTAAATAAATTCAAATCAAGCTTTGCGGCTAAACGATCCCACATGTTGTTAAACCTTATTAAACTAAAAAATTTCGAATGGACAGCATGTATAGCGTTTTGGCAGCAGTGGTGATAATAAATGAATTATTAGAAGGTGAAGAGGATTTTTATAGTTAACTCTTCCTATACGAAATTTTAAAAATTGTTATTTTATAATTTTTATAATTTTATTTAAATATATTTTTGTACACATTTTTGTTAAAAATTTAACCAAATCCCGGGTTCCCGAAAATCACGAGATTTTAAATTTTTAATCCCGGGACTGTCGGGACGAGAAAAACTCCGGAATCCCGAAATCCCGAGATTGCATCCCCTACAGCTGAATCACTCAAGACCACTGAAGAGGAAATGTAGCTATTAACAGGCTGTCTAGTCTGCTGTGTGATTAGCTTTTATACAGAGTTGTTCTTGTTGTTGCTTTTTTTCATAAATTACTTGGCCTAAAGCTCAATATAACCTTGTAAATCATGAAAATGCCTCAATTTAATTATAAATCTATATTTTTTATGTATAAAGATGGCGCTTAAGTTGGTGTGCTTAAAAAAGCTGAAAACACTAGGCGCCACCCATTTTGTGATCCTCAATTCACTAATTTTTTCTTATGGACTTTGGCCTTCTAAACACGAATATCACAATAAAAAAATTTCTATGGATAAGTTTTTGAGACATGATTTTTTGAAAAAATGTCCCTTTTTTCCAGCATGTAGTGTCATAAATAGCAACTTATCTCGAAAACGAATTAACCAATTTAAAAAAAAAAAATAAATCAAGACAATTAAATTACCTACAAATTCTTAGAACAAACTTTGTCATTTGGCTTAGTAAATTTGACGGAATTAGAAAAAATTCGGCGAATTTTTTTTTAAAATCAAGTCGAATAATGTTTCAACAATCTAAAAAAATCGAAATCTCAAAAGAAATCTCAGCTTATTATTTTGTACGTAAAGATAGTTATTTGAAGAACAAAACACACTGCCTTTGAGGAAAATTCATGGTAGACTAATAAAGTTATAGACCATTGAGTGAAGGTACCGAAATTCTACTTTTTTATGATTTTTTCATTTAATGCCGGTTAATTAACCGGCATATATGTTGGCATATAAGAACAAGTCTTTTGAGTGCCGCAAAAAAGTTAAATTACAATTGGTTTTACTTATGTTAAACTTGATTAAGAACTAGAAATTAAATTAATTATGAATGAGAAAAATAATATGCAACAAGTTTAAGCAATATTAAAAATGCAAACAAAATAATTACATAATTACATAATGTGAGAATGGCTATTGATATAAGAGATATGATAAAATTATATATTTAACAATTAAAAATGAAGCAGTTAAGAAGAGAGATAGGAGAGGATAGAAAGCAAGAAGATAGATAAGAGTTATGAGAAGTATTCAAAAATTAAACGCTTGAAGGCTCTGTGGTTGGAAACAACTTTAATGTTATTCGGTAAAGAATTCCACAGTCTAATTGCACTGACGAAAAAAAGCCTGCTAGAGTTTTTATAATGATGACTTGGTATTAAGAGGTTCATACTTCGAGCTGACCTACAGAACTGAAGTTTTTCAAAAAGGTAATGTGGGCAGCGCGAGTAAATAATCTTATGTAGTAATAAGAAATTTTTCGCTTCAAGATAACGAAAAAAGCAGCAACCAAGTAATTTTGTGCGGAAAAGTGACACATGGTCAAACTTCTTCAATCTATAAACATAACGGGTAGCATTATTCAGAGCAACTAGGAGCTTGTGAGATGACCGTGAATCAAGATTGCTATTCACGACTTTGGATTAAATTACTTGCTATACACCTCACTTGGGATTAAATTTAATATAAGCACATCTGAAATTAATTTTTAATTAAAAAATTTTATTTTTAACGAAATATTAAATATCAACATAAATCCTTAAAAAGTACAGAATAAAAAGAATACTAAAAAAATATTGACTTAAATAGGAAAGGAAATAAGAAAATAATAAAAGAAAATATTGCTGAATTAGAAAATTAAATTGTTTGGCAATGGTTTAAAAATTATTTTGTCCCTTTTTTGTCGATTGTGTTCAGACATACAAATATCTGATACATATATCTGATACATATACATATATCTCATATTTTATATATATATATAATATAAAATATATAATTTTTACATACTGAATTCTTAGCTTTAAAAAAAAAAATATATATGTAATATATATTATAATATATATATATATATAATATATGTATATAAAAAGAGGTCCTATTCGCTTCCACTCAAGCCTTTAACTCAGAGTTAGATATACGAAAAAGAGTACGCTACAAGCAGGTAAGGCTAAAAATTCTAGATTTTTCCCGGTTCTTTTGTTGCTGACGTAAAACAGGTCAAACCGGTTTACTTTGTATTTTTTTTTTATTTTTTTAGTTGCTTATAGCGTACACTTTTCGCACACCTGCTTTTGAGTGAAAGGCTTGAATGGAAGCTAATAGGAGCTGGTTTTTTTTTTGCTTTCCTTGTGCATGGGCTGTACTTTTTAGAAATAAAAAATGCGCAACATGATTAGTTTGCGACGCTAGAAGGTTACTTCCTGGAATTTTTTAACAATTCGCAATAGGTCACTTCATGTCATTATAAGTGCATCTTTTGTAAACACGTACGTTGTAAGCTATATACACGGTCTAATTAAATTTTTTTATATCTTGATGATTAAAACTGGTGAAATGAGCAAGAGAGCGAGATTATTTTCATGCGATAACGATCCTGACATTTTTTGTTACGTGTGTGGTAGATATGTTTTCAATAAAACTAAACATAAATTCACGGATTCGCTACAAAAAAAGTATGGCCAGTATTTTGCAATGGCACCTGAAACTTCAAATCAACATTGGACACCAAATTTTATATGCCATGTGTGTCAATCAATTTTTACCTCCAAGTAAGTATTTGTTTTAAAATGTTAAGGATATGAAGGGTGAGCCATCGGTAAGGTGTCCCTTATATGACCAAATTTAAAAAATGTATGCCGCAAGTATTTATAAAATTGAGAAAAAAATTAAAATAGGAGAAAACTATATTTTCTAAAAAAAAATTAGTTTTACGGCCCTGATTACAATTTTTTATTTTTCCCACAGACGAAACATGAAATTCGTCAAGCCAATGATTTGGAGAGAGACTCAGTGTCATGTCACTGAATGCTATTTTTGCTTATGTTAACAGAGTGGCTTCGGGAAAACTATGCGATGGAATTACCTGAAAAATTCAGCTGCTGGGTTTACGCTTCCAGTTCTGCATTCAGATGGAATACAGTATCCGAAATTTCACATTGAAAGAGCTATGTCAGAAGAAACAAGCATATCACAGAAAAGCTGGCGAAACAAAGAAATGCAAGTGGAAGAAAGGCCGAAAGTAATGATGCAGCCGGAATTAAACGATTGGATTAGAGATCTGAATCTTACAAAAGAAAATGCACAATTACTTGCATCGCGCATGAAAGAACGACACTTCTTGGCTAATCATAACAGTTCATCATAGTACCGAGACCGGCATGACCCTTATGCAAAATATTATAGGATGGAACAACATATGCTTTTGTCACGATATATCCGGGTTGTTTGTGGAGCTACATCAACCGTATGTCGCAAAAGAGTGGAGGTTGTTTATCAACAGCAACAAAGACAGTTTATCAAAGCTGTTTTATTAACCCTCATCGGTCCCCTGTATGCGCACGCATACAATTATTTTGCCTGAACAACCAAAAAAACCCGTTTTTGAATTTGTACCCTTACTGTATTTGCCTGTGCAGTTATAGTTACGAATCGGTCCCTGTGTATGTGCGCGCATACACATAAGCAGGTACCTGGAATTGCCGCTTATTTTTGTGTGTGGATTTATAGCTTTGTCTATGATCTATCTATAGTTTGTTCTGGAACACACATAAGTGAAGTTTGTTTGCGCATTTATTTGAATTTTGGTTGTGTTTCGAAGTATTTGATAAAAAATGGATAGAGTTTTACGTGAAAGAAGGCAGCGAGATGAACTAGAAATTGATTTTGATTTGGAAAGCGAAGCGGGCGAATCTCCGTGCAATAGTGACGATGATTTTGCATTATCAGACGAGGAGAATGATGAAAGTGAAGTTAGCGTGCATTCGGATGAAGACGACATTGAGCCACTTGAGCAAAATTAGGCAGAATAAAATGCAGCAAATCCTGAAAATAAATATTTTTCAAAAAATAAGAAAATTAAATATTCATCGCAATCATTTGAAATAAATCGAAGAAATTCATTTCGACGTGCAGAAAATTTCATTTAAGGTAAAAACCTACCCTCTTTGTTATGGGTTCATGTTCATTCTATGTTTCATTTTTGTTATAATTCAGGTCAAAAAGCATTAGCAGCTGCTACTATAGTTGATGTTTCGTCTGCATTTCACATGTTCCTTGAACCGGTTGAGAATATTATTTTGAACATGACGAATTTATATGGTGTGCGAAAGTACAAAGACGATTGGGAAAACATTGATTTGGACACTCTGCACGCATACTTTGGATTGTTGCTGCTTTCTGGTGTGTATTGGTCATACGGTGAATGTGTCACTAAACTGTGGAATGACGAAACTGGTCGGCCAATATTTAGAGCAACAATGTCTTTGAAAATGTTCAAGCGTATGTTCAAGCCAACACTGCATCTACAACTACTTCTGTACGTGACAAATTGGCACCGATTCGAAATGTATACGATAAATGGAATCATAATTTGAAAGTTGTATACACACCAGGAAAAAACACTACTGTAGATGAACAGTTAGTTCCGTATCGTGGGTGATGTCCGTTTCGTCATTATATTCCATCCAAGCCGGCGAAATATGGCATCAAAATTTGGGTGCAATGCTACTCAAAAAGCTGGTATGCATACAACACACAAATTTATGTTGGTCGGAATCGTAATGCCACTCCTCAACGTAATCTCGGACAGCGTGTTGTTTTGGATTTTGTGGAAGGACTTTCTGACAGAAATGTACCGTGTGACAACTTTTTCACTTCCTATGAATTGGCAGAAAATTTACATAAGAATCGCATGACTATTTTGGGAACAATAAGGAAAAATAGGACTGAAATTTCTTCAGTTCCACTCGTCATGCGTCAAAAGCCAATTTATCATATAGAAGTTGTATATGAACATAAATTGCAAGCAGTTATGTTGTCATATGTTCCTCGCCAGTACCGATTTGTGACATTGCTCAGTACATACCACAATGTTGTCAGCATAAATGAGAATAGTGAAAAGAAGAAACCTAACATCATTGAAGACTACAACAAAATCAAGAGTGTAGTTGATACTATGGATCAAATGGTGGCTACGTACACATGCAAACGAAAAGTCAATCGGTGGCCAATGGCAGTATTTTGTAACGTGCTTGATGTTAGTGCGTTGGATGCATTCGTGAAGTTCATTGCATTGTTCACGAATTGGAAAAATTCTAAAACGAACCATAATATTCGTCGTCGCCTTTTTATCGAGGAGCTTGGATTGAATCTCGTTGAAAAACAGATCACTAAACGTAAAAAACAACCTCAAAGTAATGATGCTTCCAGTGTTATTCAAAGAATTCGGGAGATTCGCCATTTACCAAGTACATCAAAACGAGGCCGATGCTTCATCTGCACATATAAAAATAACAAAAATCTTTTTGCTACACGCTGTGAAAAGTGTAGAAATTTCATTTGTGCTGTTTCATTGTGTTTCAATTTATGCGAAAAATGTACAAACAATTGACAAAAGTAATAAATTCAATTTTTTTTTCTAATATATGTAATATTCTAATTAATTTCATTCTAAATCTACCTTTATGAAGTTCAAATATATTAATATGATAGTAAACAATGTAATAAACATAAAAAATCACAAAACATAAATGGTTGTTATTTTTTTTTTAGCTTTTTTACAATTAAAAATATATGTGTATGCGCGCGCATACAATGGGACCGATTAGATATATTTATCGAGGGACCGATGAGGGTTAAATCGCAAAATTGTTTGCTTTTTTTAGATTTTTTTTTATAAAAATATAAATATGTGATAAATATAAGCTTTAAGCTGGTACGAACAGTTGAGACGATGCTTAAAATTAATTTTTTAATTATTCCGCGAAAACGGGAATCGGCTACACGTTAAAAATCTGGGGTCTGTAATAAGTGCTAACACTATTAAAATAGATACTTTTATTTTTAATATAAACTAAAAAATATCTTCGTTTGCCGTACAAAACCTAATGCAAATAATAAAATTTTGTTTTATTTTAGCTCACTTGGGATGATGTATGCTCCTCAAACCGTGACCCCAAAGCATCAAATTGTAGCAGGGATGTTTGCCGCAGCAATGCTTATTACAGGAATATTTTCTGGAATTCTTTTTTCATTTATTTTTCCGTTATTAGTGGAAAAAGTTTCGTTTTAAATTATTAATAATAAATAAAAATGTATAAAATGTTCAATTCAAATTATTTTTATATCTTTATTAAATCTTTAAAAGTGAAAAAATTTCTGTAAATTTGTTTGTTCTTAATAGAAACACAGATCCGGATTTAATTTAATACTGTATTATTCACAAGTTTTATTCTTGTGGCGATAAAAACATTGCAACAGTTCGTATTATGCCGCATCAGTATCGGATCCAATAACTAAATCAACCCAATTCTGAACAGAACCTCGCTACGGAATTTTTACATTCCTCATCCGGACCTTCTACCGTCGAACTTTTGGTATTTCTAATATCATTAAGGCAGGGCTGGGCATTCCAACACAGTCACATTTTATTATGTCTTGTAAGTATTGGTGCGCTCTCTAATAGCGCACACTGAGCGAAAAATTTGTCACAATTATCTAGATTTGCAACTTTGTATGTTAATACCTCCACACATACTGTAATGTGTTTATTTTTTATTTTTAGTCATCGGTATTGTTCACTATTTCTTCTTTGTCATTATTGCTTCAGCATTTTCTTCTAAGTAAATAAATTATATTAGTTTGCTTGCAGTGGCAAATTACTCATTCTGCTTCTCTGCAGAACAGAAATCGCATTGCGACTCAGAGCCAAACATTTTTTTAGGCGTTTTGTTTTTGTTTTAATATTATTACATATTAATATATACGAATATACGAATCATTAAAATTATAATCAAAACTTCAAAAAAATAAGTATCGCAAAATTAATGAATACAAATAATATAAACAAAATAATGCAAAGGATCTTAATAGGCAATATGTATGAATTATATTAAACCTTAATAAAATAAAAAAATATATGCATAAGAAATATGAATCTACAAACCAAAAAGTTTGTTTTTTAAGAGTGTACATAAAACTTCCAACATAGGTCTTCACATGGTATAATTATTTGACAAGGTAGCCGTGACAGTTTTTTGGCGATTGGTAGTTGTCAAAAACAGCTAAAGGAGTTGTATTTTGCTGCTGTTGACTAGCTATGTGCTTATTTTTAACTTTTCTTTGATTCATTAAATTTGTTCGCAAAATTTATTGGAATGTTTTTAGTTTGCTGCGATTGACTAGCTATGTTTAAGTCGTTGGTTATTTTTTCACATTTCTTTGATTAATTGCATGAACAGTTAATTTTGACAACTACCCATCGCCGCTCGTGAGAAAAAAGCCAGTCTACGCTACTACCTTGGCAAATAATTGTACCATATGTCTTCATAGCATCACCGTCAGCGAACGACTGAATTATATTCTCTTCTGTTGTGAGTTTTGTGCACATGTGAAAAGTTACGCTCAGAGAGCGCTCAGTGAGCTATGGGACGCCCAGCGCTGCATTAAGGACATCATCGGCACTGAAGCGGAGTATTTCATCTCCTGCTTTTAACGCTCTAAACTTTCGCTTCAGACTGCGATTATATTTATCTGGCCTGGGCAGGCGCTCAACAAACTGTCTGTTAAGGGCTGCGGCACACTTTTTTGAGTCAAGCAGCGTTTTATCACCAAAGGAGATAGTTGTTAATTCGCTTCTACGGGGATTTGAAAAAATGGGTGGTATTCCATACAGACTTGGAGCCCATCTCCGACTTCTCCAAGTGCTGTCGCCACTGAACTTTACGATGCTCGTTAACGAGTCTGTTGATTTTCAAACTCAATTAAGGCAGTCTGAGTTATTAGCTCTCAAGGTGTCGCGTTCGTCGGCAAGGCGAGCAGCCACCGCAGGCAGTTTGGGCGTATCTTGGGGATGCGTCCTGAAGGAATGAATCTCTTTCCTGCGGAGAGCAATACTCGTCTATTATTCCGTTCGCCTTCGCTAGCTGTTCTTGGTGGTGGTAGTGCAGTGAACTTAGCCTCTGTCGAGCCGTTCCAATCCGCTTTCCGAAAGTTAACGAAGGCGCGGTCTTCGGATGTTAAGAAAACCGCATTCGTAGTGACCTTGATGGCATAAGGGATGAGGTCAGAGCTTATAATCAATAGATCTGGCGAGCTCTTGTAGTTCATCGTGATCAGGGTGGGTGTGCCTCGTTGACAACACAAACACGTATTGTCGATTTGGTCTGGCAGATTCTTACCTCTCGAGTCACAGCCACGCTCAAAGCACCAGCTGTCATGGTGAGCGTTGAAATCACCCAGTATTATGCGGTTGTTGCCTTCAAGGATAAATTCTATGTTGGCTTTAAAACCGGCTCTGCACACTGATACGGGTGGATGTATACGTTGAGGAGCTCAATATCAGTCCCTCCACCCCTGACTGATATTCCCTGAACTTCAAGGTGGTCGGCGTTGGGGGTTAGGGCAAGGGGAGTAAAGATGACGACTCATGTATCAGAAAGGCCAATCCTCTACCTGCTCCCTTATCACGATCACGACGAATGATGTTAAAGCGTGACGAGAGGATCAACGTGTTTTCTCTCGTCATCTTGATCTCCTGGAGAGCAGCAATGAGGATCCCCTTCCTAACTATGAAGTCAGTAACCTCTGTGATCTTTCTTGTAAGACCATTATAGTTGCACTGCAGGATTTTGAAATCTCTTTGCTGTGTTGTTGAAGCTTGCTCGGTGATGGTAGCCTGAGCTGTGGAGGGGGCTGTCAGATCTGGGTTAGCATCAGTGTTGGCAGAGTCTCGGACCGGGTTTATGGTGTTTGGGCCAGGTTGCGGAACTTGTTGGTGACTGGCACTGGCACTGGTAAAGTCAGATGGGTGCAGCTCGGTCATCTAAAGTCAGGACTGTACTCTTTATAAGACCCAAGCCTTGAGCCTTGAGCATCGGATGTGTAGTAGGGTGTATCGAATTACAATTTTTTTCGAATTTCACATTCTAAGCGGTCTCAAAAGTTGCAATGGGTGGTCAAGATCTCCCAAAAACAATTTTAGAAAAAAATTAGGTTCTCTTCCTCTCCCGCAAGGACAAAGTTGTTTTTTGAGAAAACCAGTAAAAAAACACGATCTCAAAATGCTTTAATTTTTGTTAGAAAAACTACATATGTCTTCAAGCAAAAGTAAATATAGGCTTTAACTAAAAATATTTTGGCAAACACGATGACACTCTCGATTTTTACCCACAGTGTCCTGTATGAGGGATATTCGAACCTATAGATACACTTGAGGTAGCACAGAACTTTTGATTGCTATATGATTGTCTAAATTTTGGCGATTTTATTATAGTGTTGGTGTTTCCTAAAATTTGGCGAATTAATAATATGCCATTTTTTTTGTACAAAAACTAAAGCATTTCGGGATCGTGATTTTTTACTATTTTTCTTAAAAAACAACTTTGTCCTTCCGGGAGAGGAAGACGTCCTTATTTTTTTCTAAAATTTTTTTTTGGAGATCTTGATCCCAAGATCGTATATATGTCCGATCTGCCGGTGTCCTAGGACCGGGGTTAGATTCAATGTAACCCGCACATAGGAGAAGTAATCTGAATAGGTATACCTGCTGTTGTTGTCTTTGCTGTTGTTGGTGTTTTTTTTGCAGCTGTTTTTATTGCTATCTGCTGATAGAACGCTGCTTAAAGAAGTTGTGCCAGTTGAAGTTGAGCAATTTAAGACCTGAGCGCCGATTACGAAACTCGAAGTACTTCGTTTTTTTGTGTGACTTGTAAGAGTTATACCCGAGCCTGAAATAAGCTGTAATACTAGGGTTTTTTGCAATATTAATTTCAAATATACTAATTCCCAATTTCTGCAGTGCTAATTTTGGCGATCTGAACCGCTGAACATAAAATAGGTATGTTTAAAATACAAATATTCCTTCTGTTAAATATTCAATTCAAATCCGTGATTCCGTTTTGCTGGATAATGTTATTGTTCTCCACTTGACGTCAAGTGAATAACCATGTTAGCTGATCCAATGTTTATTAGGTAGTTACCCATCCAAGGTATAATTATCCAGGTACCATAAATAAACTGTCCGTCATGGACAAAACAGTGGAAATGTCAATAAGCAATGTTGCTTCTGTAATAAAAAATTGTTTGAAAGAAGATATTTGAAAATATAAATTTTTATTAACCCTATGGCAATTTGTATGTTCATTATTTTTTTTTTTCAATTAAGTAAGGGTTGATGCAAAATGCAGTTGCAAATATGCGAAATTCAACATTTCGCATTATTAACACATCAAGCACAACAACAAGAAAAATGCAATATTTAAAACAATAAAAAAACTGCAAACTTACAGGCATGCTACACAGGCCAGTATACTGACTCTGTAGTTGGAAAAACTCAATACATTCATACTATTTTACAAATACACTCACAATGGATTCACTTTCACGCCACTTTCATTACTACTGGCAACGAAATTTCAGAGGCAGTAGATTTTAACAGCAGCGGCCAGTGTATGTCAAAAAGGGGGATTTCAGTGCTGTTTTTAATTACTTTTGGTGGGTTTATTTCGGATTTTCGTCGATTTCGTAGCTTGTTAGCAATTAAAAGAAAAAAAAAACAGCAAGTAAAGCACACGCAAACTGCAACAGCAGCGAGAACCTTCGCACTCGATGGAATTTTTTAATGAACTTTTACGTGCATGTGTAGCACCTATTGCTACTAGCATGAAAGTTCGAAATTTTTCGAATCATTCGAACAGTACACGTATTCTTTCGGACTTTCACTGTCACAGGCCTGTAAGAGAAAAATATATGCAATGACTGGTTTTTTTCTATGCATAAATCGATCACTACTGTTTTACTTACTTAGTGGGCGCTACAACCGTATGTCGGTCTTGGCCTCATCTAAGAATTTGCGCCAGCCATTTCTGTCTTTCGCTTGCTGGCGCCAGTTGGAAATTCCAAGCTTCGTCAGGTTGTCCTCTACTTGGTCTTTCCAACGAAGATGCGGTCGTCCTCTTCTGCGTTGACCGCCGCTGGGTACCGAATCGAATGTTTTCTTCACTGGAGCATCGTCTTTCATGCGCTGAACATGACCAAGCCAGCGAAGCCGCTCGATTTTAATGCGCTTGACTATGTCGATGTCAGCGTACAGCTCATACAGTTCATCATTCCACCGTATTCGGTACTCGCCATTGACGCAGATCGGTCCGTAGATCTTACGAAGAATCTTTCTCTCGAATGCTCCTAAAGTCTTTTCATCTTAACTGCTCAGCATCCAGGTTTGTGATGCATAAAGTAGGACGGGCATGATGATTTATAGAGCGCGATTTACGTTCGTCGAGAGAGGGCTCTGCTTCTCAATTGCCTACTGAGCCCAAAGTAACACCTGTTGGCAAGAGTTATTCTTCGTTTGATCTCAATGCTGATGTCGTTGGTTGAGTTAATGCTGGATCCCAGATAGACGAAGTTCTTCACAACCTCGAATGAGGTATTGTCAACGGTAACGTGGGTTCCAAGACGCTGGGACTGTTTGTTTGTTGACACTTAATATTTCGTCTTATCTGCATTCACTGCCAGACCCATTCGACTTGACTCTCTTTCTAATCTGGAAAATGCTGCACTGACTTCGCGCGTATTATGGCCAATGATATCTATGTAATCAGCATACGCAAGCAGCATAATACTCTTGTAGAATATTGTGCCACTACGTCTTAGATCAGCAGCTCGGATGATCTTTTCCATCATTAGGTTGAAAAAGTCGCACGATAAGGAATCACCTTGTCTGAAACCTCATTTGGTAATAAATGGTGGGGAGAAGTCCTTCCCGATTTTAACTGCGCTGCTGGTGTTGCTCAGTGTCATCCTACAAAGTCGTATTAGTTTTGCAGGAATACTAAATTCAGACATGGTGGAGTACAGGTGCTTCCTTATTGGGCTGTCGAAGGCGGCTTTGTAGTCGACAAAAAGATGGTGGGTGTCGACTTGTTTTTCTTGAGACTTCTCCAAGATTTGTCGTAGAGTGAAAATCTGGTCGATGGTGGACTTTCCAGGTCTGAAGCCACACTGATAAGGTCCGATCAGTTCGTTTACAATGAGCTTCAATCTTTCACATAAAACGCTCGACAGGACCTTATATGCGATATTAAGAAGGCTTATCCCACGGTTATTGGCACAGATAGTGGGATCGCCTTTCTTGTGGATTGGGCAGAGCACACTGAGATTCCAATCGTTCGGAATGCATTCTTCCGACCATATTCTACACAGAAGCTCGTGAATGCATTTAAGTAGAGATTCGCCTCCGTTCTTAAACAGCTCAACAGGTAAGCCATCAGCTCCCGCGGCTTTGTTATTTTTAAGCCGAGCTATAGCTTTCAGAACTTCATCATAGTCGGGCAGCGGAACCTCAACGCTGTCATCCAAAATTGGGGTTTCCGGAATATCATCTCTATTGGCGGGATTGTTGTCAGCGTCGCCATTTAGAAGCTTAGAGAAGTGTTCCCTCCATAACGTCAGTGTACTCTGGACATCTGTCCCTAGATTCCCGTTTTCATCATTGCAGGAAGAGGCCCCGGTTTTAAAACCATCGGCAAGGCGTCTTATTTTTCAAAAAATTGTCGGGCCTCATTCCTGTCACCAAACATCTCAATCTTCTCTTGCTCGCGCTTTTCTGCCTCTTTTTTTCCGCCTGAAAATATGTCTCTCTTCCCTCCTCTTTTCTTTGTATCGCTCCTTAGCAGCGCGCGTTACAACTGACTGCAGGGTGGCTTTGTAGGCGGCGTCTTTTTCTGCAGTGGCGTCGCGACACTCCTGGTCGTACCACTGGTTTCGGCGAGGGCGGTGGTAGCCAATCACCTTTTCAGCAGCCGCACGCATGGAGTTGGAAATGTGTGTCCACTGCGCGCATATATCATCGATTGGAGGAGTGCTTTGAAGCAGGAGTGAGAGTCGAGTGGCAAAAGCATCGGCTGTCTGTTTCGATTGCAGCTTGTCGACGTCTAGCTTTCTCTGTGTAGGGTTGCGTGTATTCTTGCGCTGCGCACAGACGTGTACGGATCTTGGCTGCAACAAGATAATGATCCGAGTCAATGTTTGCACCACGGATCGTGCGTACATCCAATACACTGGAAGAGTGCCTTCCGTCGATCAAAACGTGGTCAATTTGATTCTTGGTTTTTTGATCAGGGGACATCCAGGTGGCTTTATGAATATTGAGATGCTTGAATCTAGTGCTACTTACGACCATGTTTCGTGCTGCGGCGAAGTCAATCAGCCTCATTCCGTTATCGGAGGTGTTGTCGTGGAGGCTGAACTTTCCGACTGTTGGACCAAAAATATTTTCTTTGCCCACCTTAGAGTTGAAGTCACCAAGCACGATTTAAACGTCGTGACGGGGGCAGCGCTCGTAAGCATTTTCAAGGCGCTCGTAGAATATTTCCTTGATCTCATCGTCCTTGTCTTCTGTAGGAGCGTGCGCACATATTAGGCTTATATTGAAAAATCAAACCTTGATGCGGATTATGGTAAGTCGTTCGTTCACAGGTGTGAATCGCAGGACGTGGGGCCGTAGTCTCTTGCCAACTACAAATCCGCATCCAAACTCGTGCTTCTCCGCATGGCCGCTATAGTAGATATCACAGGGTGCATGCCGAATGCAACCCTGTCCCTTCCATCGCATTTCTTGGATAGCAGTGATATCAGCTTTATATCTTTCCAAGACATCAGTCAGTTGAATAGAGGCACCTTCCCAATTAAGGGTTCGGACATTCCAGGTGCGTATCCGTAAATCATTATCAGTTTTTCGTTTGCGGTAGTCGTCATCAGATTTGGAGATAATTTTTCTTCTTTTCTTATTTGTTTTCATTAAAATTGGTTTTAACGGGTGGGTTTCAAACCCGACGCACAACCTATTTTAAGCCTAGGGAGGCCCGCCGCTCAGATTAGCCGCCAAACTAACGGTTGTCAGTTTTGACGTTGCCCAGGAAACACCACGTGGAGGTTTGAGTCGACTTGAGGCTACTGATCAGATCACTATTGTCATGTGACATAAAAAACGAATGCTGTTCTGGCTGCTGTGCAACTGTTCTTTGACCAAATGTAGCAAATATTTTTCTAATTGGCGCCGAAATTTGTTACATTCAGCCAAAAAACAGTTCAATACGCTGCACAGCAACCAGAACAGCATTAGTTTTTTACGTCACACGACGGTAGTGATCGATTTATGCATAGCAAAAAACCAGTCATTGCATGTATTTTTCTTTTAGTGATCGACACAAACAAAGACAATTTTGCAAACACCACTTATTCATGTTGTAAAAATTGTCTTTGTTTTGGTTTTCACAAAGGCCTAAATTTTCCAACATGAACATTTTGAAGCAAACACAAGTGTAAAACTGAAACACAGCAAATTGTTGAGATCAATCTTTGTTTGAGTATATGACGCACAAGCAAATATTAAAACGAAGAATTCATGTTGAATGATCAACAGCACGCCAACTCCGTTACTCACAAAAAGAAAATGAAAATAAAATTGTGTTTTGTGTTCTTCAAATAGTGTTTATTTTCATTTATGTTGGAGATTTCTGTTACAATAGTGAAAATTTCTGAACCCTGATTTGTAGTAAATGCTGTACAAAATGCTTTTTATTTCTTTATTTTTTTGACAAAAAAAATCTTTTAAATATTGATTTTTTTATACATAGCAGTTGATCCTTATGCAAGATATAATGGTTTTAAAAATATATCATTTAAATATCATAAAAATATAAACAAAAAAGCTTTTTACTGTACAAAACGTACATTTGATGTAGATACGGCTTTTTGAACTTATTTAAATTTATAGAAAAAACAATAAAAAAGCAGCAACTACAGTGTTTGTTCCACAGTTTTGGCATTTTTAATAAAATCGAAAAAATTTAAATAATATTGAAAGCAAACTGAATTTCACTATTCTAAAGAACCAAATATTAATAACCATCCAAACCCTACCCTGCAAGAACACAACCGGTTATATTATTGGTTATATAAAGAGAAGCAATACGAAAGTTTCGGTCAGTATTTTCTATCAGTCTCTTAAGGGCCATGTGAAAAATTTTACCAAAATATTTGTGTTCGTGTGATTTTGTATCCTTTTCTGGCACAAACTTTTTCAGAAGTATATATTAGTCATCTCGCTTGCACATTTTATATGCCTGTTATTCCAATCAGTTAAATAATAAGTTAAATAACTGAAAATTTCTGTCAAACTTGCCAGTTAAAGCAATTAGTTAAATAGTGGGTTAAATAACTTATTTATATTGCAAAAATACCAGTGGTAGCTACCAGTGAAATGACTAAGTAATTAACTATTTGTTTTATCAAGTACAACAGTAATATCTACCATTTAAATGCCTGGTTAGTTTTCTATTATTTTTTAACTATATGAACACATTTATTTTTTAAATTTTTATTGTAAATTAAGATTAGTATCATACAAGGCTGTTAATTTCGCTTACTTTTTGAGCGAAAGTGAGCGCGCTCTGACTTTCAACTTTATAAAATAAATGAGCGCGCTCACTTTCTGAGCGGCGCTCACTTTTGATGAAATTCTTTTTAAACCAAATAATATATAATACTTTAATAGAGGTAATGAAAACAAAAGATCTCAGTCTTTGTTTTTTTACAAAACTTTTACCTTTTTATTTATTATTTTTACATTATAACTGCATCTCCAAATTTTTGTCGAGCATGCTGCAACGTTAGTTTTGCTGAAAATCATAATTTTTGGCATGAAAATGAAAAATCGTCACGTCATAATTAGTGCCAAAAATAGTAAAAATGACGATAAATCGTCAATGCTCACAACACTGTTTACTTTCAAAAGTGAGCGCGCTCAACTTTTGTATAAAAGTGAGCGCGCTCAAAAAGTGAGCCGCTCAAAATGTGAGCGCGCTCAAAATATGAGCTGCTCACTTTTTTGATAAAATTGAGCGCGCTCACAAAAAGTGAGCGATTAACAGCCTTGGTATCAAAAATTAAAATAAAAAAATTGAAATTATTATAACATTATTCAATGCTATACAAATACATTAAAAGGTTTCCTAAATAATTTCTGGTTTATAAAAATTGGAGTATCTTATTTTATAAGAATTTCTGATGTGTTGCTGATGTTGTTGTGGTTGTAGTGGTAGATGAAAATTAATGGTTAGCGACGTGGCCCACGTGTTTGTGGTCCACCAGTTGGTACACTCAAAGAAATATTTGTTCATATTGATAAATTCCTAGGTTTAGTTGATAAAAATTTTGTCAATATACAGTCAACAAAAGCATTTGTCAATTGGATTTAAGGTAATAAGTTGAAATCATATTGACAAAATTGTATTTTGTTGATTTGATAAATGGATGCTTCAATTTGATATACGCCTTTATCACGAATATCACGTTTTAATTGTTGATTTGATAAAACAAATCTGTCAATATGAATACAGAACATTTCAACATGAAAAATGGTTTGTTGAATAGAAAAATGCTTTTCTGTTAAAAACATATTTTTAATCAATAATACTAAAATGTTTTGTTGTTCTGATAAAAAGATTTTATTACATTTTATATATAATAAACATATTACAGTTTATAAAGGGTGGTTAAATTTTAAGGGCCGATGTTGATTTTGAATAAAACACAAATTATTTAAAAATTATTGTCATTTCTTTTTTTTATGATAATATTGGTATGGTTCAACTATGTATGGAACAAAATATCGGCCAAATGGCCGCCGCGACCTCAGCGGCACACCTCCATCCGATGGTCCAAATTTTCGATGACGCTGAGGCATAATTGAGGTTCTATGTCGTTAATGTGCCGAATTATCTCATCCTTTAGCTCTTGAATTGTTGCTGGCTTATCGACGTACACCTTTTCTTTCAAATAACCCCAAAGAAAGAAGTCCAACGGTGCAAATCACATGATCTTGGCGGCCAATTGACATCACCACCACGTGAGATAACACGGCCATTGAATTTATCGCACAAAAGAGCCATTGTTTCGTTAGCTGTGTGGCAAGTGGTACCATCCTGTTGAAACTACATATCGTCCACATCCATATATTCCAATTCGGACCATAAAAAGTTCGTTATCATCTCACGATAGCGAACACCATTCACAGTAACTGCCTGACCGGCCTCATTTTGAAAAAAATACGGCCCGATGATGCCGCCAGCCCATAAACCGCACCAAACAGTCACTCTTTGTGGGTGCATTGGTTTTTCGACAATCACTTTTGGATTATCATTCGCCCAAATACGGCAATTCTGCTTATTGAGGAATCCACTGAGGTGAAAATGTGCCTCATCGCTGAAGATGATTTTCTTCGAAAATTGATCATCCACTGTTGCCATTTTTGCCACCATTGTGACTATTGACGACGCTTGAAATGGTCAAGAGGCTTTAGTTCTTGAGTCAATTGCACCTTGTAAGCGTGTAAATGCAAGTCTTTATGAATAATGTTAATCAACGACGAGCGTGAGAGGTGCAATTGTTGGGCACGACGACGAATTGAGGTGGACGGCTCTTCAGCCACACTATCGCGAACAGCAGCAATTTTTTCTGCAGTACGAGCTGTGCGAGCATGCACTGGTGTTTTCACATCTCCTACAGACCCGGTTTGCTCAAATTTTTCCACGATTTTTCCGATTGTACGCACATTTGGACGATTAAATTGATCGAAAAAATCACGAAGTGCACGATATGCATTTTGATTTGAACGTCAATTTTCATAATAAGCCTGAATAACTTTTACGCGTTGCTTGATTGTGTATCTTCCATGGTTCAAATTGAATTAGTCTGAAATTGAGAAATGTCAAATGAAATGCAGAAAAAAACTTGACTTTAGGTGTGGTTCACATTCAACATCGGTCCTTAAAATTTTACCACCCTTTATATAATAAGGCTGTGTGTCAAAAGGAAACTTTTCAGTCGTGGGAGGATAGAAAATATCAAGTTGAATAAAATTTGTGTTGAAATAAATTTGTCTTTTTTGCTGTGTCAAATGGACGATGAAATTTTGACAATTACAAATTTTGACGTTTCACATTTCAGTCGTATTTTAGCGCAAATATTTTATTTAACTTGCATTTCATTAAATTTGCGACATATTTAACTCGAGCGCTTGTACTTGCAACTTATTTCGTAAACTTGCAATGTTGTTCAACTTAAAATATAACAAAATAATAAAAAAAAACGAAAGTGCTTGAGTTTGTGTGTGCGTGTGTGTGAGTCAACAATCTCCCGGTGTATCAGCAAGTGCAGCAAAGTTAAATTGGCTTTCTTTGCTGACGAACGTGCTCCAAGTGCCACCACCAGCAGCACAAGCAAGTGCAGTACAAAATTTCTTGCTAGCCAACATCCTCCGAGTGCCACCAGCAGCAGCACAAGCAAGTGCAGCGCAAAATTTCCTGATTCTTTTGCTTGCCAACGTTCTCCGAGGGTCGCCTCGAGCAGCATCAGCAAGTGCAGCACAATTCAATTGACTGGTCAACTCCCCAGTATTTCAGAAGCATCATTTCAGCATGTCTCAAGCGCAGAGGCAAATTTCTGCCATTATACTCCGGCGTGAATTAAACAAATTAAAAGCGGAGAACTTGTGCTTCATTAGCTTGTGCTGCTGGTGATGGCTTAGGGGATGTTGACTAACAAGAAATTTTCGCTGAAATTGCTTGTGCTGCTGCTGGTGGCACTTGGAGGATGTTGGCTAGCAAGAAATTTTGCACTGCAATTGCTTGTGCTGCTGGTAATGGCACTTGGAGGACGTTCGCCAGCAAAGAAAGCCAATTTAACTTAGCTGGACTTGCTGATGTACCGGGAGATCGTTGGCCCACACACACGCAAACACAAACTCAAGCACTTTAGTTTTTTTATTTTTATTATTTTGTTATTTTTTAAGTTTTTTAAGTTTACAATATTACAAGTTAACGAAATAAGTTGCAGGTACAAGCACTCGAATTAAATACGTCGCGGAAATTGATGTGTTGTTTTTTTTCCTTATTTTGAGTGTCAAAAATTCGCTTTCGACTGTCAAAATTTGTAGTAGCCCCTGGGGCTAGCACAAATTTTGACAATTATATTCGCCTCACAAATGCCAAAAATTGCTCTACCAACTGTCAAAATTTGATCATCCGACTGAAAAGTTTCCAATTGACATACAGCCTAAGCACATTACTTATAAATACAATTATGGGATTCACAAAGGTTGTATTATCCATGCTATTCGTTATTATTGCTGTTTACATTATTATAAATCACAGTATTGTTAACATTGCTGTTCTTATTGTGAATTTTTAAAGTGAACAGCGCTAATAACGAATAGCATGGATAATCTCAACAAATAATGGAAATAAATAATAAAATATCCATGCTATTCGTTATTATTGCTGTTTACATTATTATAAATCACAGTATTGTTAACATTGCTGTTCACATTGTGAATTTTTATATTGAACAGCGCTAATAACGAATAGCATGGATAATCTCAACAAATAATGGAAATAAATAATAAAATAATGCAAATAAATAAATAACCAATTCCTGCCGAATTCATTGGAAAAAGAACTCAATTTGTAATCGCCTCTAATGATAAATGCATTTAGAAACTCAGCCAAAAATTGTTAATTGGTTCCTTGTTGCTTAATTGGTGCACTTGAACACAATAAAAATTGATTTCACAAGATCACATTCACTGTTGGTATAATAATGTAAAGGGTTAATTAGCTTCCACACACTTAAAAAATTACAATGGACTTTTAAGCTTTCCCAAATTTTATCTCGCCACCATTTGCTTGCAACAATATCAAGCATTTTTTTCTGTTGTCATGATTAAAGGTTTTTTGAATTTGATATTCCATTTTATCATTATGAAATGAAAATTTTGTCCTTTTGACTCAATTGATCATCATTAACATTAATTATTTCTTCAGTAGAACAAATCTTTTTATCAAGCGAACAAAGTAGTTGCTAAAATTATTTATTAAATAAATGAAATTTTACTCCGATTGCTTGACGAGTCTGTCAGCGTGAATAAGCTTAAATCAAGTTAACAAACTTGTATTTCAAGCTAGTAAAACAATTTCTTCAAAACAACGCATTGAATTTGTTGCAGTTTTTAATCAAATGGAAAAAGTTTCTTTTGAATTGACGAAAAAATAATGCATTATTGATAAAATTGCATTGATTGGACAATTTGGTTTTAT
Source organism: Dichetophora obliterata (assembly GCA_963920525.1). Lineage (NCBI taxonomy): Eukaryota > Metazoa > Arthropoda > Insecta > Diptera > Sciomyzidae > Dichetophora > Dichetophora obliterata. Next base: position 124,677,721 of record OY986435.1, read on the forward strand.
TAGGGATTAATAAAAGTTATGTATCAATTTTACCAAGAATATTTCTTTGAGTGTAATGGGACTCGATTGTCATTGCAGTTGAAGCCACCACGGCCAATGCTTGGTCCACTACTAGAGCCACGCTGCATGTTGTTCACTCTTGTGTTGATGTTGTTTCTCATCATGTCACCAGAGATTGATAATGAACGTGAGACTAGACCTCCGCTGTTCATATTTTTGTGTTAGGAGTTACCCATGTTTTTGATCATGTTACCCATAGACTTACGTGATGGCATGTCGTTTGGTCACATGCGAGCTTTCTTTTCTTTTACTTTGAGTTTTTGCCAGGAGCACTCGGAGCAGTAGCTATCACCTGCACTTGACGACCACCAGCTTCGTCTATTTAACTAGAGAAATGTTAAAATGTAACTATTTTTACAATATATAATATTTTATTTAATAAATTTCACAATTAAAAGTACTTACGTGCTGTTACACGATATAAATCGTTCGTTTGAAAATGTTCTAAATTGTATGTACATCAAATTTATTTTTCTCATAAGAAAGAACAAGACAAAGACAAGTAGTAGAACACAACGAAAATCATTTATCTCTGTCTACCATTCTAATAACAGATATCAGAGATTTACAACTGAATTGCTGCCTATTAAATAATAGGTTTAATAACTAATAGTATTTTGTACCGCCATTTTAATAACAAAATACCATGCATATGCGTTAGTGAATACTAAAATTATTTTTGAATGTGTTAAATTTTCGGAGTGTCTTGCAGGGTAATCAGTGAATTTTTCATAAATTACTGTAAGTCGTTTATCTCAGAATATTGAAATATGTAGATGCCGCACTCTTTCTTATGATGGCAGTGTGCGTATTTTTGTTCATATTACATATTATTACATATTATTATTATTATTATTATCAATTTGCTTAGGTGCTAACAAGAATAAACTTATAATGAAGCACCAATTACATATGTAGATATAGAAATCAACAGAGTGTTATATTTTAAAAAACATGAAAAGAAAAAAAAGAAGAAAACTTTATTAATTTTAAACAATAATTAATGATAAAAAATTATGAATAATGATGAAGTTCATAATCAACACTAAATCTTGAAAATTTTGTTAAATTAAATTAAGTAAAAACTATAACGATGGTTGAACTTTTACAAAAATGAAAAAAAAAATTAAATTAAACTTATGAGCCCAAGAAAAGAAGAAAATGAAGCAAGTTAAGAAATTAATTTTAGAATGAATAAAATAAGAAGAGGAACGAAAATAGTTGTGAAATTAAAGAGAAGATAAATATTCAGTGAGCTTGGACTTAAACATTGCTGCGCTGCAAATACGCTGTAAGAAGGGTGGAAGCGAGTTCCAAAGACGTATAGAATTAACAAAAAACTGCATTTCGGACGCTAAGCAGAAATGTTTTGGTTGAACTAAATTGTTTCCGCGCTGAGATTTAAAAAATTTTATTTTTTATATCAGCAAAGTGGTTCCTTTGTAAAGATAATTTTATGCAGGAAAACTAACACACTCAAAATCAAGATATTTTCTAGAGTCAGGCTGAAAATTTGTTTTGCATACTGTGATATGCGATCGTCTCGCTTAAGTCCGAAGACATAACGAGCGATATTGTTATAAGCAACGTTTAGCTTACGCTTACTTGCAGCGTCGCAATATGCAAAAATCTCACATCCGTACAATAAAGTGGGGACAAGATAAGTTTTTGCCAATAGCATTCTAATGCTGAGAGGTGTAAAATAATGTGTAGCCTACAAGCTGCGGAGCATACCATAGATTTTTTCCTACAGTGACATTCACATGGTTCATCCAATTTAAATTGCTATTAAAAGAAATGCCCCAATTTTTGACCGCTTTTACAACTTCGATGCATAAGAAATTTAGGGTGACACTTGGAATATGCGAAGTGTGTTTTCTAGCTATTAAAAATTTTGATTTCATTGGGTTGAGACATAAACCATTAGCAGATGCCCAATCATTGATTTTACTTAAATTTGCATTGAAACCTTGAACACAAGAGTGAATATCATATTTGCGACAGCTAGTATAAGGTTGCACATCATCGGCGTACATTTGAATTCCACAAGATTGTATAACGGTAGGTTAATCGTTTATATATACCGAGAATAGTAGAGGACCCAGTATAGATCCCTGAGGTACGCCACGGTTCAGTGGGGAAAAATTAGAGATCTTGCAACCATTATTTACTGCTTGTGACCTATTAGTCAGGTATGAGCTCATTAGTCTGGTTGCATTAGTGAAAAAATTAAACATGCTAGATAATTTTGCGCATAAGATCTGGTGATCGACCGTGTCAAAAGCTTTCGAGTGATCCAAAAGAATAAAAAAAGTAATGTCATTGCGATCGAGATTATATCGGATTTCATCAGTGACGTTAAGTAGAGCGGTCACTTAACTATGTTTTGGTCGGAATCCTGACTGTCTGTCAGTTAAAAGTTTGTTACAATACAGAAATTTATTTATTTGTTTGTGAATTACCGATTCAAAAACTTTAGATAGGTATGGCAAGATTGCTATTGGTCGATAGTCGTTTCCTGTTTTAGGAATGGGTATTATTTTGGCTTTTTTCCAAGCAGTAGGAAATTCGGATTTGGTTATAATTGTATTAAAGATAAATAAAACGAAAGGGAGAAGCACAGGTAAAAGTAACTTGAAAAACTTAGGATGTATTCCATCAAAACCGACAGCATTAGATTTAATATCTAAGCAACTTCGCAGTACTTCATCATATTCAACACATTGAAAACTAAATGCATAGTTTAAATTAAGAGTACTTTGAAGATTACAATATCTGTTTCCACTTGGCATTGGCATAGGAATGTCTATAAATTTCTTATTTAAGCAGTCAACGTCTACACTGATATCTGTAAGCTGAGAGTTACCACCAACTCCGATTTGTCGTATTAAGCTCCACTTCTTTATGCAGTCTATGTCAGAGCTAAATTTAGTTTCAAAATATTTCAACTTGGCGACTTTCACCGCCCTTACTACGTTTTTTCTGCATATCCGGAAAAGATTATAGCGTACCGGTGTTTTTTGACGTTTCCATTTATTATAGGCTACTTCACGTTTATTGATGAGACACTTAATCGTAGTTGAAACCCAACAGGAGAAAACAGAAGCGGATAGCTGGTCATAAAGCAAGACTTTATCACAAGAGGTCCAGCAACGTATTTCGACTTTTGGAGAAATGGGTGGCTAATGTAGAGTTAGGTGTCGTAAGACCAAGAGCACACATGTCCTCAGATAAGTGAATTTCAGCCAGTAGATCACTGTTGAAATCTCCACATATTATAATGTCAGCATAAAAGTTTGAAACCGATTCAATTTTTAGCATTAAATTTTCAGTATCTATGTTGCGATTAGGCTATAGACACTGCCAACAAGTAGTTTATTAGATCCATAAATAATATCCACAAATAAGAATTCACAGCTATCATGAATGTTTGATTTACTAATCAAGTTGCCGTCTCAAACAAAAATTGCAACACCACCGGCATATGACTCGCGATCTGCAAGAAATATTTTGTAAGCATTAACACTTAGTACACTATCTTGAACGGGGGGTTGAAACCATGTTGCAGACACACAAATAACATCAATGTCTGAATTTTCAAAGATGTACCGGAACTCATCAATTTTGTTATTTAAGCTTTGAGCATTTATATGACATACCCGTAAACCCTTTCTTTGTCTGCTTAATATTCGAATTAGAGCATAAGTGTTTGGAACTGTTTCGACTAGAGTTACGAATATTTATAGTAAAAATATTTTAAACTGATAAGACGCGCATTTGCAGCATAGGTGTGGGAAATATTATTCAATATAGTAAAAAATAAGTTAAATGCAATGAAGAAGAAAAGACATGTGCGTATAAAAAGTAGAACAAAAGAATCAAAAAGGTAAGGAAATAAATTAAAAAAAAGTAGATAAAGCATACAAACATGACAAAGTATAATTACGAATATAGATACGAATATATTTAATTTAGGCAGCAACAGTTTCATCATCTGTGTGAGTTCCAGAAATTCCTTCAGCAGTATTAATGATGCTGTGGAATTCACTCTCATTGTTGATGTAAAACATTTGGGAGCCTTTATGTAGTCGAATATACACGTAACCCCGGACCGTGAAAGCATTAAAAATACTCTTACGTCTCTTGTAGGTGATGGCAGAATGCAGAAGCTTTCTAGTGTCAGCACTGAGACACTCGTGGATATATACATTGTGATTGGACTCAAACCTGCATTCCTAAGACTTACAGCTTTCTTAGTTCGTCTTCTGTAGTCACCGAATGCTTTGAGAACCCGATTTCGATCGTGCGGGGTGTAGAACTTAACAATGATCACGGGATAAGAATTTGGATTATTTGTTCTCGGTTTTATACGGAAAACGTCGTTGAGTTGTGGTGGTAAGAACTCGATAGAGTGACAGATAAGATTAAAGGTGCTCTTAATGTTTTCGTCGGTCATGAAAGGCACTCCAAAAATAATTGCATCTGAAGAGAAATTGCTGTTGAAGTTGTTGTTGGTATTTGATGTGGAAGAGCATAGCCTCAGGTCATCCGTAAGTACATCACAATGCGTGGACAGAAGTTCAATTTGGTTTTCAAGAGAGCTTAACTTCAGTTCGTAGTCTTTAATTAAGTTTTTAAAGGTTGCAACTTCGCACTTTAAATCGTTGTTCAATTTGATCTCGACGTTAGCAATTTCACTCGAGAGACGCGTACAGAGACTGTTGGAGTGTTGTCGAAGACGATCTTCTAGCTGCTCTACTTCAATTTTCAACTTGGCACTTGTACGCTCTTCCAATGCGTTTAGTGCGGCACACAAAAGAAGTCAAACTGCTACTCTCTGACTTGGGTGTGCTTTCGTTTTTAGAACGAAAGCCTTGTTGGCGTAGTTGTTATTGCGTTAGTCTTGGAGCCGGTGTCATTAAGTACAGTTGTAGCGCAGGCAGCAAACTCAGGGGGGCGGCAATCACTTAAGCGACAGTTTGTGCAGCTTTGCTTTATATATTAGCTACGTTCCATTCGCTTCAAAATAATCCAGATTATTTTATTTACATGCTAAGCAAAAACAAAAATAATAATCCTATAACAAATAGGATTATTTTTGCTATCCATATAAAATTGTGATATAGCCTTTAAAAAATTTAAAACACAGGTGTCGCACCTGTATATTTCTCTGAGCTGTCATTTCATTTTTTGAATATTTTGTTTGTTTGATACAATGACTATAAGGTAGTCATGACAGCTACCTATTTTCTCACGAGCTGCGACTATCGAATGTTAAAAAAAGAAAACAAAACAAAACAAACCGCGTGTGTCACACACATTGAACGCATTCAGCGGAGCCAACAATTGCACTTAAACTATTTATATAATTGCATAATATTAATAATTAAACTAAATAATTTACACTTTTTCTGACATTTAGAGCAAATTACATTCAGAAAAAACATCGTTCACTAAGGTATCGCTGCCATAACAGTTCACAACAGTTTTGAACGTCACACGTTCTCATGACACCTAATAGCTATTGTATCATGATTGCTTGTTTGAATTTAATTTTGACTGCAACGGTAGTGCCCTCTACCAGTCGCTTTTCTTGCCGTTCCTTAGAGAAAATTTGTTATCGCGATTATATTAAGGCAAAAGGAACGCAGCTATTATTGTCTGCTTTTTATATTTTTTTTTTTATTTTTGTTGATGCGTTTCTAGCCACTGACGGTGCCGTTTGTGTGGGTACGAATTGCACTCGCACGGCTCGTGTTATTATTCTTCGGTCGACTTTATTTTGTTTCAACTTATGGACATATACATGCAATAACAATAGAGTTCAGCTACTACAGCTTTTTCGCACTTTCTCCACATTAGATTATCTTAGAACCAACTTAATATCATTGAAATATCTCAACGATACACATAGATAAAAGTGGTCCAAAACAATCTTAAGTAAGAAAAATTTACCCACCATAATATGGGTTGGGCTCAGGGACAACACAAGACATAACAACTAACCATGCGTTTACATAGATCTAATCATACATTAGTTTTCAATCTACTTTTGAGTTGACCTTTTGATAAGTTAACATCAAAAAAGCTACAGTTAACAAAGGCACTCATGCGATTTAAAGGAGCAGTAGCCATATAATTTGTGCTACTAAAAGGTAAGTAAATTAAATTGTTAGCGTTTCTACTGCTTCTACGGTTAGTGTTAAAAAATTTATAAGAGTTAGGAGTTCCGGTGAATCGAACCCACCAGTTATGAGTTGGTGTAAGTAGACGATATCAGCAGACTTCCTTCTCTCATTTAAAGATTGCATTTTTAATAGTTTTAAACGATCCTTATAAGGAGGAAGATTAACAGATCGATTCTGTGCGTTACCGATAATAGTTATCTTGTTACCGAAATTCGTTACCGGTCTTAGCAATCGGTATTCTGTGCACTCGGTAATGCTGTCAAACGTCGTAAACTCACCTCATTGAAATAAAGCACTCGCAGTTCTGTGTGAGAGTGTGGTGAAACAAAAAATAGTAAAAAAGAGAAGTGCAAAGAATTAATTGAATTTTGCTAACTTTAAAATAATATTTGCTTTTCTAAGCAGGAAATAAAAACGAACTACGCCAGAGCACAGCTGCAGTTTTATGTTAATTTTGTTCGCAGCCACTCAGAGCAGCTGCAAGCTATACAAATGCCAGCTATTTTGCTTGTTACCACCTAAAGAGATGGTAAAAATATTCATCGGTAACGCTTGGTTGCAGAAAAAAGCGTGTAAAAGTTACCATAAGATGAATTTATTCGGTAATAAGATAAGCGTTACCGCGACAGAATCGATCTGTAAATGTCAGTTCCGCTTAAGCCCTTTAGAGCAAACCGAACAAAACGTTTTTTAATTCTTTCTATTCGTTCAACATGTACATTGTAACTTGGCGACCAAACTTGACTTGCATACTCCAAGTGAGAAAGGACAATTGAATAATACAGCGTTGTAGTTGTAATCATACTATTAAATTCTTTGGCCCGGCGTTTTATAAAACCGAGCACAGAAGACGCTTTTTTGCGTATCACGTGAAAATGTCTGGATATATTTTCCTTAAACTTGACATTTGGCCTCCTTTCTTCTCTGGTAGGGACATAGGTTACTTTTTTCACAGAATTCTGTTAAAAATAACAGCTTTTTTATCTTTTAGCTTAAAAAATTGAATAAAAACAATAAACGTCGTGAAAGAGGATAAAGTTAAGATCTCCTGGGGCTTACCCTAAGTAGCAACCTTGTATGGAATTCTCATATAAAACTTTATAAATTCAAAAATAAGCTCACTGTTGACACCAAGTTTTTCATATACATGTCTATAGTCCATTTACACTTGACATATACATTTGACCTTATTCTTGTTGTCACCTCACCTATGTGAGAGTTCTCACATTCGTGTCACGTCACTAGAAATTTGGTATTCTTGTTGTCATATGACGTGAGTTCACAAACTATGTCGGTGTTCACAAACTCACGTCAAATGACAACAAGAATACCAGATTTCTAGTGACGTGAAACGAGTGTGAGAACTCTCACATAGGTGAGGTGACAACAAGAATAAGGGCAAGTGAATCAAAAAAGTTTAGGCACAAAGCTATTTAAAATGTTAGTTTGTTAGTAAAATTTTTTCTACTTCACTTACAGAAAAAATTGTATGAGAATTTAAGAAATAAACTTTTTACTACGTATTTGCAGCAATAGATAGTTTAATTTAAATATTATTTCAGATTAAATGTTAGAAAAACTAAAATAAACATGATTTTGAAATCAAAAAGTTTAGGCACATGCTGAGTGAGTACGATTGATGTTATTACAAATAAAACGTAAATATTTGTTTTCTTTGATCTTTTCCATGTCTTTGTGCATATTTAATGCGCAGTCTTTCAAATATCAATTGATTTAAGTTAACGTTGATCTGGATTTCGTGATATATTGAGCAAAATGGGCAGCGGTACCGAAATTTCGGTTGATGTTCGTAAAATAATAGTAAATCTTTACGTACAGAAAAAAATTATCACGAAATCAGTAAAATAGTACAGCGGTCGTATTCAAGTGTGCGTAACATCATAAACCATTATGTAAATACCGGTAAAGTAGAGCGTAAGACCCCATCTGGGCGGTCAAAAACATTTACGCCACGCCAGAAGTAAATTGTAGTGGCTGCAGTTGCTCAAAATCCAAATATTACGGCTTTTAAACTATGCCATGAAATGCAGGAACGGTTTTAAAAAAACTTTGATTCTTAAAAAATTCGAAATATGCTAAATAAATCTGGATTTCATGGACGGATTCCTCGGCGCAAGCCATTTATTTCAGCTACAAACAAGAAAAAGAGGTTGTAGTTCGCAAAACTCTACGTAAATGAACCAGATTTATTTTGCGATTGCGTTGCCAAAGAAAAATTTGGAAATTAAAAGCAATATAACGACCGAAAACATTTGTCTTACCTTGTGCAGGAATGACTAACTTACCACTGTAAGCAGTTCAAAATATCTCCGCATATGAACCCCATTTAGCATATTTGGCACTTACAGCGTGCGTTGACAAAGGAGGCCTAAATAAGTATTAGATGACTCAAAATATACTCACCCTGATGATAAAATAATATTACTTTTCAATTGTGCCTAAACTTTCTTAATTTCAAAATAATGCCTTTTTTGAGGTTTTGTAACATTTAATCCGAAATAAAATTGAAATTAAATTATCTTTTGTTGTAAAAAACATATTAAAAAGTATATTTTTTTATCGCTCAAACTACTTTTTTCTGTAAATGAAGTGGAAAAGATTTTACTAACAAACTGACATTTTTAATAGCTTTCCCGTCAAACATTTTGTTACAATCACAAAATTGTTACAAAAAGAATGTGAACAGCTTCAGCGCATCATTTCATTTAAAAAAATTTCATGCAAGCAAAAAAAAAATAAATAGAGAGAACACGTGCTCACTGAAAATTTTCAAATACAACAAAAAAATAGCGAACGCGTGTGCGGTACAAGAAAATACCAACACAATACATGCAGCAATAACCTTGACGGCTTTTGACGTGAGCAAACAACAATGCTATTGAAGTTGTTGCTAGTTCGCTAACCAAATAATATTTTAATCATTCACAAAACTTATTTGAATTTTAGCTGTCAAGCTCTAACCAGCGTAAAAAGTGAAGTGCAGTCAGTTTTTATAAACTCTATTTGAATCTAGGTATACATTTTTCATCGGAAAGGATTGAAATGTAAGTAATTTTGTTATAAAAAAATATGTATATATTTGAATAGTTTAGAGTTCTTTTAACTATGTGTTTTTAAAATTCTATAAACAAATATAAAAGGTTCTGTTAAATAGGTGTAGTTAATTATATTAGCTTATTATAATAAATTATATTATCTCTTTATAATCAGAGATTTATAGTCAATCTATACAAAATGTTCACTTATTTCCATGGCATAATAGCAGCAAGTGAACAAGATGTGTTACTACTTGTCTCTTTAGTGCCATAGTTACCATAATTTGTTACCATAATTTTTTAATGCATTTGTTATATACTTTTTTGGGTGTTAATTGCAATTTTATCATTGAAAAAACAAGATGCATAACAAATATAAATTTAATAATGTGCATACATATGTCTTCTTAGCATTGCGACCAAAAAGAGTTATTTGTGCTTTATATAAGAAAAACCTTCACAAAATGGTAACTTGTTACCATTATGTCATGGACACATCATTGAAACAAGTGAACAGGATGTTTTACTATGTGTCTCATGATGTGCACTTGTTACCATTATGTTTCCATACATTTGTTATATATTTTCTATATGCTTATCTAATATATTAAAGATCAGCATGGCGTATGTTCAACATTATTTCATACAAGCAATTAATATCGCTCATAAGCCAAGCTTAACTATTTTTGTAATACTTTTTGAGAATTTAAAGCATACTTATAAGGTGTTATTTCATAACTAATACGATTGCAACGAATACCTGCTATAACAGTGGGAGATTCGAACAAACGCATTAAAAAACTTTCGAGTATTTTGCCACATACAATGTTTACAAACACTTCACCTGGTCGGGAAAGTAAGCATTGGCTGCTCAGGTAATTGATAAACACACGAATATATTTTGCATTAATTTAGATGTATAATGTTGTATTGCCTTTTTATTTACTGTTATTAACAAAGAAAATAAAAAAAGGTTTTGTGAGCCTCACTGACCTAAAAGACCTAATGAAAAGGCTCCAGGCTACTCTATGAGACGAGGACACGAAAACATAATGCAATGAAATGCTTCATGAAGCGCGTTACGCAAGTGAATTCTAGAAAAAACCTATAACTTTCTCTATATTTACTTCCTTTTACTTTTCTGATTTTGTTAAATAAAATATAAAAAATCTAATCATTTCTTATTTTTATTAATTTTACAAATATTTTAAAGGGCTATTTAATTTTTCAGAAACTGACTTGTTACAAATAAAATTTCCCGTGGTAACATATTCCCATTAAATCGCGACGTATAATATGGTAAAATGTGTCCATATATTTACCTTACACTTTGCGGTAACATGCGATTAACACAATGTGTTAACATTTACCATTTATTTCATTTACACAATATGTTAACAAGTGTGTGTAAATTTTCACGATGGACACATGTTACTTGGCGTTTGACGCACATTTACCGTATTTTTGACCTAATTGTTACCATTTGTTACCAATTTGTTTATAAACGTTAAACTTACGGTAAATTTATGGACACATTTTTAGAAAATGTTTGACGGGTTTGCGCCTAAACTTTTTTGATTCGCTGGTATGATGATGTGATGGGCCTATCAAAATATATCGAAGATGAAAATAAATGCATAAGTTTTAATCTTTTTGTTTCTCATTCACACTCTTTACATTATTTTGATTTAATTATTATTCTCCTATTTTTCTTTTATATCTTCATTGTGTTTTAATTATTATTCTCCTATTTTTCCTTGAATTCACTTTAAATTTAATGTAGAGGTTGTCACTTTGATCGTCTTTGTATTTTTAAAAAATTTTAAAATTGAATTGTCATTGTAAATCATAAGCTTATGTTGGCTTGCCATACGATTTCAGTCCTGTTAGAACAGTTGTCGCACAATAAACAAACAAATAAAGCAGTTTTCGGGCTACCACCACTTTATCCTAGCCACCAAATATATGTAGAGGAGTTTAAAAATGTCTAATCCCTAGAAAGAATATATTTGCCCAGTATTTTAAATCTGTTTATACCTCTGTACCCATGCATCTATTTCACCCGAGAAACGATTTGTGTCCGTACCAAACTACTCAGACACAAAAGACCGGAGTATCAGACTCAATTTTATTTTTAAAAGCTAAGAGTTGTAACGAAAAACTACGAAGTTAATGAAAAAAATAATCGCACATTTATATATTATACCGTATGCAAACGAGCTTCAGCGAACAGGACCCGAGAAAAAAACTGATATATTGTGTCAATAAAGTAGCTGATAAGTATCGAAACTGGCCTGAGTTTTACGAGCGACTATATTCAGACACAATAAACCGACGAGTGCCCGAATCGGTCTACGTTCGTACATTGTGCCTGCCCAAGGTGTTCCAGAAATAGCACTTCTTTCGATGCAGAGGTCTGACATTTACCGACACGGGCACCGGACATATATCAGATACTTTATTGACACAAAATATGAAATTGTTTCTCGGGTTACATCCTATTAGCCCTGTTTTAGACATTGGCTCTGTATATCTAGATGAATCGAATTTTGGCACTGCTCTAGTTAGCCTTAAAAGTAATTCGAAAGACGTCCCGGATGAGATTGCTGCCATCTCTCTAAAAAATTGTGCTTCATCTTTCAGTTGATATAGATTCAGATTTTCATCGAATCTATATCAACTGGAGTATTCTTGGACACTTGGAAACTATTTCATATAATTCCAATTCATAAATCTGGTCCCAAGCATGATGTCATAAATTACAGACCTATCTGCAAAATTGCCTCAATTCCGAAATTGTTCGAAAAAATCGTTAATGTTAAATTAATGTTTTCTGTTAAAAAGATCATGTCCCCTGAGCAACATGGTTTCTTGTGTGGTAAGTCCACTACTACCAATCTTATTATTTTTGTTAATAACATAATTCTTAATATGGAAAATCACTTGCAAACTGATGCCGTCTTCACAGAATTTGTTTTTCATTGTTAATAAAGTAAATGCCATGCTTGGTTTTCTAATGCGCAATAGTAAAGAGTTTTACGACCCGTACACCCTTGTCTCTGTATGCATCGCTGGTCAAGCCTCACCTTGATTACTGTTCCATTATTTGGAACCCATCTACTCACCTGCATTCTGTAAGAATCGAAAAAATCCAGAGAAAATTCACAAGATTTATGTTTTACCAATTAAACTGGAACCTACCCGAGCCCCCTCCTTATAGAACCAGGTGTGCCTTCATTGGATTGAGTTCTCTGAATTGCAGAAGAGGGTAATCAATAATGTTTCTCAGAGATATCCTTCATCATAACATCGATGACCTAATCTGTTGGGTATACTTACCTTTTATATACCCTCGAGACGGCTTCGGGGTCAGTTCCATTTCCATGAAACTCTTCACAGAACTGTGTATGGACAGAACGAACGTCTGCCCCGCTGCATTAGATCTGCTAACGAAATTATTTCCTTAATTGATATATTTATGGCGGGGTCTCGTGAGTGCTTCAAGAGTACCCTTTACAATGCTCTCATGAGCCAGGATGCGTAATCCGCTCTCCTCCACATTTTTATTTTAAAATACTTATAAAGCTGTTACTACAACTTAAAAATTATATTCTATTCCTGTATATTTTCGTATTCTGATGATCGCATTTAATGTAAATATACTTACTGCATTTTATTTTTATTAATTTTTTAAGCCTATTCCTAATTATAAAAATTGTTAAATAGACTGTAAGAGTTAAGTCTCTGCTTAATGACATAACTAATAAATACTAACATCCCTATTCTGGCAAATTAACAATTTGTTAACCAGTATTTTGAATATTTCTATGTGTTTGTTGTAATTTTTGAACTGCTCTTCAGTTATTGACCATTTCATTAAAAAATTTTATTTTTTGAGCTTCAAATTTTGTTATGAAAACAAAAATTACAACAAACACATAGAAATATAAAAAATACTGGTTAACAGTTGTTTACTTGCCAGAATAGGGCTGTAAATCTATCTATACTCTATCTGATACTGCAAGTTTTTAAGAACATAAGAAGTATAAACTATAATACTACACATCTAAATCAACGTACTCACGCATTCGGTACTAGAAACAGAAGTAACTTAGTTGCAGCGAGATGCAGTCGAGAAGTCACAAAACAACGCTAGTTATGTGCAGGTCCTAGGGCCTATAATAATTTACCAGAAGTAATTAAATATAATAATAAAATTAAAAAATGTTTCGTTTGTTTGACACCAAAAACATTCTCATATCTTGAAAGCTATAGAAAGTCCTTGCACAATAAAATTGTGAATAAATTTATAATCGTATTTCAAAAAAGGCCCAACAAATTTATGTTTCTTCTAAAAACGGTGCAAAAGTTGTTTTTGTCGTAAAAACAATAATAACTGAAAATTACTCAAATCATAAAAATATATTTTTCTAAAGACATATTTTCCTGATTTTATAACACTACACTCCTCCCTATTTTTAAATAAAACTCAAATAAAAACCCCAAAAATAAAAAAATTTAAGAAATATTAACATTCCAGAGTAACAACGGGTTAATATCAGCTAGTCTTAAATAATATTAAATTGATTTTTTTTTTTGAGTTCTTTTAATTTTTGCTCGCGGTTATAATATCTGAAACCTCTCCCCCGTACCATTACTTATTGTAGTGCATTTCAAAACCCTTCCCCTCCCCCAAATTGGTAACATAGTTTATGAACAACCCCTTAGTTATATTAGTCCTTTTTAAAATAACATGTTCCATACTGTTGCAACATATTGAAATAAATAATGATTTTGTTATTAAAACTATTTTTATTGATATTGTCCAGGACTTTGATGAGTTTGTCCAAAAGTGAATGCTTGGGATGGGTCACCTAAAACAGCAGGATCTTCTGAAGGCGGGACCGGGTTTCGAAATTGTTCAGCTGACAGTCTGGTAAATATAATTCCTACGCCCTCTATTAAAGCTAGAAGGACTCCACCAATTATTGCACTTCCAGCCATGGCAGGGATTCCTTAAATGAAAAAAATTAAATGTTAGAAGTTTATTAAAATAAAACAACATTTAGGGAGTTGCCCGATATATTGTCCACTGTAATTTAAAAAAAAACAAGTTGTTTCCACTTAATTGTATATATCTCCAGAACAAGCAAATTATATAGCTATTAGTTTCGGCGGAATAAACTAAATTTCCGAGGATCTTTTGAGTTTTTCAGAATTCAAAACAAGAGTTGCAAAGAGCAGACGTGTTTTTAAGCTTATCTGCAAAGACATTCGATATTTGGCTTTAAATTGTAAAAACTTTTAATAGAAATGAAACAAACAAAGTTCAAGGCAGTGGTCTATGAAGACAGTGCTTTCATGACAAGAATTGTTTAAATTTGTCTGATTATAATATCAGGTTGATCGAAAAGAGTTGTGGCATAAAATATATTTGTGAAAAATGCTTGGATAATTTCGAAACTTAAAAAAAATATGATGAGTTATTAAAAAAGATGATTACTGTTGAACAAAATACAAAAGAAGCAATTAATAAGAGCGAGAAAAAATTAAAAAGTGCATTAGCAAGAGACAACAAAACAGACAATTGTGAGAGAGTCGTCACTTAACATATGGGCATTTCCAAACTAGCGTTACGGACGATTTGTACCAAGTAATATTAAAAAAATTTAATGAAAAAGTAAAATTTTATAAAAAGTTTTTTATATTTGCGTAATAATTAAATAGCGCTATATTAAATAAAAACAATGACAACATTCGACCCTAAGGATTTAAAGATATATGTAAAAATATGTGCTGGCGTTAGGTTACAAAAAACGGAGGTGATTTTTGACTTGGATTACAAAATTTGCAAAACTCTCTTAATTGGGCAAGACTTTTTGTATGCAACTTTTTTTAGAAGGATTTGAAATAAAATAAGATTATTTTCCAAGTGATCAAATTTAAAAATATCGTCTGGTTTTTTTTTATTATGCTTTTTGATCTGGCGTTACGTTACTTAAATTTCCACTGTAGGTTAATTGGGTAATTAAATAACTAGGTAGTTAAGTAATTATGTAATTAAGTAATTAAAAAACGAATCTAATATATATTACGCAAACGCAAATTTTATCCGACGTAAGGCTTTTTAAGTACAAGTCCAATCTTAATAAATTTAGTATGGTTTGGTAGGTTTATTTATTTATTGGCCAAGCAAGGCAAATTACTTATTCTAACAGGTTTGTTTATTTTTTTTTCTTTCTCCCATTTCCTTGTTTTGGTGTTCGAAGATTTGCAAATCAATGTGGGCGTAATCCGCCTACCTGATCGACATGAATTCAATTACACGTCAAAAAGAAAAGGAGAGAAAAAAAGAAAAAACAAAAGGAACTTACATGCTAACATATTTATACATAGTAGTATAGACCTGTACATGTGCAAACTGGACTTTTTATTTTTTAAAAATTTATATTTTTTAATCGACATGAATTCAATTACACGTCAAAAAGAAAAGGAGAGAAGAAAAGAAAAAACAAAAGGAACTTACATGCTAACATATTTATACATAGTAGTTTAGACATGTAGATGTGCAAACTGGACTTTTTATTTTTTAAAAATTTATATTTTTTAAGTTATTAGGAAGTTTATGTATTAGTTTACATATAATTGTTGTTGTTATGTTGCTTTTTCTCTTCTTAATTTCAGCATATGCCTAAAAATGTGAGGTATTTATTTAGCGCCACCTATCGGCGTATATTGCAAAAAGGGCAAAATTAATTTCATTTCAATTTTATCATTCCTGATGGATTCATTCATTTTAATTTTTCATTAAATGCTTATTTGAGAACAAAACAAATATCTAATTTCAATAAATAAATCAGTTGAAAATCTATTCAATAGCTTATAATAAAATCAGTTTTTATGCTCTCCTAAAAAATTTTACTATCACAGTCTGTGTGTATGTGTAAGTGGCGGATACGCGGTATTGTCCGCGCAACGACGATACATTATTTATAATTAGAACCTGCATAGTAATGTCAAGACGAGCACGCCCAAATGTAAGTGGGAGGACAAGACGTAGTATACATCGTTCTCAGATGCTAGAATTGCGAGCTAGAAGAAGACGAAAAACAAATACTATAAGTTAACTCTCAGCAATGCACGACCAGAAAGTAATGACATTGGACAACTCAGGGAAAAATGTATTTATTGTCGAGCTCTTCATTTCAATAGTCAGTTATTAAGAAGCGAGCTACACTCACGTTGTCACAAAGGTAATCCTGGCAAACAACCCATTTATACACAAATCTATATGCATGATACGAAAGCAGCCACCCGAATCTTGGCCGATTTGTAAGAAAATCAAAAATGTGACATTTCGATCATGCATAAGCTATCAGAGCACCTCAAAATCCTTTTGCGCAAATTTTTCGCAACGTTACAATTTGTGTCTAAAATCAACTTGAGATGTCGCAACACAAAAATGTTAGGATGGTAATTTTCGCTGATAGGTCATGTAAATTTCGCTGATCAACGACATTTTAATTTGCCGTTTCATTTGTAGCTGACGTTTAATTTTTCGGAAATGATGTTGCAGCAGTTTTTAGAGCAGGCGACTTATGTCCAGTTGGGGAGTGCGACCTAATTATATATCCCGTTGAGGGAGGTATTCGAAGCTTAGGTTGCCAGCATTCAAGTGTTGATCCCATGGCATGTCCTTTTATCTTTCCGCTTAGAGATATAAGTTGGTATGGTTATATGGCTCATGAGAAACAACAGCAATGAGAAACAATTTAACTCAACTACAATATATCTTCATAGATCCCAGAAGCTTTTCTTGGCCCGGGTTGTTGATATGCATAACAGCAGTTTTTTAAATTCGAGCTGAGCAGAATTTAAACCTTAATGATGATGGTAAGTCTAAAGCTCAAAACTGAGGACTTCATGTGGGTAAACAGGTCATCTTTCCAAAAACATTCCAAGGCAGCTATAGAAATTTACATTTCAACTATTTAAACGCGATGAGTATTGTTCGTACAGTTGGAAAGCCTAATTTATTCTTCACTTATACTTGCAATCCCAATTGAGTGCATATCAAAGCAAATTTGAGCCCAGGTGAACAGCCACGCTTTAGCTCTGATCTAATTTCTAGAGTTTTTCACATAAAGTTATTGTCTCTTGCATGATATAAATAAAAAACCCGTTTTAGAAATATTAAACTAATTTTTTTTTTGAAGAAAGTAGTAGGCAGCAGCGCATTCTAACTAACAATGCGGTTATACAACTTATAATATAGTTTATAAAAAGTAATACTGTTCTAATGAATACCAAAATAGTATTAACAGATATTATTTGCTTGCTTTTTATAAAAACAGAAAAAATCATAAAAAAAGCTTATCGTTTCGTTATTATTCCAAAAAAAATTAGTGAACCTCATGCTTTTTGCCACAAATTGGCGCTGGTTGTAAATGTGATACAGAAACAGTTAAAAAAGATAATAGCATACTTTTTAGCATTGTGTAGCATAAAAACATGGCTTGCATACACGGAGAAAACTGTTTGCTAAATTAGTATTGTGGTTAAAAACTTGCGCTTGATTCTCAGTCACTTCAAAATTATGCTAAATTTCAGCAAAAACTAATCAAAATGTGCTATTCCAATTTATAATAACTAAGCAAATATTTGCTTGAATTAAGTAAAAATTTTCTATTTTAATTTATAATAACTAAGCAAATATTTGCTTGAATTAAGTAAAAATTTGATTTTCAAATTATATAAAACAACTTAGCAAAATTTTGCTTGAATTTAATCAAAATTTTGCTTTTTCCTAAATACACGAGAAGTGATTGCAATTTAGCAATCTTTTTCTTAAATCACATTGGGATTGAGCAAAGTTTTGCTGATTTGCTTTTAAGCAAATTCATTTTCTCCGTGTACGTATTCTAATTCTGTTGCTTAGAATCACAGAATATATATTTCACTTTCAGCTAATTTAAGATGTTTGAAGAACATTTCTTGACAAGGAAATTTGAATATTTGAATAGTTTTGAAAGCATTTTATTGCGAAATTCATTAAAATGTTTCATAGTAAGCTATTAGATAATGTGAATTAATTTAACTTTATACATATCACATTACTGTTTTACTAATTCAATTGAATTGTAATTATTAAAAACTATATACAATATGTTAACATAGC